>VDFB02373365.1:309326731-309385665 GCA_007258455.2 Sequoia sempervirens | reverse complement strand
TCATTATTTTCTTTTATTAATTAGTTGCATTTTGCATGATTAAAGCTTCTAATATTAGAAAATGTCTCATTCATTCCTATGAGGACACTCGTCATGTTCTAATATAAACCTAATCTATGGATAACTTTTATCCTTTTCATAAGGATTGATTCATTGTAATTATTTATCAATTTTTATATGGTAGCATATTCATGAAAGTTGTTCAGATAAAATAAATTGGTTCTTTCATCAGATCTGAGTTGTAGGGAAATCATATCTTGCTTATTTCCTCATAGTGTGATAGGTTTATCATTGCAGGTGATTCATGGAGTTGTAGGAGTAGATACATCAACTCTAACAAAGATGCCATTCATAGTCCAAGAACACAGAAAGAAGGCTACAAAATTTTCTATAAGTTTTTAGGAGCTCACAACCAAGAATATGAGAGTGAAGACATTGAAGAACAAAACCTAGATCTCAGTTTGACAAACCCTAATAGCGACGCATTCGCCACTAAAGGCGAATGACTCCTTTGTGCCCTAAAAACTGGCTTCTTGCAGAATGTATACATCATTTTAAGCTCCTAAAACTCCCCTCAAGGTTGCTATAATATTTAGGATTGATTTTTGATTATTACTTGCATCATATCTTGAACATAATTGCATGTCGAATAGGAAAGATTAGTGGTCTATAATTTTGATCAAATCATTTTGATAGAAACCCTACTTTTTTAATTAAACACTATGATAAAACAAATTATTAGTGACAATTAAGAGACATATCATCACTATCTAGATTACTAAGGGTTACATAATTACTCTCCAAAAATTCACCCATTGACAGGGTATTGAAGGTACCAAGATGAACTATTGGTTGACTATGCCTTGTTATATCTAAAACATATTTTCTTTCTTTTAAATTTCTAATCAAAATGTGAGACCTTTATGGAAACACTTTAGATGATGAGAAAGGTTTTTGAACAAAAAAATTATTTTAGAAGACAACATAGAAATTAGAATTGGGGCCTAGAAATTATATACTTATTTCTTTGCCTCTTTGGACTATTAAACATTGGAAGGAACAAATTATTTCCCTTTAGTCTAAGGTTTTGAAGCAAGAATACAATATTTTCTAGGTCAAATAACACCATCAGTAGTATTCTATTTATGCTTATGGTTCCTAGCTATTTTCTACACAATGTCCTTTTACCAAGGTGGAGAATCATTTGTAGCCTTTGGATTGGACATATTTTGAGGAAGGAGAAGAGGGAAAATTATAATCTTATGGTCAATGGATTGTAACTTGTAAATTTTTTTGATATAATAAAACGAAGTACATGTTGGATGTGTCTCATTTAATCATTATGAATATTATTTGACTCCTCCAAATAGTTTGAAAGACTAGTTCTAATTTAAACACATTATTATTTGTAGGTTGAATAAAATATATCATGTTCATGACAAATAATATTTCCTAGAATGGAAAAAGTAAACCGAGAAATTCCAATCACACAAAGATTTGGATAACTCTCTTCTCAAAGATGATAAAGCCTCGAGTCCAAGTATGAAAGCTAAAACAAACTCAAAGACAAATAGATGGTCATGTTTGAGGATGGCTTTCACATGGAGAGCTTTAGTAGAATGTGAAAGGAAGAACCCATTTGTGAGATTCTAGATAACATCAAAATGGATCGCATATGAGACAAAAGCCTTGTTCACTTATTATTTAAACATTCTTTTTTGGGGAATCCCCATGGGAAAATATCTTATTAAAGAAACATTCCAAAGCCATCAACAAACACTACCAAATTTTAAAATAGATAAAAGCACATCAAAAAGTGTTTTAGAAGACATACATCATGGAATAATTTAGGAATGAACTTCCTACACCACTCATGTAGTGAAGTCATACCTATACATCATCAATGTATTTTCTCCAACAATATTTGTTAGGTTGAAAAATATTTGAAGTCATTTAAAAACAAAAAATGCTCACAAACATGAGAAACTAAAAATACCTACCAATAAATGTAGAAAAACTAAAATGAAATTCCATTAAAAATATATATATAATACGATGTAGAAGACCAAAACGTAAGCCCTCAAAAATACTATTTCAAATACATCAACATGAAAGTTTATGGAGCCATAATGAAGAGCAACAAACTAAAGAACCTATTTTAAACCTATCTTCCCGAGAGAATATAGTGGTCTACTACTGTGAGAGAATCAAGCAATCCCTTCACATATTGTAAGTATTCTTAAATATAGAAAGCCTATATAATCTTACTAACCATAGATCTGAATGTTAAGCTTACAATCAAGCCTCTAGTTGAACATGTAACAATTATTAGGCATAAGCTAAGTCGAAGCAATCCGATCATAGGATCATTTCGTACCTAGCCTCCACTAGTTGCACGGGCATTATCACTTTTACCTTAATATCAGATAACTGCAATCATATTTCCAGTTGCTATGCAGCTTATACAAAGCTATATACTGTAACACGTCGAAGCAAACATATACTATATATACGCACCCAATCGATCGCTCAGTTTTCATTTCTTTGTATTTGCAAATGGTGAAAATTCAACTTAAGTTTGTCTTCAAGTGATCCGCTTAGAATCATCTCCATGTATTCTTTATAAAGTATTTCGCCATAAGCTGGCTGACAACTCTTCAGCATTAGTTCAGGAGCTGGTCTGATAATGGTGTTAAGAGATGGACCATACGCTGTCACCACAGATATCCGATCACTGCTTCCATTAACGGTCGCCCTGTGCTCTACGCTCTTGTATATTCCATTGCTCAGTATCTTTTTAAAATTTTAAAACAAAAGAAAATGTTCAGAAAGACAAAGCAAGTCGTTGTACCTTTTTGTATGACTTGGTATGTTAAGACCACTAAGAAGTCATTTTACCTGCAGTACATCAGGTATTCTTTATAAAGTATTTCGCCATAAGCTGGCTGACAACTCTTCAGCATTAGTTCAGGAGCTGGTCTGATAATGGTGTTAAGAGATGGACCATACGCTGTCACCACAGATATCCGATCACTGCTTCCATTAACGGTCGCCCTGTGCTCTACGCTCTTGTATATTCCATTGCTCAGTATCTGTTTAAAATTTTAAAACAAAAGAAAATGTTCAGAAAGACAAAGCAAGTCGTTGTACCTTTTTGTATGACTTGGTATGTTAAGACCACTAAGAAGTCATTTTACCTGCAGTACATCACCCAGATGGACGACAAGAGCATGGGGAAGAGGCTTGACTGTAACCCAGCGATCTCCATGGAGGACCTGTAGTCCTATGACATCATCCTGCATCACTGCTGTTATCCAACCTGGGTCTGTATGACTCCCTACACCCAGAGTGGACTCAGGCTCTGGACATTTTGGATAGTAGTTGCACACCATAATCTGCGTATAATCTGTAAATTCTTGTTCAATGTAGTTTTCTGGGAGCCCAAGGCTTTGTGAAATCGCACCACATAGCTTCCTTACCACCTTATGAATTTGGGTACAGAAATTTGCAGTCGCTTTTCTACAAAGTTTAAATACTGTTCTCAGCAGTTGAAACGTAGAAGCAAGCTTAACAGATTGTAACTAGACATGATGGATGCAGTATTATTGAACTAATAATACTTTACATTTGATAGCATTGTGTAATAAGTTTAACAAATTAATAGAATGTGAATGGATATTGGCACAAATTTTTGCTATTTATTGCGTTTACTTATGCCAGTACTGACCAAAATTAAAAATATCTTTATGATGATCAAAGTATCAAACAATATTGAAAAACTAACCCAAAAAGTTAATTTAGCATAACGTTAATAAAACCCGCATATCAGATTAATGGTGATATCAGAACGGGTAATAAATGGGCAGTCCAATAGCGAGTGGGTTGTAATAATTGGGTATATTTTTAGTTTTTTTAAAGCTTATCATTTATTTTTATATTTAAGTAGATTTAATTTCAATTTAATTGATTTATATTTTGATGTTAATCATTATTCTATTTTTTATCTATATTTTATTAGACATAAATTTATCTAGTTGTCTGAGTCAAGTCACCCTCATACATGAAAGGTTGTAATAGTGGCCAAAATATTCATTTGGGAAATTGAAATCAAAATGAAAATCAAATAGGGGAGAGGGGCCCATAGTGGAGCACCCTAACTTCATGTTTCTCAAAATCCTATGTGGAAATTTCAAATCACTCCCAATTTTGTACAATAGTTTATTTGGCAACTCATGTGCTTCTATATTTCATTTTAGGGCCACATCATCAGATATGATGCCACATCAGTATGCTTTTTGTTGAGGTATCCAAAAAGGCCCAAAAAAAAAGTGAGACTGATAGTGGTACACTAGTCATGTTTTATTGGTGCCCTTCAATGTGGCATCACGTGATTTGCCACTTTACATGCTTTATGGATAAAAAGTGTTTTGCAATTGGATATTAAAATGCTCCACTATGGGCCCCACTGAAGACTACTTATATCCCCACTGTTGGACCCTGCTCCATTATGGGCTGCTCTCCCCTATTTAGACAACTAGTTTTATCTACACTTTGACTATAGAATAACATTACAAAATATCTTCACAATTTAGTACTATACTTATGTACAAACAGACATTGACAGACACTTTAGTCATAATCTGACAATTGAGTATCTTGAAATCTATCCACTCATATCTCCACTCATATCAAGGAAGGAATTTAAAAAAAAAATTCCACACTAATGATAGTTCATGTGAGCCACCTATCAATTAGACTAACATTCATGTACATGTTTGAAACTTATTGTCTATCATGATATTTTTAAATTCTAATAATTTCAAAACTGTGTCAAACAATATAGAAATCTTGAGAGTGTGAAGGAAAATGCACCGTGGAAATTTCACTGCCTTGACAATTCACCTCAAGGAAGATTCACCATCAGCAATTCACCATCACGAAAATTAATCGCAAAATTTCAATGCGATGAATTTTCCACCATGGTGAATTGCTGGTGGTGAATTTTCCTTGAGGTGAACCTGTCATAATGATAAAAATAAAATAATATTTTGATTATGATCTACATATAAGGTTATCTAACCTATTTATAGTTTTTAAGACACAAAAGTAAATCTTATTCATCTATTCCACTCCATCCAACTATCACCTCACATTTCAATTCTTTCTTACCTAAGAGCACCAAAAATATATACAGCTAGACACTACAAAGTTTGTGTTTTTATGTTGTTTCCGTACTATTTCTTTTGATAAACTTAACTAGTCAGTATTTAGTGTGTCCTAAAGGTTAATGATTTTATGAACATCTCCAATCATTTGTTCACACATTAAAATGCCCACGTGTAAGCAAAGATAAAGCTTTACTCTCTATGTAAAGGACAGAATTAGGATGTGGATAGATCAGTTTAATTAAAAATATTAAACAAAAAGAGGAATTAGTAAGGATAAAGTAAGTACCTTATTGTAATGGTATAAAATGCACGCCTTATGCATGGCATAAACTGCCATTATAATTCTACTGCCTAAAGAAGAGGTTTGTCTTAAAAGATGTATATAATTTAATGATTAAAAGTAATTTATAATGAAAATAGAAAATATTATTAACTGTTTATTTACCTTTCATACTCAATTTATAAACTCCATGAAAAGCAGTCTTAAAACATAATCTCAATACAAGGATTTCAGTTTATTAAGAAAGAGGGTTCAATGATGTTCCCGAATTGAGCAGATAATGAGACCACCTGTGTTGAGCAAAGTACAACCTAGCTGATGTATACATTGCTGTGCTTAGAGTGCCCTGTGTGGATAATTCTCTTGTGCAGTGGACAAGGCAGGTCATGCATGAATAGATATTACCTAAAAGTAGGGGGAGAGCTGGGCCACATAGAAATGACATCGTCTAGCGGATGACAGGAGTAACGGATGAAATCTCTCCAGCTGAGTACTTTATCCTTCTTCAAGTTGAAGCTCGATGCATAGCGAAAGTTTGACATTGTGTCCAGAGTAAAGTACTTCATTTTCTGTTCCTCTGGTAGCTCAAAGAACTCTCGAACTGCCTCCATCATTTCATTCATTGACGAAGGAGCAATGCCATGATTCACCACCTGCAATAATGCGTGCCTAAACTATCAATGAATCTATCTAAACCCTAAAACAGATTCACATTTCCTAAATCTAATGCGTGCCTAAACTATCAATGAATCTGGATTTAGCGGCAAGCAGGTGATTCAATTTAAAATGAAGGGAAAAACAGAGGAAAGGGTGATGGCATGCCTGAAAGCACCCCCATTCATGACATGCTCGACCGATGGCCTCCACAAGATTGGCAGAAAGGCCGAAAGGACTGCCATGTACTTGTTCCTGCAGATCAATAACTGGTATATTCTCGTGCTCTTCATCTTCAATATCCTGTGAGACTTTTGGTCGCTCTTGAAGGGATCTGATAAAACGATGAGGAACTCGATCCAACCCTTTTTCTACCATGGTTTTCACTCCTATAAACTGCTGCAAAGCATTCCCATCCTCCATCTCTTGCACGATTAAGAAAATCAGGACACTGAAGAGATAATAAGTTCAGAAGAAAGATCCAAATTAATAGATGCCTCTCCTACCACGTAGATAGAATGGATTTCACATTTTATTGTTGGCAAATGCCATAGCTCATCGTAAATAGATTACATATTTTGTTTTTGCCACATGCCACTTACATATGTGGTTTTGATCTAAGATTAGTTCCACAGCGCAATTCTAACCGATGGTCAATTCTACAATATATATTTGACCTGGAAATATTTTAGATCATCATCATCCTGACGGATGTGTGAGGATAGGATTTACATTAGATTAATTGTCAAATCTATCACTTTCATAACCAAGTCAATGTGAGTCCAAAATAAAGATACAAGAGGTGCACTTTCACTTTTACATTTTCTCTTGAGTAAATTGTTATGAAGATGCATCTAAAAATAGACAAAAACTAAATTTCAAGGTAAATTTTTAGACACTTGTAGAATAGACACATATAAGGATAAGAATTCAGCACATGCTCCTTATACTATGCTGTCCACATTGAAACTTGCAAATATTAAATTTAAAGAACGTAATCTAGTATGAAAATGAAAGAGGCATGAATCAAAATTATCTAAAAATATGCATTAGTAGAAAGTAAAGCTAGAAATAGAGGTAGTGCTTGCCAATGAGCCTATAAAAAATTAATCTATTGGACATTGGGGTGAGCAATCATAAGTTATGAGATAATTATTATAGTCATAGTCATTAAAGGAGTGCTACTAACATTACATGTCCTTTCAATTGCTTACATAAAATTGATGCAATGAATTGGAGGAGATTAGAAAAATACATTGTCAAAGAATTGTGTGTAGCTATCAAGAGTCCTAATTTTCTATATCACTAGATCTAATTTGTTATCAATAATCATAGTTTGGTGTCATTTTTCTTAGCAAAATTATAGGATATTGTTGGAGACAACTGAAACTATACATATGTAATATTGATTTATAAGTAAACATGTAGAGTGTCTTAAGTGTTACAAATGTGTCTTTGTTGTTATATTTTTTAATTTGGTATTATATCCATTGTGCTCCTCATTTATTTTGAGAAGTTTGAATGTTAAATTTGACTTAGAAGAATCTTTTGTAATAGTGTTGATGTTAAGTGAAGGCTTGTTTATTTCTTTTGAGGGACAATAACCAAGACCATTAGTCATTCCTTGCATGTTAGGCTCTATAGGGACACAAATAACTTGTTCTCTAGCACCACATCCTTTTCCACTATATCCAAGTTGCTCCATAAGTTCATAACCTTTTCCATAAAACATTTTCATTTCTTTTGGATTAGGTGGTTGTTGATAGTCCATCTCATCAAACTTTTTCATATAATTTTCTTCTTCTTCTAAAGTGGTTGAGGTGGATGCTTTCGAAGGGTCTTCCAAATTTTGTGTTGAAATTACTGCTTTTTCTTTTCCCTTTTTCAGAGTCTTTGTCTATGATTTTGTATTCACCCATGAATGATGTGAAATCTAAGGAATCCCAATCATCTTCAAATAACTTCATGACTTCTTCAAAATTATTTTATTTGTCTTTCTGTTGCATATGTTCTACTTGTGTAGTTGGTGTCAATGTTTTCAAAGGATTCTCCTTGCCTTTCTCAATGTTTAAACAACTATTTGGTTTAGGGTCGGCTTTGAGTGTGTACACTTATTTATTGTAGACATAATTCATTATACAATGAAGAGTAGAAGGCACCCCATTCATTCCATGAATCGAAGGTCTCCCTAGAAGAAGATTGTATGAAAGATCATGAGGCATAACATGGATCGGTGTTTCTAATGTGGCCTTTCCAACTATAATAGGCAAAGCGATCACACCAAGCGGTTGTTTTCCTACATTGTCGAATCCATGAATATATAGAGAATCAAGTTGAATTTTTAATTCATCCATACCAATCCTATCCAAAAGGTTTATGCTACACACATTATGAGCGGAGCCATTGTCGACAAGGGTTTTCTTTATGAGTGTTCTATTGTATCTAGCTATTATCATGAAAGCATCATGTTGGTTTTGCACTTCCAAAGGAGGGAGCTTGCTTTGGTGGAAAACAATGTTAGCATGTATTCCTTGAATTAGGACTACTATGTCATTCTATTACGCATTAGAAGGGATAGGAATTTATTGTAAATTATTTTGAATCATGCTATGATAATGAGGGGAGGATTGAATAAGGTCCCATAATGATATCTTAGTAGGAGTATTCTTTAGTTGTTCAAGAAGATTGGTACTCCTTTTTGCTTTGTAAATATAAAAATGACGAGGACTAGGAAAGATAGGATTATGCAATGGGAGGGATGTTGAGGGTGTTTGTCTTGGTTGTGGATTGTTTCTAGTGTCATATGTATGAGCAACAATATTCTAACTCAATTGTTGCAAAAAATTATTCTTAGGTGGGTAAAGGTTAAGTTTGGGTTTGTTTTGAGTTTGAGGTTTGTGTGAAGGTGGGTGAAGGATGAGTTGAGGTTGAATAATATTAGCATCCCTTGGTGAAGGAGATTCATATGTTACTTCATCATCTTCATCTAAGGAAACTATATCTCTATTGTCAATGTTATCATTTTCTTGTACCATGGTATCTTCCTTAGGAGGAGAGTTGTTAGGAGAACTACAAACTAGATGTTCATGACATTCAAGAGTTGGTTCTTCTAAAATGACTTCATTGCAAGTGAGGGAGTTATCAATGGTTGGATTGTCCTCTTTATCAACGATGTCCTTGTCTTGTTCATTAATGTTTTCCCTAAGGGACAAGAGACACATAAGATTCTCATGACTTTCATCGATTGCATTTTTTAACATCAAAGAGATACTAGGAGAAGAACCAATGTGATTGTCATGATTTTCCATAATTTCATTCCTTTATCCCATAATATCTTCCAAAATAGGATAGGTAGGGGAAGAATCATAAAGAGGGTGGGTATGTGCAGGATCATGATGGGCCAAAAAGTGGCGATATGATGGGTATGTGTAGGGTATGTGGCTAACGACTTTTTTTTACCCAAAATTGATGAAACAAAAAGGGTTTTTAAAGGATATTCTTAGCCCTCCACCAATATAAATTATACTATACTTTGAATTTAATAAATAATTATTATTCATTTTTTATTTGAATTACAACTAAAGTCTTGATTGATCGATTGATTGAAAAACATCTATAGCTTTCAAACGATATCACATTTTTTGAATCCGAAACATGCATCACATTCTATGTTTCACATACTATAGGATTAAAAAAAGAATGAATTTCATGAAGTTTTGACCAAGTTAAGGTGGTCAGACATATGATTTTTTTATATTTTTAAAAGTTGTAATAAAAAAATAATAATTATTTATTTACTTGGAAAAAAGATTATAAAACAATATGCATCACATTGGGACATGAGTCCTCTAATTATACCTAAAATCTTATAAAAAAAAACTTATCATTTTATTGTGGTTAGGGTGGTCAGACAAACACCTACTTCTTATTTTTTCCTTGAAATTTAAGTGCTGCCACATTGAAATTTCAAATTTTCATCAAATAGATTTAAAAAAATAAATAAATCTATTAGTTTAGAAACTACATTCAATTTTCTATAGATTCTATTCTTACATATTTTTGAAATAATATAGATAACTTATTCAAATTTTTACGTCAAGTTGCCTAACTTTGATTTTTTTGAATTTTTCACCACATAAGGGCCTATTCTTTCCATGATGATCCTGCACATACTCGGGTTGTCATATATATTAAAGATTTTATCATCTATCACCAACCTAATTTTATCTTCTAAAACATTATCACAAGAGGGGAAGATATGGGGAGATGAATGTAAACTAGTTGAATTTTGAATGGTCTCTTGTTGTGTTATGTGATTGTCATGATTACCTATGATTGTGTACTTTTGCTCATTAGTGTCCTATCCAATAAGAAAGGTAGGAGGAGAGAAACAACGAGGACTCTCAAAACTCTTATTGATTGGTTCTTCTAACACAAAAATATATTCTTCACAAATAGGAGAGATATTAGGAGAAGAACCAATATGATTGCTATGATTGCTCCAGATTATATTCTCTTTTGCTAAATCCTTCTCATAGGGAGGGGATATGAACTTTTTCTTAACATTCCTAGATAGGTAAGATACTAACATTGTTTGACCTAAAATGAAAATTACTTATAACCATCTTATGCAATGCTTCAAGAATATAAACAATGTATATCCAAAGATGAAAAGTACTTTTAACAAATGTATGCAAAACTTTAAGAATGCAAACAATGTGTATGAAAAATGAAAAGCACTTTTATCAAACTTATGCAAAACTTTATGAATGTAAACATTGTGTATGCAAAAATGAAAAGTACTTTTGTCCATATTATGCAAAGTTTTAGAAATGTGAACATTTTCAGATCTAATGAATTTTGTTATTAAAATGATTTCAAAAATGACTACCCTAAATTGATGTTTTGATCTAGATGCATAAAACAAAAGTTCTTGAAACTTTCCAGGCTAATACTATATGTTACCAACAAGCTTTAGAAGTATGGAAACAAGGTTTTTAATGTTGTAAAAGACAATTTCATGCTTGACCTGGGACTAAATCACCCAGAGGGGGGTACGAGTCCCAGTAAGGGTTTTCTAGGGGTATGAATGCTAAATAAAAGTCTCCAGAGAATACCTAGAAACTAGGAAAAACCACCTATACTAGGACTAAATCACCTAGAGGGGCATGCGAGTCCCAATTTATAGTTTTAGTACCATTTTCAACAAATTTTGTTTGATCTTATGCAAGATGAAAAAATGCAACCTATATGCACTTTCACTAATGAGATAATTAGAAACCCTAGATGTCAATTAACAAATGCAATGTTAACGCAAGCTAGATCTAGGATTATGATGCACTCCAAATTAGAATTAAGATGTTCTAAATGTAGGTTCACCAAAATGAAAAAACAAAAATATTTGTTCCACCTTTTGGGAGGTGGAACATAAACTAGGTGTTTAGGGACCTAGACCTATTTCGCTCAAGTTTCACTCAAGCAAACCCTAGAGATCTCAATCTGAATGTAGAAAGGGGGAAGAGATCTTACAATAGGGAATCTTATGGTGTGATTAAAGACTAAAAGAGGGTTCACCACCAACCTAGGGCTTGGAAAGACAAGATATGAAAGAATCATGCAAAGTACCATGTAAAACTTAACTAGATGACCTAGGATATGAAACTGAACTATAGAATATCAAACTGGAAATGAATAGAGGTGCACCTAGAAGAGTGATGAGGTCAAAATAAGCTCCAAAACCTTGAAAACTTGTTGTTTGATTCCCACTAGGACTCATATGCCAGTATAGGTGATTTAGTCCCAGACTAGGGTTTTTGTGCCAAAATTTGAATGTGACAATGTAAGATCTAAAACAAATGAAATTTGGAAAAATCCCTATACTGGGACTCATATGCCACAAGTGGCATATCAATCCCACTCAAATTTTTTAGAGGGTTAAGGCTGTTGTCCCTTAGTATTATTTGGCATTAATGTCATAACACCAAAGTTGAGGTATCAGGTTGTGCACATAGTGATCTTTTAGTTCAATTATTCTTGTATGAGTTTATATATCTCTTCCAATCTATCTTGTGCATTTGGAATATTCCAATGATTGATATGTTTCATAGTTTGGTTATTGTTAGCTTGGCATATAATCCATTTTTAGTTTGAGATAATAAATTCCATCTGCATATTTATATCCTGACATGTTAAGGCTTCATGATAATATTGGTCAGAATAGAAATAAGTTCTATATCTAAGGTTTGTTCAAAAGGAAACATATTGCTCTCCAAATAGAATTTGGAATCATTGTGAGGAAATTTTTGAAAGGATGGAAAATTGTATTCTCTCAAAGGAAAATGATAAAAGGTGGTAATGATAAAGTTTTATAATAAAGTCAAAGATTAAGAGAATCTTTGTATTGTCTGTAGTAATTTTTTTTTTTGTTGAATGGGAATTATTTCCCATCATAATTCCCAGATATGAAACATCATTATGTTGGATTTGAAAACGTCTTTGAAGACTTGGATGGGCATCGGTGGTTGATTCATTTCATTTTATAGGGTTTTTTTACCCTAATCATGATGGTGGTTGTAAGTAGAACTATGTTTCAGGCATCGGTTGTATAGGAAAGAAGTTGCAATTCAATGAAGAGCTTTGGGTGTTTTCTTCCGACCCAGGTGTATTCTTTTCATGTTTTTGTTTTACTCTTCTTGGTGTCAATTAAAATAAATGGGCCTTAGATTTTTTTTGGTAATCATTGAGTAATTGAGTGTGTTGTTGATCTAGGAACTTTATTATCCTTGAGGTTACGACTGTTAATGATGTAATTTTTTGAAATCTATTCACAGTCTTAATGTTGGGTTTTTAAGTTTATTTTAAACCTCAAGTGCTTACTGGTAGTTTTTGAAGGAATGTTGTAAAAAAGTGTTTTTTATCCCTTAAGCTCAAGATCTGTATAGACTTTGTTCAAACCCTTATTTGGGTTTTCCATCAAGAATAAGGATTATATGACAATTATATATTGTTTGCTCTTAATGCTTTCTTGACAAGATTATTTTCGATGGATTATAGTTGAAGATTTGTATAAGAAGATGTGTTTTTTGCAACTGGCAAGGGTAGTTTTAGATTAAGTTTCTCATGGAAGTTATTGATACAGTTTCTTCAAAAGGTCTTTACCTAATTCTAGTTTTGAAAAATAGAAAACATATAAAATGCTTTATTGTGCTCATTTTTATGTTGATGAGAGATTGTGAAAAGAATAGAAAGTATGTTTCATAAAGGCAATATATATATTGTTTTTGAGTAGTTGGAATTTATGACTCTAATTCTAAGGTCATTGTAAAAAAGAGTATGTAATCATTGAAATAGAGATCAACTTTGTATTTACAATTCTTTCATATTTGTACATTTCAAAAGACTATCAGTGAGATAGCATCATTTCCAGTGAGACAAATCAGCCAGTGAGGCTTTGTACAAAGATTATTTTCAAATAAGGCCAGTGAGGCCAAGTTCGAGTGGTTTTATTCCCTAGGAGGGTTTCCACTCAAGACAATCTTTGTGTCAATCTCTTATATGTGTTTGTTCTTTATATGTTCATTTGATTTTTACAACATAAGTTCATTGATGATTTGAAAATCATTAAAAGAATTAAAAAGAGTTAATTTGTCTGTTAACACTAATTCACCCCCCTCTCAGTGTTAACTATACTCCAACAAAGGCCTGATTCTTCTCTCCCATATCTACTCTTTCACACTTCGTTTATGGGTTTGAAACCCTGATTTGCAACCTATAGGTGATTTTTTGTGAAGATGACAACCTTATGACAACTTGATGACTTTCTTCAACCTTGCAACCTAATCTTCAAAGGATCTTCAATCCTCAAAACACCTAGATCTGCAATTACACATGTAGAGAGAGAAAAACTTGTTGATTGTTAGGAAATGCAGGTTTGCCTCAATCAAACTCCTTTTAGTTAATTAAACCAAATGATGAGATAATGAAATAAGGACATGCAACATGAAACATGAACAATGATACCTTGAATGATGTCTTGTAAATATGCAATCTAACATGAACTAGCCATGAATGATGTAGAACTAGATCTGGAAATAAGTGTAGAATAATGATTAATCTTGGATCTTGAATGCAACATCACAACAATAGCTCAAAAACATGCTTGATGATTGATAACCTTGACATAATGATGGATCTTGAATTGCTGCAACAATTGATAAAGAATTTTTCCCTTGAATGCCTTAGAAATGATCTTGAATACTCTTGTGAAGTCTTGTAAACTCTTGAATACTCTTGTGAACTCAATTTTTCTATAAGGAATGCTCTCATGGAAGTCTTAGGTGAAAATGAGTGAAATAACTTTGTATTTATACTTTTTCATGCCAAATTCCTTGAAATTACAAAAACCTAGGTGGGATTCATATTCCCAAGGTGGCGTATGAGTCCCAAATCAATAAATCTAGGCCATACAACCTAAAAACATTTTTTTTTATTGGTTACTTGATGTATGTCAATATTATCATTAGAAAGATGCATTAATTAAGGCTTGTGAATGCAAAATGAGGCCAAATAAGGCATAGAGAAGTCCAATTTATTAATGAAGCCCTAGATTAGAGTGAAAGTGTTAGGATACACTTTACAACACCCTAAATAAGTGTAGTGTAGGAAAATGCATACCCTTGTATTTTCACACTTGTTTGGCCCCCCCTTGCTTTATTTATCCCTATTTATGTATTAATTGGTCCTATTTTGTATCCACAAGCCTAATAAATTATATCTTTTTATGGCTAATCCCGAAAAACATAAAAGGGGAAATGATAATTTAATGATTTTGGCTGTGTCCCTAATTTTTGGGTCAGGACTAAGATGCCACCTAGGGTGTATTTTTCCTCCAAATATCTTGGGACCCTGATTTCAAGTGCACCTTAAATGGGCCTCTTTCTGGAGTCTATGCCCTGAGTTTCATGCCTCGGGACTAAGACGCCACCTAGGGCGAGACTAAGATGCCACCTAGGGCGTCTTAGTCCCACTTAAGGTATTTTTGGGATTTAATTTCAAATATTAGTTTGATTTAGCCTCATTTTATTAATTAATTCATATGTCATCTTGATGTGGTGTAATTTTGAGATATTAAGCAAATTTAAGTATGAATACAAGGTTCCTTCTTTCATTTTCAATTAAGACTTTTGTGAGAGTATTCCTAATAGCATAGTTGAGATCATAAGAGAATTCAAGGGAAAAACATCAAGCATTTGGAGCCATCATCAAGATTCAAGCATCATATCAAGGATATTCTTGCATCATGTGTGTTTTTGAGCTAACATTTGTGATGTAGGGTTTTGATTCAAGCAAGCATTTCAAGTCCACATCTATCAAGCATTCCTTTGATTCAAGATCTACATTCAAACTAGCCATTTCACACAAGTTTGTAGAATTCATAACAATTTTTTGGTGAGTTGTAACATTGCATGTTATTCATTCATCATTTCCCTTCATTATTCCATTTCATTTCAAGGTTTATTTACCAACAAAGGGTTTGACCAAGGAAAACCCCCATTTACTAGAAATCAACAAGTTTTTCCCCTCGTGCATGTTTGTGATTGTAGATTTAGGCTGAATACTTGAAGATCATTTGAAGTGAAAAGATACAAAGTTGCAATGTTGTATTGTAAAGTTGTCATCTTCATTGAAACTCACCTATAGGTCAAATTCAGAAGTTTCAGGCTCTAAGATCTAAGAAGAAGGAAGTGTAGACATTAAGCCCCAAGACCACATTAAGAGATTCTAAAAATTCAAAATGAAACTAAGTCACCACCTAGGGCATCTTATCCTCCCGAAGTTATTTTACAGAAATTCTTTCAGATCTGGTTTCGATATCTAAAGATTCCACATCTCCCCAAAAAAATAGCAGCAAGACTAAGAAAATAGTAAGGGTGTCTTAGTCCTCTATAGCACTTTTTGACAACATTTTAACATTTCTAGAATCCTCTTTACATTTCCATACTTCCCACGTACACACATCCTAACTTCTTGCTGTATAATTTCATCATTTGCATTCATTATTTAGCTTGCTTTACTAGGTTTTGTAAGTTGAATGTTAAAATGTCTTTTCCATGATTTTCCTTGATGGTGAACTCCTTTAAGTTGAAAGAATCCCCTCCTAGGTCTTCCTTACATTGAGAATTGACTCACCCTTTTGGTTGATAGTCAATCCAATTTGGATTCCTAGGGTATTATTGAGTGACCAAGAGAGAATAGGAGTGGGTACTCCCCCTTCCCATTTTCCCTTTGGTTCATTTTGGTGAACCTGACGTTTAGAGCATTCATTTTCTGATTTAGAGTCTGTTGACGATGACTTTACTCGCAACAAATAGGGCAAATAAATTCTTCACACACAAGACCGCAAAGAGCCTATCCTTCTTGAAAGATATGGAACAAAGACAACCTAAAGGGGAATTATTCTTTGATAGGAAAAGATTGGCTTTAGTTCAATCCCAAGTCTTCGATAACTAGGTCATGACTGCACTAGGGTCACTATCGGTTTTGATGTGATATTGTTGTTAATCTCGAAGGGACTACGGTTATTTCTAGTTTTATTAAGAATCATAAACATTTCACAAAAAAATCCACTTCATTCATAAAATAACATTATGAAATCGAAATATTTACAATAATATTTCATGAATATTATAAATTCTTTTTTATCACTTAAGTAGATTTAGCATTCACCATTCAGCAATTTCATAGAAAATAAAAGATTTTCAATAAAATTTCATCCATTAATTAATTTTGGAACATTTTCAAGAATTTTAACATCTACTCTAAAATAAAGCATAAAAATACTGAAAACTAAAAGTTTTTCCTGATTATTCTCCATGTATGCCCCAAAGAATTAATTAAAACATAGAAAACCACTTTATACTTCACCAGATTGCTTCACAAATACATATAAAACGGTGCGAGCTTTTAAAGAGAGGGTTTCATTTCTAGACGCCGAGTAGGTTCTGTATGCACCCTTAAACGATGCAACATACACTCTTGTTCAGCTGAACTAACAAAAATTGCTACAAAAGATTCATGAGATAGGTAGCTATCTAATTGGCTCTGATATTAATGAATGTATAGGTGCATACAAATTTTGATGCTAGAATGGTTCAAAAACTAGGAAAAAAGAATAAAAATTGAAAAAGTTTATGCTCCTCTGACATCCACAAATTTTGAACTTAAAATAAAATAAAACAGGAAACGATTGTTTATAGGAACAAGGCCCCAAGAGTTGAACTTAAAGTCTATCTAGAGAATCAAAAATAAAAAATTATGATGCACCACGTGGCATATGCCAATTGTCATCAGAATATTCTTGATCAAGTCAAAAATTTGACTTCATCAGCAACAACACTTTTCACTTCATACTATAGCGTGTAACACTTCGCATATATCGAGGCTGTTAGCTTCTTTAAAAATAGTGGAATAGGGAATGTTAACTGAGACTGGGATCAACCGACAAACTCAAAAATTACAAAAAACAAAACTTCTGTCACACTTCTGGTGTCCAGTATCCGGTTCTTCATATCTTTACATAAGGCTTGGGTTCTGGGATCTTTTCTTCACCTTTCTTCAACTAGTAAATTTGAAAAGTGTTCAATACTTGATGCATATGTTCCTTTTGAATCCCTTGTACTATCCTCCAATTGAGTTTGAGCCTAGTTTATTCTTCAGATACATGGAGTATAGTGTCATTCCTCTGCACTTTATCTACTTCATATTTAACTATAGTGTTCCTGCACTGTATGATTTCATCAATAACGGTCTCCCTTGTTAAAAGTTGAAGAGGATCTCTATTTATTCTTTCAATCCATTCCTTGAAGGCTTTAGCTTCTTTACCCTCCCATCCTAATGTGTGGGGATCACAACCTTGACATGCTAGCATCTCAATAAACTCTCGATCTTCATCAATGAATTTTCTACATTCCATGGTGACCTTTTCAAATCCTTCAATACATTCATTAACATGTCACCTTCCCATTTTAGTTGTTTCTTCCATTTTTATAGCAATGGAAGTTCTTGTTCTGAGATTTCATTTCCCTGTATCAATTCTTGGATGTCTATTTGCATGAGAATTTCAATATTTTGCCTCTCTTCAATAACTTTCTCTTGGAAAAATATGCATTCACTTTCAAATCTTTTATATTTCTCTAACTAGCGGTATACATCCTTGTGTTTCCCTATTGCATTTGTAATGAATTCTTCCCCCTGCTTTACCTAGTACTCAATCCATTCTTCAAATATATTCATTTTGTGGTGAACTGTTGCGATTGCATCCACTTGTTCTTGTGACATGAACACTAGATGTTGGGGAAATTTAGCTTGTGCTTGACGGGATAAAGTTAGTGACTTTATACAATTCTCCAAGGTAGTAACCTGTTCTTTCAATTCTCTTTTCTTTTGTTTATATTTCTACACTCTGGCAATAGTAGAATTCAATTTACTTTTATTTCCTCTAACTCTTGCCTCCAAGATGAGTGTCCAAAATTAATACTCGTTATTTTATACTCCTTAGGCATTATTTCATGTTTTCCTTTATTAGTTGTTAGAGTAGCTATATAGATGGTTATGCCACCATATGCATTTCTTTGCATTACATTTTTTGTTTATTGTTTTGTGCCTAGGCTTAGGAGTATCTACTTTCTGCATAAAACTGTTAAGACTCAGAGGCAATACTTCTACTTCCATTAGGGAAGCCAACTCCTTGATCAACCAATCAGGTGCATCGTCACCTTGCTCTACCTCTATAGTATTTCTTTGTTCTTGTCTTCCACTTGATTGTGGAACTTCTTCTCTTTTATCTGTCACGTCTTCTGAAATGGGAATTTCCTTAGTAATTTCTACCATTGATTCAGGATTACTAGGGTTGGGAACTATCTCCACTATTTGAAGAATCATATTTTCCTATCTATCTAGATGTTCAACATCATCTCTCTCAACGTTACTTTCTATATTCTTTGCTACATCAGGGTTTTCCTCATTTTCAATTCCATCACCTAAAAATGGTGTAGCTTCTTCCTTCTCAATTTTAGTTTCAACTTAAGCATGGCCTTTCTTTGGTTCTTCAAAGATCTACGACTGTTCTTTAACATTCAAAACATTCCCAAGTAAAGGTTGGGAATCAAAAGTATCTTCAACAATGATTTCATCAATAGGGGTATGCCATGTAACCTCCCTTGTTTCCATCCCCAGGATATTATGATTTCAGGTGCTTCTGAGGTGACTGTTCCTTGTATAAACTCTTCTCCTTTAACATTTATAGTATTAGACCCTATATCCTAGATCTCTTCTATCACTAGATGTACCATAGGTTTATCTTTAGACTTCTTTTCTTTAACTTTCTCCCACATGGCACCCCATCTATCCATCTTTTCTTTGATTTTGGCTTCATCTTCTTCAAAAATCTCTTCTAAAACCATAGGATTTCGTCCTAATGATTGTTTCATACTAGCCATGTTAGCAAAATGAGGGGAAGTAAATAGTACTGCAACCCTTTGAGATGTAGAGTTGGTTTGTGTGCCAACATTTTCTTTTACTCCTGCTTCTTCATCAATAACCAATTTAGTTCTTGGTTTCACTATAGAGGAAGATGCACCTTGGGGTCTTACTTTTGATTTATCTTTACTTGTTTCTGCATCTTTCTACTTATCAGATGCTTTTATCATAATTTCTTGTCTTCAAATTTTAGGGGTTCTTTCTTCAATTTTTATACCAAGAGCCACCTTACTAGTTTTCCTTCTCTTCTTAGTAGGATCTCCACTTTAAAATGCTGGTTCATCTCTTTTTTTTCTTCTTTCATCCTCTGAAAATGTGGGATCAAGGCCTCTTTCTCTCAAAGCTTTACAAAAATCATCAATCTAGTGTTGAGTATATACTAAGACTGGTCTAGAGAACTCATCAATTGATGTCATGTCTTCATCATCATAACCTAGATCTGGGATGGGCTCATCATATACCTTATCTTCATTGTATACTTTATTTAACACTTTTCCATCATCCTCTTCCAATTGATGTAGAATGTCATGGAGCTTGAGAATCCAGGCATATTTTAGAGACAATCTTTCATATTTTCTTACTCTTACTTTGTGCTCATCTTCAAAATTAAGCCAATAATCTTCTAGGTGTTGGACATGAGCACAATAACCAACTATTTTCTTGGCAATATTTCCCTCAATGTCATAATATATTCTTTGAAGTGGGAAATCTACAAAATTATATGTTCTTAATTCTTCTTCACACAAGTTAGCCACTCTGATTGCATTACACTTATAGTTTCTTATCACAATGGGGAGTTTGAAAGAGGCCTTCTTGTGAGCATGGCTATAAAGAGCTTGATCACCAATTCTAATAATATATTTTTTCTATTGGGTACTTGGGCAACATGAACGGATGTCCATCAAATCCCTCTATCCTAATGTAGGAGTAAGTGGAGAACTGAATGTACCAACCTCCCATTGGTCTAATGACACTTTTCTGCTTCCAGGGACAATCTTTTGGCTTTATCACTTTCCATCGTTCTGACTAGTTTGATAGAAAATAGATCACTGACTTTCTTGTAATTATCTTTATATCCATAGATTGTGATATGGGGTAAATGCGCATATACCAAACTGTTTCCTACCTTCGTGCCCAGAGTACCAATATGTTTTAACCCTTGCTTTCTAGTTCTCATGGCACAAGAGTAAGTCACATATGAAGACATATAAAAGTACCTGGTTTTGGGAAATGTTGTTATCTATTCATATAATCTGTCACTTATAAAATTTCATTTGCATGGGACTTTCCATCATGTTGGTTATTATTACAAACATCCAGGGTTTAAATCTACTCGCATCTATTAAACCAGCTACCCTGCTCAACAGATTTATAATATATTGAATTTATTGGTTGAACATGGACCTCTGAATTACTTTGGTTTGTGGTGTAATTGGCTCTTGGCACCATTGGGTACTCATAATTTCTCTATTGCGTGGTTCAGTGTTCTAATACATTTTTCCCTTTACTTTCATATCAACATTATAAATTTTTGTGTAAATAGGGAGCCCAAATGTGTACATAATTCCTTTTTGTTAGATGTCTACATAAATTATCCCTTCTTTCTCAGTGACTCTTTTGGCTAGGTTGTAGTAATTCATACATTACATAACAAATTCAAGGGCCTCCATTGCTGGTGGAAACCCTCCTGCTAAAAGTAACCCATTTGCCGCAACATTTTTGGTACATTTAGAGGCATTTTCTTGTAATACCTGTGAACGGATTTCAATATCATAAGACCATCCCATATGAGTGTCTCTAGCCACCACATTGATTGGTATGGCTTGTGAATTGCAATATTTGAATTCATCTTCTATCCTTGCATCAGAAGTACTCATTTTCTCTGGTGTGTTTTGTAAATTCTAAAATGTGTGTCTTGTGTGCAAGTTAGGATTAAATTTAACCAAATTTTATAATTTACAAAACTTTGAGTTCATCTTTTGGTTAAATTCAAAATCAAAGAATAATCAACATTTTAATTTCTAAAGGGAAAATACCATTTTAGAGATTTTTCATGCTTGAAAATCACTAACAAAGTGTCAGTTATCCAAAACATACCTTGTTATGGTTGATGATGATAATCTTTCAAAATGTAACTTCAAAACCCTTTGGTAGTCGTGTTCTCAGTTTCTCAAAATTTACCTCTCCTTGCACACTAGTATTATTTCGTTCTTTCAATGTTCTTTAAAAATTTGCAACATGACGCGAAGTGGAGTGTTGCAAAGGCAACTGCATGCTTGAGGTGGTGCCAAGTACATAGGTAGTTCACCACCTTCATTAATTACCTGTTATTTTGCATTAATTCCTTAAATAAAGGTGCAATCATTACTAATTAGGGTTCAAATTATGAACACCTAGATTTATGCATGGGCTCACCACTAGAGGAGAAAGATGACACGATGATCATACATGGCAATCAGGTTTCATGTTGATTCTATGTAAGGTATCGGTCATTAAAGATACACGATCAATTTGCGATCACCAAGATTGAGACTTTTTGGTATGACTTTAAAAGTAAACACTGGGATCCAAGGACTTACCTCTAAGATTCAGAAAGAGAAAACTAGAATAGAAGAAAAGACCAGGAATTGAGTTCAAGAGAGATTAACAAATTTCAAAATAGACTCTCTAATTTCTGACTTTGGAATAAGGAAAAGAAAAGGAAATAAAATTAAAATACCGCACTCCAATAAAAAATTATTATTGGGATTGATGACTCTAGGGAATGAAATACCAGGTGGGGCTAGGACCAAATGAAGATACAATTCACCTTGATATTAATGCAGGACTCTGGGATTCCAATTTTTGGTAATAATAATAAAATTTTGTGAAGAGACCAAAACACTGAATCCGAGAAGGGAAAGGATAAAACAAAGGCTAAGGGTATGTGCAGGATCATGATGGGCCAAAAAGTGGCAATATGATGGGTATGTGGTTGACAACTTTTTTTCTACCCAAAATTGATGAAATGAAAAGGGTTTTGAAAGGAGATTCTCAGCTTTCCACCAATATAAATTATGCTTTACTTTGAATTTAATAAGTAATTATTATTCATTTTCTATTCAAATTATGACTAAAGTCCTGATCAATAGACTGACTAAAAAACATCTATAGCTTTCAAACAGTATCACATTTTTTTAATCTAAAACATGTGTCACATTCTATGCTTCACATACTATAGGATTAAAAAAAGAAAAATTGAATTTCATGAAGTTTTGACCAAGTTAAGGTGGTTAGACATACGAGTTTTTTATATTTTTAGAAATTTGTAATAAAAAATTCATAATTAATTATTTACTTGAAATTTTTTTACAAAAAAATATGCATCACATCAAGACATGAGTCCTCTACTTCTATCTAAAATCTTATAAAAAAATATTATCATTTTATTGTGGTTAGGGTGGTCAGATAGACACCTACTTCTTATTTTTTCCATGAAATTTAAGTACTACTACATTGAAATTTCAAATTTTCACCAAATAGATTTCTTTTTTCTTTAAACAAACCTAGTAGTTTAGAAACTATATTCAATTTTCTATAGATTACATATTTTTGAAATAATATAGATAACTTATTCAAATTTTTAAGTCAAGTTGCCTAACTCTAATTTTTCTAATTTTTTTGCCACTTAAGTGCCTATTTTTTCCATGATGATCTTGCACATACCCCTAAGCAAAATTGAAAATGAGATCAGCAACCAACCAAGCTACAGAGCAACACCAAAGCAAACAAAAGCGAAAGGGAACAGGAACAAAAGGGGGGGTCCACATTTTTCCAAGGGGAAAAATAGGGGAAAAATGGGGCGTGTTGTGAGACTACACAATAGAGTCCATTCAAGTCCTAGATCTAGGTTGCATTCATTCTTGCATTGCATATTGCATTAGTGAAAGTGCATCTAGGATTTCTCATATTTAGTGAAAGTACATCTAGGGTTTCTCATATTTGCATTAGTGAAAGTGCATATAGGTTGCATTTTTTATTTTTTGAATCATCTTATCTCATTGAAAAACTGAAAATTGCATTGTTCATCATCCTAATCATATTTAGAAACATTGTTATTGCATTTAAAATTGAAAAAAATTCCATTCAACTTTTCATTCAATTTCTTGTCATTGGTTACATTTTCTTGCATTCATTTACATAGTTTTTTGTTTCTAAACATCATCTCCCAGAATAGGCGACCTGTGAACATTGTAAACAATCCAGATTTTGTTGTTTTTTGAGAAAACCCTTATTGGGACTAAAACGCCCCTCCTAGCATCTTAGTCCTTCTCTGGGGTTTTTACTCAGACCCCTCTCTATGTTATTTGATGTCTATTCCAATCCCTAGAACCTCAAAATTTCACCAGTAGGACCAAGATTCCCTTACCGGTGTCTTAGTCCTTGTTGACTTTGAATTTCCAATTTTTAGGACTTGAAATTGCTTCCCTATGCTTCTGTTTGCTGCTTTTAGTTTTTTGTCACAGTTTGCAGAATTGTTGTTATTCCAATTTATTTCATTTCAAGCGTAATTGCAAGCATATGATATTGTGTTCATTTCACTTTCTTTGGTTTTTCGCTTGCATGATCTGTACTACTTGGTGTCCTACTTCTAATACTGTGGTGAGATGAAGTGTGAGACTCATGACATCCCATGATAAAATACTCATTGTGGATCTTGGGTTATCTAGCTCTCTTACTACCAGTGTTGGTATTAGTTCACTAGGTATGGACCATACCTTTGATACCTCTTTTTCTATGCCTACCTTACCTACAAGTGCTATACCAAGTGTTCAAACAATGGTTGATCATATTCCTCGAGAGAACATAATGAAAATGCATGAATACCTAGCTCATTTACAAGATAGTGTGAGTACTAAAAAACATTTCAAACTCATTATACCTGTTGCAGATAGTCTTCACCACATGATGAAAAGTAATGAAGGACTAGAAGTTGTACGTAACATAGGTCACATCTTTGGAAAAAAATTGTACAATGTGGTTGTGTAGGTAACAATGACAATAAAGATCTCTAAATTCAAATTCTTACAGTTCCTGGAGAAGGGCACAGTGTCTATTAATTTTTGAGAGGCTAATTTTAGAGATAATTGGTAGCACACTACTAAGATATTCCTTGGAGCTTTGGAAGTTTTCAGAAGGAGTTCAATGATAAGATTATTAAAGACAACCAGAACAAAGATGTGCCACTGATGCTCAATATAGAGGACTTCAGTAGAGATGAGATTGAAGCAGCAGGGGCTCTCTTGAGGATGAAAAAATAGGCCTAGAGAGAGGATGCAACAAACTAATATGGATGACCCCCTCTGATTTTGTTAGCATGATGAGTTTTGGCATGGCTCGACACTTTTTTGATGGAAGGTGGTTGTTAGTTCCCACAAGTGGTAGGTATTTCAGCGTTTATATAATAGGTCAGGGTCTATTTTGGTAGTACAGAACTTCCCTTGTAGGTCAGTGGTACCTCTTAGCAGTGCAGTGTTGTGATTTTTAATCAGTTATAGGATGTAAATCTCTTCCCAGAAATTGATAAGATGTAAACAACTACTTGATGTAATGTAAATTTAATGGGTAGGGAAAATGATATTGTATATGTGGATGGGTATCTTCTGATGCAACTCTACATATGACCATGTAATTTTTTGTTGTTCCTTCAAAATTTAATACAAAAACCAATCCATGGAAAATAATAAAAAAATTATTATTACAAAAACTTAAACTAACTTCTAATAATAAATTATTCTTTTGTGAAAATCACAATATAAATATCCAAAGTGGATCATATATTTATTCTCTTAGAAATTTGTGCAACGAATTTGGAATCTACATCGTGAAAATTAATTAATATAATAGCACAAGGTCAACAATTAATATTCGGGTATTTAATTTGATTACTCACACACATAACTAATGGTAATGCAACAAAATAAAATTACATACAAAGAATGAAGTAGTCCATATAGTTACAAACAAATGGGGTCAAATGGATTTTTTGTTCGTATGATAGTCTAATGTTAGGTCATGTTTTTTATTTCAACTATTAAAAGGTAGAAGTTACTATTGTGTAGTCATTCAGGGTTTACAATGATATTTTCCTTGAAAATTTTTATTAGGATTTAAAATGTAGTATATGTGTTTCTATCAAAATTCATGGATCACATATAGAACGAGGAGCTCTTACATATACTATATCTTGAATATGCTCAATCATATTTTCTTTCAAAGGGTAAGCTATTATACATATATACTAACTATGACTTCTCCAAGGGTTCTACATTAAATAAAAGTATTTTTCCCTTACTTTTGTTAAATATTTATAAACCTACAAATTTGGTCTTTAGAGCTATGATAGTGGGAAATATTTTATGAATGTTTTAAAAATACATGGTGTGGAAGTAGGAAGTTTTATCAGTAGAAAGATAGCACTAAGGGATCTTCTATTCTAAGGTAATTATGTTTGGTTTCACTTTCTATTTTAATAGGATGTGGGTTAGGTGTACATTCTCTCTTTAAGTAGAGTGATAGAATTTCCATTTGGTTCAAAGATATGATTGATTCCCCTTTGAGATTTTACTGAGTAGGATAGAGGCACTTGTGGATCATATTTGGTGTAATCAATATAATGTAGGAGGTGGAGATATAGTATAGGATATTAGGTAGGTAATGTGGTAGTGAGGGGTATTCCTAGTCCAATGTTGTAGATAACAATTTCCAACCACTAGCATAGTTATAAGTGTAAATACTTGCTCTTTGGAGGTATCACTTACCTAGTTGTTAGTTTGCATGAATAAATTTTTTTAATCTACCTGATTCATACTTATTCATGCTTTAATTAACCCTTCTATAGATATTATTTCAAAATTTACCTCATTATCTATTGCATTCAAGCCTTCCTCTTCTAGACAATATTTAGGGGAGGACGGGGATAGTTTTTTGTAGCTCTTAATAGATGAATGGTTTAACATCTAATTTTGCACTAGTAATGTTTTGGTCTCTTTATGTATGCACCTAATGCAACTTCTATTACTATACATACAAAATTATAATTACTATTTGATATCATACAATTATAAGTGGTTTCCCCACCCATTATCAATAGAAAAAACTATCCTTCTTTTATACAATGTATTTTCAAATTCAGTACTATAAATATTTTTAGATATTTTTCTTGCAAAATATTTGTTAAAATTTATTAAAAAAAAAAAATTTTAATAGGTGGGTTTCCTGTTGGAAAATAATACTAATATATATTTTAGACGGTCTTAATATAATTAAACTTTTAAATATAGCTAGCCTACAATTTCTAAAAATACTTATGCAAAATTTTTAGGTACTAACTCCTTTATAGATAAAATTATTTACTACATGGGAATGATAAAATTATATCCTATTATATAAAATTATATAGTACATATCAATTATCCTTCATTGGTAAAAATTTCTTCACTTGTTTCTTAACTAAATACTATTCCATATAAACTAATAACTTTCTACATGAGAGAGATCCATAACATGTAAGGTGCTACCATGGTTGCAATTGGTTGAAATATAATGTTGAATTTATTAGTATCAAATAAGACCATCATATTCTTTTATAAATAAATAGATTTTGGCATTTCCTTAAATATTTGTAAAATTTTGAAGTGCTAAATCCTCCATAGAAAATCACATGAATGTAATTTACCTATTGAAGGCCATACATGACATTCAATTTTTGTAAAACAAAACTATTTTAATGGGATTTTCAAATAAATTTCTATCGCTTGTGTACCAAAAATATTATTTGACACTAAGAAAGTGTTGACCTTCACTATTATAGTACACGAACTACAAAAAATATTAGAGCTACAACAACAAACATTCATTGAGAGTAAGCAAAAAAATAAGATTCCACCTAAATATATTATTAAACTAAAATATACAAATAATATTGTGGGAATTGATACTCTTTAATAGACAAAGAATGGAGCAATTCATTCCTCTAAAAAATCATAATCAAGAGACAAGGAACATAATTACAAAAGTGGAAAAGATTGTTTAACAAAATTTGTATTCCTATAATGATGGAAAAAGGTCCCCTTAACTTGGCCTTGATTTAGAGTTGTAATATGCGTAACATATTCAAATTAGGTCTCAGGCCCTTGTGAACTAATGGATTTAAATGGTACCATGCTAAAGTGTTTTGAAGTGTTCTAACACACATTCACACTTTTCTAAGGTTTTATTAATTAATTGAACCTAATAAACTTCTTTTTAATCAAAATAAACATTAATCTTTCCTTTTTCAAAGTCTTATGAAGTGTTATAACACACTTTCACACTTTTCTAGGCTTGTCATTAATAATTGGGATTTTTTATGTTTTAATTGGCCCTATTTTGCATCCACAAGCCTCATTTATTCCATCATTTTGATGATAATCCCAACAAAAATCATTAGCCAATCATAATTTAGGTGTTTCTAGCTTGTGTGACCCATATTTAGTGATCTAAGACTCATTCACCACCTTGGGAAAATGGGTCCCACCTAGATTTTTGGGCCTTGAACCTGTTTTCACACATTTCTAAGAACTTTTGATTTTTGGTCCCATACATTATCCCTGATGGGACTCATTCACCACCTTGGTCGAATGAGTCCCATCTGGCCCAAAATTAAAATTAATTCAGATTTTTGGTAGGATTTTATTCTCCTAGATTTGATGTCGGCTTGTAGTGTTATAATTTCAGGAATTCTTTCATAATTGAGTATAAATACAAGGTTGTTTCACTCATATTTTCACCTAGCAATTTAACAAGCAATCAAGAGTTCACAAGAGCATTCAATCATTGACAAGAGCATTTAAGAGCATTAAAGGGTAGATTATCAAGCATTTTAGAGCATCAATCATCATGTGTAGGATTTCATGCATCATGTTTGTTTTTGAGCTAACAATTGTTATGTAGGGTTTCATGATTCAAGCAAGTGTTTCATTCAAGATCTATTATATTCAAGCAAAAGTCAAAATCTACATTCATTACAGCCATTTCAAGCATATTTTCAACACTTTATTGCTAGGGTTTGGTGAGTTGCAACATTTTTATTTGTCCATTCATCATTCTCTATTATTATTTGATTTCTTTTCAAAGATTGATTTCCAAAATAGGTTTTCACCAAGGAAAATCCCTATCTACTAACCCAAGAACATTTTCCCCTCTCCTTTGTGTGTGTTTTGTAGGGATAGGTTGCAAATTTCCCTAGGAAGATTAGAGACAATTTATAAATGCTTCAAAGTTGTCAAATTTGTCATCAAGCATTAGAGAACCTTGGAGAAGACCTACAGGTTGTAAAATCAAAGAGTAAAATCTAGAAACCAATCAGGAAGGACATAGCAAATAGGGAAGACTAGGATTAGCCTTTGAAGTTGTAGAAAATCCCAACTGGGTTGATTCACCACTTCTAGAGAATGAGTCCTAGTTCCAGCTAGATTTCAGGTTTTTGCAGATTCAGATACCCTTTTAGCAGATTTTTTCTCTTGCACAATTTTCTAGAAACTAGACTGATTCACCCCACTTGGAAAATGAGTCCCAATAAGTAATAAAGTCTGAATTTCAAGTGTTTTGAACCTCCATCTATCCACTTCCAGATTTCTAGGTGCACACATTCTATTTTGTAGCTTTTTATATTGTTCCATTCACTTTTCTAGGTCATTTGGTGTTATTTTTCATTCAATTAGGATTTTTCATTTCATCTTGTGTTTCATTGTCTTTTCCAAGTTAAAATTCGGTGGTGAACCCCTCATTAGATCATATTTAGCCCCTAGGACAACCATGTTAGAAGATTTCTTTCTCTTTGGCATTAAGATCTTAAGGGTTACCCTTAAATGAAATTGGAAGTGTGGGTGTGCTCTATGTCCTAAACCATATGATAACATCCATCGCACATTTTAATTATTTCATTTCGGTGACCCTGCATTTAGAACATTGAAATTCTAATTTGGATTGAATTATCATTCTAGATTTGGCTTGCATTAACATTGCATTAGGATTTGCATTGTAGGGTTTTCAAATTTTGTATTAGTGAAAGCTTATATAGCTTGCTCTTGGAGACATTAGGCACAATGTTCCCTAAGTTGAAGACATCGTGTGAACTAAGCAAGACTCATTTGAACATTCCTTACAATTTTCATTTTGCATCTTGTAGTTATATGGCCACCTTGCATAGCACAACTTGCATGCCTATGGAGCCATCTTGTTTGTTCATGAGTTCTAAGAATACGAAGTTTTTCTTATCTCATGAAGCTTGAAAATCATTTTTGCATGGTGCCTTATTAAAGTTATCAGGAGGTATAACTTTGGTATGGTTTGAGCGGGAAGCCCAATCGAGGCATGACTTTCCCCATAGCCACTCGCATGTCTGTGTTAGTACATACCATCCATGAGTGTATGTTTCTCACCCTTTTTGGACTTCTCACCTAGCAGATAGCCAGGAGTTATGTTGCCTTAGAGTGAGTATGCATTTTTCGAACAAACAACTTAGATCTGATTCACATCATGTTGGACAAATGGTCAAAGCTTGATTCATCTCCCCTTTTCATTTTCATGTCATTTCATCTCCTTTTTGTCTTTGAAAATGCATGGTTGTGCTTCACTGTTTCTCTTTACCACTTTCTTGTGTGTTCTTTTGTGCTTATGTTGGTCTACCATAGGACCATGGTCCTAGGGGCTTGCCTAACCCCCTTGGTTATGGATGTCATATCTTACAAATATTAGTAAATTTGAGCCTCCCTTGGTTGTTGTTGCATTTGGTTCACTTTAGTGTGAGTTGGAAGAAAGTTCCTCCTCTAACTAAAGTGGGGGCTAGATATAATGACGCAAAAAGGTCCCCTTAACTTGGCCTTGATTTAGTGTTGTAATATGCCTAACATACTCACATTAGGTCTTGGGCCCTTGTGAACTAATTGATTTAAATGGTACCTTGCTATAGTTTTGTGAATTGTTGTAACACACTTTCACACTTTTTTAAGGTTTAGTTAATTAACTAAACCTAATAAACCTCTTTTTAATCAAAATAAACATTAATCTTTCCTTGTTTAAAGTGTTGTGAAGTTTTGTAACACACTTTCACACTTTTCTAGGCTTATCATTAATAATTGGGATTTCTTATGCTTTAATTGGCCATATTTTGCATCCACAAGCCTCATTTATTGTATATTTTCAAGGATAATCCTGACACAAATAATTAGCTAATCATAATTTAGGTGCTTTTGGCTTGTGTGATCTAGATTTAGTGATATGGGACTCATTTGCCACCTTGGGCAAATGGGTCCTACCTAGATTTTTGGGTCCCGAACCTATTTTCACACATTTCTAAGCACTTTTGATTTTTGGTCCCATACATTATGCTTGATGGGACTAATTCACCATCTTGGGAGAATCAATCCCAAGTGGCCCAAAATTAAAATTAATTCAAATTTATCGTAATAGTCTTTTCTCCTACATCTAATGTTGGCTTGTAGTGTTGTAATTTTGAGAATTCTTGCATATTTGAGTATAAATACAAGGTTCTTTCATTCATATTTTCACCTAGAAATTTAACAAGCAATCAAGAGTTCACAAGAGCATTCCAGCATTGACAAGATCATTAAAGAGCATTCAAGGGAAGATTATCAAGCATTTTAGAGCATCATTCAAGCATCAATCATCATGTCAAGGATTTCATGCATCATGTTTTTTTTTGAGCTAACAATTGTGATGTAGGGTTTTATAATTCATGCAAGTGTTTCATTCAAGATCTATTATATTCAAGCAAGAGTCAACATCTACATCCATTTCAGCTATCTCAAGAATATTTGTAGCACTTTATTGCTAGGGTTCGGTTTGTTGCAACACTGTTATTTGTTCATTCATCATTCTCTATTCTTATTTGATTTCTTTTCAAGGATTGATTTCCAAAATGGGGTTTGACCAAGGAAAACCCCTATCCACTAACCCAACAATTTTTTTTCCTCTCCTTTGTGTGTGATTTGCAGGGCTAGGTTATGAATTCCCCAAGGAGGAAGATTAGAGAAAAGTTGAAAATCCTTTAAAGTTGTCAAAGTTGTCATCAAGCCTTGGAGAACCTTGGAGAGGACCTACATGTTGCAAATCATAGATTCAGATCCAGAAACCAATCAGGAAGGATAGAGTAGATAGGGAAGAGTAGGATCAACCTTTGAAGTTGCAAAATATCCCAATTGGATTGATTCACCACTTCTGGTGAATGAGTCCCAGTTCTAGTCAAATTTTAGGTTTTTATAGATTCAGATACCCTTCTAGCAGATTCTTGTTGCTACACAATTTTCCAAAAATTTGACTGATTCACCTAGCTTGGCGAATGAGTCCAAGTTAATAATAAAGTTTGAATTTCTAGTGTTCTGAACCTCCATCCAACTAGTTCTAGATTTCCAGGTGCACACATTCTATTTTGTAGCTTTCTGTGTTTTTCCATTCACTTTTCTAGGTCATTTAGTGTTAGTTTTCATTCAATTAGGGTTTTTCTTTTCATCTTGTATTTCATTACCTTTTCCAAGTTAAAACTTGGTGGTGAACCCCTCATTAGATCGTATTCAGGCCCTAGGACAACCCTGTTACAAGATTTATTTCTCTTTGGCATTGAGATATTTAGGGCAACCTTTGAATGAAATAGGAAGTGTGGGTGTGCTCTATGTCCTAAACCATATGATAACATCCATCCCATATTTTAATCATTTCAATTCCTAATACTCAAATAAATTTTAAAGAAAGAGAGAGCAAGAAAAAAATTATTTGAAGAAAATATAATTAGTAGTTTTCAAAGTTCTATTGAAGAAATATTAAAGGTATACTTTCTTACAACAATACTAGTGTCCATTTCTTTAGAGGCCTAAACAAATCCCTTACAATAAAGTTGAAATAAAATCAGGGTTAGTTTAGTTAAATACAAATACAAATGATGCAAAAAAAACTAAATTTTCTTGTGTTTTCAATTGATAAACTTGTGGGTTGAAAGTTATTCCAAACTTGATGTTGGTATCTATGCTTTGCATTAAGAGATGCACAATTTTTTTATTTTGGGCTTTTAATTTGGAATGTATATCTTAGTTATTGATGGAAACACATGTCTAGACAATTTCAAATAACACACTCTAAGCTTAGACATATTTTTTTGACTCATTTGAAATCACATTAACTTATCTACTAAGATACACCTACTAGTGTGATTTAAGATGATCCTCTTAAACAAGTCAAAGCTTAGAGTGTAATATTTAAACTAAAATATATGTCTTAGATAATAACACCATTATAACCTTTACTTAACCACTATGATAGAGAGATCCTTCACTATTAATCATCTACACAAAAACAATAGGAAAGAGAAATACCATCAACAAAACTATTTTCAACAAATGACGAGCCTGCACTACCACTACAAGGAAAAGCTGACAAAGGTAGATTAATATTCTAAAGTTGGTACTAAGTAAAAATTATCTCACTGAACTCCATGTAGTGACACAAAATTACTGCTTATTTTAGATATATGAATGAACAGGTGGTTTCTTTTGGAAAAAAATCAAATATGGGAGCTAGTTGATCTACCTAAAGGTCAGAAATGCATAGGAGATGAATGGTTTTATAAAAAAATAATTCACATTATGAACTAGAAAAATACAAGGTAAGTTTAGTAGAAAAAGGTTTTATAGAACAAAATGGAATTTATTATAATTAAATATTTATTCCAATTGCTAGACTTGATACTATTATAATAGTTATAGTAATAGATGTTGGTGGAGACCGCCGAGCCCAGGATCACCATCTACAATATAAATCTTCACAATGCAAGAGAAGAAACATGCTATTTTACCATGATTGAATGAATAAATTGAGATGAAGAATAATATACAAAACCTTGCTTATAAAGGAAAGATGTAAGTCATTAAAAGAAATAACCGAAAAATAACTAATAAAACTATATGCACCTAAATAATTAATATCTAACAATATTTTCCTAATTAAAGCTTAAGCATGGTAAATGGTAAAAACCATTTACTCCAACACCCCCCTTTAAGTGCAACTTAAGGAGATTATTATGAAATATCAAGATGTAATATGGGTTCCAACTACACAACCATGTTAGGTACCCATTTACAATGGAAAATGAAATGTAATCTCTCACAACCAGAGAAAAGGAGAAAAACCCAGTGGGAGAAAACTCCTCTCCAAAAGAAAGAAAAAAATCTAAAAAAGTGAAAGGATGAGGACTTCACAATACCCCCAAGGATAACTCCCATCAATGATCTCAACCAAATAAAAAAGGAGAGATACTATGTAGCCCCCCATATAAAAAAGTAGAAATGTGAAAAATATCCCCCATGATGAAGAACCTCCTATGTTGATCCTAGAAGTCTGAAGAATATCCCATGTCTACAAAAAATATGCCTCCCTTCAGGGAGAAACAACAACTGATGCAATAGAAACTCTAACTCTGAAACAAGGGAAGGGAGAAGAAGAATCAACATGAAGGATGACTCTGAAAACTATTCTAGTGCCTCCATGTAACCAAATGTCACATCATGATCAGGTGCAACCTCAGCTGAAGAAGGTGGCTCTACAAGACCGTGTGGAAAATCTGAAGCAGTAATCTCCAAAGACACAAATGGTGTGACAACAGTGTAGATAATATCATCAAAAAGAAGGGATATACCCTCAAATGCATCATCCAAATCAAAAATGTGAGATTCACAAAATAAATCCGCAATACCTGTCATGTGACTATCCCACAAAAAATGATCTGAAGGATCAAAAACATTTTATTGTACTGAAGAACCAACCTTTGAAGCAACAAGAGATGAATCAATGGGTAAAAACACAAAGTTGTGTCACATTTTATAAAAGAAACAACCAACATTGATCCAACTTTTAAACTTAAATCACTAAAAAGTGGCTATATGTTTTAAATTTTGAAATGATGTAAACTAGTAAAATATGTATTTTTTAGTATATTTTATGTTTTTATTTGAAAAAAAAAAATTAAAATATTATTTTTAACTAGTTTTTAATAAATGAACACTATAATTTAGTTGCTGATAAAATGCTGAAAAATGAAGTTGCATGAGATGTCAAACTTTTTATAGTAATTTTTATTTTTTTCAATTTTTTTTTGTATTTAAAACATGAAACTTTAGTGCATGGATATACCTTTTTTCCATTTTGATAAATATATATTTTTAAATAAATATTAAAATTTGTGTGAATAAAAAATAGTTGTTTCCATGAGACGTCAATTTTCATATTAAATATTTATCTAAAATGGAAAAAAAATTATACCATCTTGAAATAGATTATTTTATCTAGTGCATCATATTTTTTTATATTTTTTTTAATAAGTTTTATTATTTTTCCTTGGCATGGTAATCAACCTAATATTTTATGTTGATAACCTACTTTTAGTAAAAATAAAATATAAAATATAAATAATAATTAACCTACTTTTAATAAAAATAAAATATAAAATATAAATAATAATTAAACTATAAAAATAAATGTATTTTTGAAAACTACACTTCTGGATTTACAAAAGGGTATTTTTTATATATTTTAAAAAATGTTATATACATTAGTAGGAGTTATTGAAACTTCAAGTTTTACAAATAATTTTATTTTTTTGGTAAATTGGACTCAAAGTAGTGCTCCATATATTTTTAGCCAACAATTTTAGTTGAAAAAGTTGTGGAAGTATCTAACTTAGCTAGAATGAATCTTACTAGATCATATGTTTGACAAAATTTGATTTTCAGCTAGAAATATTTAAATTCAGTTGTGTTGATAAGTTGGCTCAAAGTGTGACACAACTTTGTGCTTTTACCCCAACATAGGTTAAGGACTCCAAAGTTCAAATGAATAATCTATCTTGAGGAATTGCTATCAACACTAGCAAGAGAGGTTAGAGGCTCATAATCATCATCATCTAAAAATTGAGAAAAAGGAATAGAGATGAGACTAATGATCAGCTTCACCAACAACAATGACTTTTCCAGTATTAGCCTCTCTAATAAATTTTTTTTTTTACTAAACTCTATAGTCTTAGGTACCTCAGCATGAGTAATCTGGTAGATGGAAAGTAGATTTGTGTGTAAATCAGGAATACATAGTACATCTCTGAAACAACCATCACCGATCTCAATATTTCCTATCCCCACAACATCCAAAAACTTACTATCTCCCAACAAAATCTTATAAGTATCGGTAGGATGAAGACTCAAAAAAGGAGAGGGAGTAAAACCCATGTGATGAGATGCTCCTAAATCCAAAAACCATCTATCACAACTAGAACGAATTGTAGAAGCTACCAATGCATGCCTTTTAGCATGTTTATCTTCCTTATCTTTCATTCCAATTGAAAATCCTACATTACCTGAGTATGTAGGTTTGGATGATAGTGAAGGTGATGTAGATGGAGAGGTTGTAGGAGTCACAAATGAGGGAAATGGAATATTTTTCTTCTAAAGAAGATGTGAAAGCTCATCAGTCTTCTTCGTAAAATAGTGGTTTTCATCATGACCTTTCTTCTTGCAATAAACACAACTAAACTTCTCCTTCTTAGGTTTATCATGTTTTGAAGAGGTGGATGACTCATTAGACTTTGTCTTAGCTGCAGGTTTCTTCTTCCCTTTTCTCTGAGAGGATTATTCAACTAATGCATGATTCATAGAGGCCCCTTCTAATTGGGAAAGTTTGGCTTGCTCCCTCATCAAACAGTTATAGAATGTCTCAAAAGAAAGAATTTGGAATGCATTTCCCAAAGCGTCCATGGTCAAGTAGAAGGTAGAAGAAAAAATTACAAATGGACCTCTCAGCTTAAACAAAATTAAAAAATGGATTCCTTATTAGTTTTACCCTTCCCACATTATGCCAATTCTGACCTCACAGATTTGAACTTGACTAGGAAATCATCAATGGAAGGAAATGCATTAGGGGAAATAAAGTTAATTCTACCTCTAGTTGCAAAGCACAAAATTCACTGACCTAACCAATCAGGTTATGTAACTCATCCCATACCTCCTTGGGTGTATAACACTCCTCAATATGGAAAAGAAGACTATCAGAAACATGCAAAGATATCAAACCCATAGCTTTGTCACACTTGTTGTTGTGAGCAATTTTTTCATACTCCCTCATAAAAGTGGGCTAGTTATCACTCAATGTGGACCACAAACCCTTAGATTGGAGAAACCTAGGGATTTTAATCTTCCAGGTATAGTAGTTATGGGAGCTTAAAAGTTCAACTAAATTAGGAGTAGCCATGAAAAATATTGCACCAAAATAAAAAATACACAAAACAGATACAACTAAAACCTCCAAAAATATCAACCAACGCAGCCTCTCGAGATTTATTTTTCCAGCATCCAAAAAATATCACTCAGGAAAAAAAATACTAAATATGTAGCCGAGTCTTGAAAATTTTTGCAATAAAAAATTAATCACCTTTGCAAATAACCCATGATCCTCACTGACTAAAATAGTTTGATCCGCGCAAGCAAGAGATAACCAATACCACAACAAGCCTTAATTCATGCAATAATGAGAGTGCAGGGAAATAAAAGACTAGTTTTTCCCAATTTCTCACCAATGCACGGGATAGATATTCCCAAAAAATAACCTCAAAAAACTTTGGGCCCACTTCCTCTTTGGTTGCACAATAATTTGAAGCCCTAAATATTTAGGGGAAAACTTTATAAAGTATAAATTTTGACCTCTAATGTACAAACGAAGCCTTCAAACAATTGACATGGCCTACAAAGTCATGGAAGGTATAAAGGTCTCCATGGGTTCTTATCGCCCCTCAACTGCTTTGTTCACCAAAATATTCCAACACTTCCACAAGACACAAAGATCTCATGGCTCCACAGCCAATCAACTTGTACACAAGTATTTCCTTCCTTAAAAAAATGGACATGGGTCTTTATTTAGCAACCACTGATAAAGGAAAATTGAATCAGCGCCATCTATATTTCAATGGCACCCTCCAATGAACTGATCCTAGTCTCTTCACAAGAATTTTGTGACTTCTATTGGGAAGAATTATGCCCTCTCAACAATGAATTCGAGTTGTCTCAATAGAAAACTCAATGCCACTATAGAGAAAATAAGTCGTTGTAAATTCAACCTTTGTAGATGATTCAACTGCCCCAAAACATGGGAAAAAAAACACTGCATCCAATGGAAAATTTCAGGCCTCTTCAACAAAAAATCACGCCTCTTCACTTCACAGGGTGATCCCACAAAGTTGGTTTACCATTTTTGGGAGATTCTATTTTTTGCTGAAATCAAATATTTTTAGAAAATATAATGATTTAAGCCTTAAAAAGTTTCATTTCAAGCATTCCAATTGAAGATGGTTTGATCAAACTACCTTAGATCAAACCCCCTTGGATAACACCCCGCTAGTTTTAAACCATACCTATAATAGAGTCTCCTTTACACCTATCAAAATGCTGATAAAAAACCACTTTTGATATATTTTTTGGGGGATCAAATGAATTCATTTAAAATTTATTTTTGTAAGTATGTAGTTCGTACTATAAGCTTCCCAAAAAGTATAATTTTAAATAAATTTATTTTATTATTACTATATTTATTTTTTATTTCCTGTGAATGTAAGTTTTTGACTGAAAATAAAGCTCTTTGTTTTGTACATGTGGAAAAATAGAAGATTATCTAAAAATAAATTAAAAAAATATGAATGCACCAGATATTGAAGTCCTTGATCCAACAAAAAAATTGAATTTCGATACATACAAAAAAAGTTATGTGTTATATGGTTCGCCTATGTCTGAATTGTAATTGGTTTGAATTCGAAACTTAATTAAGGAAAAATATTTAATATAACACTATGAAACTAGTTGGAAGCACTAGATATCGTAGTTACAAATCTAAATTCGAAAAAAATAGAATTTAATTCTTCATGGAAAAAAAGTTATGTGTTATACGATGAGTGTCACTCCTTAAAAATGATGTTTACTGAAAAAACTAGTTTTTGAAGGAGATGGAAAAATAAGTGCAATCTAATTCCAAAATTTTTGAAAAAAATATATTTAGAATCTATAGGCAATATTTCACAAATCACTAGTTTGCATCATCTTCAAATTCCTCATGGTTCAGTCGTGATAGGTGCTCGAAAGTTAATATTTAGTTAGAAAAAATCAGTTCAATGTCCACTTTACAAAAATTGTAAACCAATATTGTGGGATCACCCCGCAACTGCAGGGGCCAAAAATGAACATTCTTCTGAATGTATTCCAACACTAGTTTGGAAAAAAATTGAATATCAATTTAGATCTCAAATTTTTTTTGATGAAAACTCTGAAGGAAATGAGGGAAGAATGGGTAGCTCTGATACCATATTGGTGGAGACCACTGAGCCCAGGATCACCAGATCTATGATGTAAATTTTCAGAATGTGAGAGAAGAAACATGATATTTACAATGAGTGAATGAATAAATTGAGATGAAGAATAATACATTGAAAACCTTGCTTATAAAGGAAAGATGCAAGTCCACAAAATAAGTAACTTACAATAACTAATAAAACTATATGCACCTAAATAATTAATATCTAATAATTTTTTCCTAAGTAAAGCTAAAGCATGGTTAATGGTAAAAACCATATACTCCAACAATAGATGCACAAAATAATTGCAACTTTTTTTCAAATGGATGTCAAATCATATTTTTTGAATAGTTTTCTAAAGGAAGAAGTATATGTGAAACAACCACCATGTTGTGAAGTGCATGGACATGAAGATCTAGGGTCTATAGATTGAAAACATATCTCTGTGATCTCAAACAAGTATCAAGAGCATGGTATAGTAGGACTGAATCATACATGACAAGGTATGGATTCAACAAAAGAAGTAGTGAGCCCACATTATACATGAAGATAAAAAAAAGAGAGTTAGATTTTTATTGCATTTTTATATGTTGATGATATAATTTTCACAAGATTTATTTTTTACACACTTAAACCAGCAATAAAGAAAGAATTTGGGATGACATATTTAGGTTTGATGAAGTTTTTTTTGGGTATTAAAATTTTTCAATTAAATAAAGGAAATTTCATCAGTCAATATAAATATGCAAAGGATGTGTTGAAAAGGTTTAGGATGTTGAATTGTAATCTAACATATGCACCAGTTACAATGGGCACTAAAATTAGCAAAGAAAACAAAAGGCCTAATGTTGATTCTACAATGTTCAAAAGACTACTTGGAATTTTGATGTATCTTACACCTACAAGACCAAATATAATGTATGGGATTAGTCTAGTCTCAAGATTCATGGAGTCACCAAAAGACCCACATTGGAAATTTGGAAAGATACTATTGAGATATGTTGCATGGACAATAGGATATGGAATCTTATATTCCATAAATAATTATTTTGGTTTGATTGGTTATACTGATAGTATTTTTCTAGGAAGCATTGATGATAGGAAGAGTCCTTATGGACATTTCTTTCATTGTAGGATACCTGTGTAGTCTCATTGGCATCAAAGAAGCAACCCATAGTGACACTTTCATCAGCTGAAGTAGAAGATGTAGCGGCCACAGAAACATGTCAAGAAATTTGAATGAGAAATTTTTAGATAGATTTATTGCAAGCATAGGAGTAGCCAACACCAATCTTTTTGTGACAAAAAAATCAAAAATTTCAATGTCAAAGAATCATATCTTTCACAAGAGCAGGAAGCACATTGATACAAGTTACCATTTTATTAAAGAGTTGGTGAATAATGATGAAATTCAAATATATTTTTTAGATCTAAAGAATAATTAGTAGATATATTTATGAAGGAATTAGAAAAGGAGATCTTTGAGCATTTAAGATAAGGTTTGGGCATTGTAAATGGTCAAACAATTAATGGTAGAAATTAATGGGGAGTGTTAGAATATAATGAGTTGTATTTTTTCACATTGTTCACATGAGTAGAAAAGTAGAAAGTAACTATAGTTTTGCATGGAGTTAAAGATTAATGATCCAATAGTCTCTTTCAAAAAATTGAAAATAAACTAGAAATTACTTAGGACATTTCTCCATGTTTGCATGTATTTTTCTATTGTTAATAGTAACTATTTTTAGCATATCTCCTCAAATTCTCTAAGACCATTGTAAAAATAGGCATTTATAACCATTTATCATCAAAAAATAAATTTAAAAAGTTGCAGTTGTTAGAACAAAACAATTAATTTCTCCCACTTCACATGAGGAGAACTACAATTTTCCAAGAGGATAAAAATAAAATTTTGAAATATAGAATTTGCATGTTAATTCTTAGACTTTTTAATTTGTATGGACATGCATGTGATGTTTCTAGAAGTCTTTATATTTTCTAAGACATCTATATAATGAGGTAATTTAATTCACCCATTGTCTCTAATCACTAATTAGTTGACCAAACCATGTCATCATGAGTAGAATTTAATGAATGTTGTAACATTCAAAGTTCATAGATTTTTTATCATTTCTTTAAAGATTGAATAATGTATTTATTGTTGTAGCATTTTTGTGTATTTTTATTATTTCAATTTGTATAAGAGTGGGTTCAAGAAGGTTATTTGGGTTTGAGAAATTTTAGAGGCAAGAGATCATGGGAGGTTGAACAACAAGTCAAAGCACTGGACAAATTGTTAGATCTAGCCATAGTTGAAGATAAAGAGGTTATTGGATTTGTAGAGTTGAAGAAAAATCATTGTGTGTAGTTGAAGAAGATTGTAGCTAATTGCAAAAGATCATGGGAATGTTTATAGTTGAGGGATCATTGAAATCAAATTGAGCATTTAAGGTTATAGCTAGATCATGTAAGTTGAAATGTCATAGTCAACAGGAGGTTGCTAAATTCTAGGATTAGTTCATCATCCTCAAAGAAGCCTGCCATTTTGTTGATGAAATACTTAGGAACATCCAAATTCACCACAAAATGAAATCACTTCCAATAAAAAATTTCATTGAATATCTACCCACCACTACGTTTGGAGAAAAATTAAGGAATTCACTAAAAAAAATGAAGGCACTAAAATTGAATATTAAAGCCACCTATCTGAAAGCGTGATCATAGTAGTTGATTGTAGGTATTTTCCACCAAAACAATAGAAATGTGAAAGGGAGATTAAGGGTCACAATTTTTTAAAGTTGAAGGAAATTGTTTGTAGTTGAGAAGCCATTGCTTGAAAGGTAGGCTAGAAAATAGAGGAGAGTGATTTGTAGTGATGTTAAAGGCATAATGATTGTTGTATAATCAAGATGAGGTGAGGTGGTTGATTAGGAAGGAATATAAAACCAATTAAATTTCTAATCAAAGAAGAAATCACCCAATCCCACTACCACTCCAAGGGAAATTATTGTTCATATTTTAAATTTTGTGGAAGGAAGTTTAAATTTTCCTAGTCAAACAAGAAATCTGCTCCATTGAAAAGTTCTTTGTAGCCAAAGAAAGATCATGGGTGATCTACACAAGAGGAATTCACCTGCAAGACAAAAAAGGAGATTGATTTAGTTTATAAGACCCACAATTTGTATTATGTTTTTGGTCTACCTTGTCCATGTAACTAGTTTTTATGAGAATTTCTTATTTTTAGGTTGCTCGATCTACATAATTTGCTAGATTTTCTTTGAAATTTTATCATTTAAAGACCAAAGGAGAATCCACATAATTGTGAAGACAACAAGGCAAGAGGCCACAACCCTTGGAGAAAATCAGAGAGTCAAATAGAAGATTACAGATCTTGTAGAAGGGATAGGTAATAATGATTTAAGAATCACTATCAAAGAACTTAGATTGCATATTAGGTTGCTCATTTGAAAGAGGAGTTCATAGTCCAGTCAAAAAATATTTGTTTTATAAGAAAGGAGATTGATGAGATCAGGAAATCATTGTTCTAAAAGAAAGGAGGTCAATGAGACTAGAAGATCGTTGTTTGCAAGAAATTAGTCTAAGCCACCAATGTGAAGTTGTATGAGTAAGCTAGATCTTAGCCTTTAAAAATTCATAGTGTTTTGTCAAAAGAAATTGAAGCCCTTTGTAGGAGGAGAAAAAGTGTAGACTCCTGACTCTTGAAGGAGTCATAACCATGTAAATTGAAGTTCAAAAGGAGATTTCCACATGATAATAGGCACCATGGTAGGAGAGAAGCCCACAAATGTTGTCAAGAGAAGATTGAAAGATCATAGTCATAATTGGTTTGGTATTGGTGCAATTAGTTATTGAAATTAAGGGGGGTGTTAGAATAAAATAAGTAATTTCTCCCCTTTCACATGCGGAGAACTATAGTTTTGCAAGAAGGTAAAAATTAAAAAAAAATCATATAGAATTTGCATGTTAATTTTTAGATTTATAATTTGCATAGAGTTGTATGAAAAGTTTCTAGAAATCTATAGATGTTTGTAGGACCTTTACATTCAAAGTTTAGAGATTTGTAATCATTAGCCTAGTTTGAAATCTCCGCTGAAATAAATTTCAAATGTCTATAAATAAACTCTAAAACGGGTAAAATGGTAATGTAAGTGATGGGATTCATCTGCGTGAAAGCCCTCCACTTCATGACAGGCTCTACTGATGGCTTCTACAGCTTTCGGACAACTGTTGTCATGTACTACTTTGTCAATGAGTTGAATTTTCTCATCAATCTTTAACTTCATCTCCTTCAGTTGAACGATAAGGATGGATCCTGCCCTAAAATCCATACAAATAAGTGCACGAAAATCCATATCGTCCTGGAATTTGTACCGAGTGATTGAATGGACTAGGAAAGTCACTAGCGCCACATTCGACCATACATTGCTGGAAACAAAAAACGTGCGAGTTTAGACCTTTCTTATCAATACGGATGGTGAATTAATTTAATCCATACAATCCGAATGCATTCGTACCTTCCTTTGTTTCAATTCCTTGTGACAGTTTCGCGCAAGCAGCATGCCCTTCCGTGGATACAGCAACTGTCTATCGTTTATTCTGTCATTTTACGGCATCCAACTGGAGTTTCCATTTTATCATATAGAAAACTCAACAAGTTGCAGCGATGATTCATAAATGGGCCACTGTTGCAGTAAAATACAAACATCTTAAAATACAATAAAATAAATCGGAAGAGTGGCTGAGAATAGCAGAGGCTGTACCTATTATGCACATTCACAGTAGAGAGGTAAAAACAAAACATATAATGTGATGCTTTGCTACCATTTTATATTGGTTTGCAATCTACAAATGTGGCAGATAGGTGCGTATTGACAAACAAATATCAATAAAAGGAGGAATGGTTGGTAAATGATGTTATAACTAATATGTTTGGAATTCATTTCATTTCCATAAATATTATTTTAAAACATATTTATGTAATTTTGAGATTCATAGAAACAATATAGCTGGACTTTTAAAAAGAATTCCTTGAAGTTGGGTAAATTTCTCTTATTACAGAGTAGCCCTCGGAATTTATTAATAGTACTATCCGTTTACATGAACCCATTTTTCTTTACCAACACAATATTTTCCACTCACGATAATATGAAGACTTTGGAGTTCAATAAAAATATGATTTTCATATCCTATGGGGATAGAATATTAAATCACATCATTCTTTTCTCAATAAATAATGCACCAGTAGATTTCATATGGTATATATCTCTAAATGCATCATCACTGTTTAACGCAATCGAAATTTTCAAATGGGGATTCAATTAGTAGTTTTTAGAGTTGGTGCTTTATATGATTGGGCAATTTGACTAACCTAACTTAGTATGATAATTTTTATTGAAATAAAGATGTATATGTTTATATAAAATCTATATTATAGAAATAATTTATGTAGTTCTTTTAGATAATTTGTAAAAACATCCATTACAGTGATATCTTATATAAAATTTATGTTAATTGAAAAATATTATGTATTTTTTAAACTTGCATTTTAAAAAATTGTGTTATTTTCAATCAATGGAAATATTCAAATGTATTCATATTATATTATTTAATTTTCTCATTGTAACGGGTTGAATTTTTTTTCGTGTAGATGAAATAATTACTTATAGAATTTTTTTGATGTTTTGAGTGAACAATTCAAGTTAAGAAAATATTTAGCCACCAAAAACCACAAATTATGGAAATGCTCAAATAAATTCTTAAAGAGGAGCGCTTAATATATGCCAAAAGGTTAGAGAAATGTGGTAAAACATTCGAAATGATAAAGTAAATAAAAGGATAGTGGAACTTCCAACCAAAGGTCTCTTAATTTTTTATTAAGGAACAAACAGGTTTTAGAGGGGTCCCGAAACGCTTAATAGTTAGATAGTGAAGGATATAACATTAACAGAGCACAAACAAAAAGAAGAAGCTGCCCATAAAGAAGAAAACACTAAAATCTAGGGCAGTACAGGTAAAAAACTGACAAAAAACCACAAAACAGCCAACCCCTAGGCCAGGTTCTGGAGGATCTCTGTTGCTTCTTGCTCCAGACTATTCATATTAAGTGCATACTTCTTGATCTCTTAGATGTTGACTAAAGCTTGGTCTGCCTTCCTTCTCAAATTTGCTCTGGTCCTATTACTCAACCCTCCATTATCCGACTGCCCTTCCTCTTTGTCCAAATCAAGAAACACAACAGTCTTAACCTAATAGGATTTTTCCAAGTTTTCCACCATGGTATTCATGGTCTGTGCAGTGGATTTTAAAATCTTATGGTTCATAACCAACACTTTGTGGAGAGAGTTTTTGATGTTCCTTAATTGCTCCTCCATATCCGCCTACTTGCCATCATGATTGCATTTGAAATCCTATAATTCCTCCACCATTTTCTTGAGGCACTCAACCATATACTTCTTCTCTTCCTCAGTCCATAAACCAGTAGCCCGACCACTACCACTAACCTAAAGGTCTCTTAGTTGATGCATGGGAAGAAATAACATTTGACACATTGATTCTATTCAACAACCATTTGTTCAGTATGAGTATCATAAAAATTGAGGTGAAAGTGAAAGGAAATGATAGTAGTTAGGACAAGTAGATGCATTTACCATCATGTGATTGAGCTATAAAAGTTCCATCCACACATAAATAAATTGATAGTTTAATAGTTGATTGTCTAGTATTCTAAAACAACATCAACATTTACATTAAAATATTTTTAGTGTAATTTTTATGCTATAATATGTATGATTATTGTTACCAATGGATACAATTTTCTTCTAGTATTTTCTCCTAAAGATTAAATAAAGTACATTTAAACATATTACTGTATAGTATCCAAATTATTTGTTCTTTCATAGTAGCATAATTTTTAGAGTATTGAAATTAAAGAATTCAATAGAAAATTATTTGGACTATGTAGGTTAAAGACACGATGTTGTTCAACTTGCACAATTTTCATACAAATATGTTTTATTATATAATGCATAATATGTGTTTAAGGAATAGAAAAATATGAAGGTTGATCTTGTAAAAATATTTATGAAATTTATGAAATTTTTTTAAATTTTTTTTTTTTCATAAATTAAGCTCATTACAAATGACAAATTAACCATAACCTATTAAATTTATTTAAATACATACTATTCAAAACAACTAAAATTATTATCTTTTCACCACACCTCACACACAATGAAGCTAATAGGAGCACTATAGAAATACTTTGTGATTGGAGTAAGATATTTTATGTAGTTTTTGTATTATATATTATGCAATACAAAAACATCTTGTTTAAATCTATGTAGATTTTAAAGAACTATATTTGATTTGTGTGAGACATTTTATTTAGTCTATTTATTATGTATTATGCAATATTAGATAATTTTACTAAGAATTTTGTATGTTGAAAGACTTTTGATTGGAGTGATAGATTTTCAACCATATACATTTCCCCCAAATTGCAAGGAAATCATAATAAAAATATGATATATGTCTCAGTAAATTTAATATATTCAGTTTGTGGATTTTTTTATTTATTCAACTATAGCCCTTGAGTAGTATATAACAAAAATTGAAAGTGATAATTTTTTCTATCTTTAAAAAGCTCACCAAACATCTAGCACCCACATAACCTAAGTATACCACCACTTTATTCGTATCTCCTAATGTATTTAAAACTTTCATACTTTGAGAAAGGTTGTATATAATACTTTGCAAACTTGGTTTCCTTTGATGGTATAATGAATGGAAATCAGTATTAGAAGAATCTATAATCCACATGAGACTATTCCAGACTCAAATAATAAGATATATGTCATGATAATCATGTATGTTATATATTTAAAAATCATATATATATATATATATATATATATATATAAACAATATTATGTATACACATGATGCTCTAATAATGTACACTATTTTTGCAAGTCTATAGTTAACAATAAAATTTTTACAACTTTAGTGAATGAAAATATCCAATATACAAAACAAAATCACATTATTAATTTTTTTGTAATTTTAAAATACATCATAATTTTATTAAATATCATTAAATTAAAGAATATATAATCCACATGAGACTATTCCAAACTCAACTAATAAGATATATGTCATGATAATCATGAATGTTATATAATTAAAAATCATATATAAATTTCCATATATTTAAACAATATTATGTATACACATGATACTCTGATAATGTACACTAGTTTTGCCAGTCTATAGTTAATAATTAAATTTGTACAACTTTAGTGAATGAAAATATCCAATCTACAAAACAAAATCACATTATTAAATTTTTTGCAATTTTAAAATACATCATAATTTTAATTTTATAATTAAATAACATTAACTCGCCCTCACAGGGTCAACTTGGTTCAAGTGTTGCTCCTTGAACAATTTCGCGCTATTTTTTGTCCTGACTAGTTGTTTCTTGTTGATTGGTTGTTTCCGGCCAACCTATTTTGCTGAGTTGCTTGGCTCTATTTTTCATTTTGTACGGGTTCAGGGCCCTTCCACTGCTTATCTCATCAAAAACATTAAATTAAAGAACATAACACCTGTCTCAATAAATAATACCCTTGTCCAATTTCCTATGGTTGTCAAGTGTTTTGGTTGTACTCTAATATTTCCCTATTTTATTATGTGAGAATAACACAAAACCAAATAAAATAAAATAATAAAATTTCACCTAATATCATATGGTTGTCATGATATGCCATCATGTGCACTTTTTGATAATTCACATGTAATGACATCTCAAGAATGCCACCTATAAGGTAGGGAAATGTAATAGCATGTTTAAGGGTGTGAGAACCCATCTTACCTAATCATAAAGGTAACCTGATATGGTTTTGTATCTTATGCAAGATACCCTTAAGGGAAATACTTCCCAAGATCGCCCTTATTAAGGTTCACTATATGAAAAAATTAATTCTTTGACTCCAAGAAAATGTTTAAACCCTAAAATAATTGATTTACTATGGGAACAAAGAAAATAAATTAAATTAAAAGTTTATATAACACAACATAGTTGATTTACCACCATGCTTCAATAAACAAAAATCTTGAACCACATAATCTACAACCTCTTTGGCAATAGAAACTAACTCAACCTCCCACTTATCCTCATGCCTAGATGTCATGAACTCGGTATTATCTAATAAATATGGGGAAATGAATGAGTCAAATTCCCTTGAATTAAATAAAATTCTTAGAGAAATAGAAAATTAGCCATACTTGCAATTTCTAGGGTAGTTGATTAGTTCTTTAATTAATGGTTCTAATATTCATGGCTCTAACGAACATAAATACATAATATACAATACAAGATCACATTATTGAAATTTGTGCAAGTTTAAAATAGACCATCATCTTTTTAAATAAAATTATATTAAAGAACATCACCCTTGTCTTGATTAATAATACACTGGTCTAGTTATTTATGGTTCTTTAGTGTTGTGGTTGTATTCTATCAAATGTAAAGGTACTTAGAAACTATTAGATACTTTCATGTGAATATTTTTCATTTGAGAAAGTGATCATTGAAATTAATTAAACTCTTTACATACACATAAGTGAAGTTGAGAATCTTAGAAGAAGTATGAGTATGAGTTTCTTTTTATTGGAAAAGGTCCCTTAATGGAGTCATACTTATTGAAATAAATAATAACTTATAGAAATAGGTGGTTGATCCTTGATACTCTATCGTATAGGAAAAAATATGCCTCTTATATGAATAAATTTTCTTTACCAATACAATATTTTTCATTCATGATAATATGCAAACTTTGGAGTTCAATAGAAATGGAATTTTCATATCCTAATTTTATAAGGATATGAGGATAAAATATAAAACCACATCATTCTTGTCTTAATAAATAATTCACTAGTCAATTTCATATGCTATGTATTGGTAGATACATCATCAGTCTTTAATGTAGTTGTAATTTTAGAATAGGAATTAAATTTATAGTTTTATAGTTGGTACTTCATATGATAGGGATATTTGAGTGGCCTAATTAATTATATTGATTAGGAGATATTATCAAATTCTTTTTATTGTATGTACATATTTTTCTTGTTTTATACTTTTATTGAAATAAACAAGTTAAAAAGGCTATGGTGATTGGGCATGGACATTGTTAGGTCTAATAATCACTTCTCACACTCCTGGAGGAATCAATTCACTTTAGTTCTAGGAAAATTTCATCCTAAATAGGGTTTATCATCTTATCAATAGAATGTGAGTGATTTATAGATAATTATTTAGAATATATAATATCTCCTCCACTTTGAGCTTTGTATAAAACTAAGGGTTGTTCCTAGATGTATCCTCACCAAGATTAATCACAACTAAAGAAAGAATTAAAGTACTATGGTAGTATCCAATTTACACTTTGGGCTCAAAATTTATCACTATAAAAAATACTAACATACTACACATATAAACTATATTAAGGTAATAAATGCATCATTGCATATTTTGAATATCTAGGTATGTAAAAATATATTTTTAGAGATAAGAAAGTTATTATGGCTTGGAATAGATAGTTCTTTATATGAATTAGTCAATCATGAAGTGCATAAAAACCACTAACATGCTCCAAAAATACTAGTGAAACATATTTTTAAATCTAAGTGTATGGTGGATCATACATTTATAGGACTTATACCTTATTAATTGGGCTATAATTCCTATTTTACTAGGAGAAAAAACATTAAATTCATAAAAAAATATAAGCTATGCACATATACACTAGAGATATATTATGAAACAACGAGACATAGTTTATAATTACTCTCCAAACTCCATAAACCCATGTGTATTAAAGAAGAGATGATGGAAAAGAAAACAATGATTAGCCGATAGGCTATTTGTTTAAAATTTCTACTGGGATTTTCATCAGCCCAGCCATGAATAGAATTTCTCAGCACCGAAAATCTCCCGGTTGACGATGAGTTCCCCGGGGCTGTTTATGACGATGTGGAGTTTGCTAATTACGTGGGTTGGTGGTGGTGGAGTTGGTTTCCTTGAAATGCGGAAGAAAAATGGTAAGTGTTTTCTCGCGTGAGGGTTAATGCATCTTGGCATTGTTGTATGATGGTGCCAGAGGAAGTAAATGCAATATGAACAATGTTGCACTGTGGGAAAGTATACTTTGAAATGTGTGAGAAAATATATTGATTAAGTTGCATTGTCGAAAGAGTTATTCTGGTATTGGTTTGATAGTAGACTATTCTAAGAACCATCGCCTTCAGCTCTGTGGTTGGTTTGATAGTAGACTATTCTCAAAATCATCACATTCTGCTATGTTTTATAGTAGGTTGGAGGGTTTTAAAATAGTTGTTCTCTGAAATCTGTAAGTCATTTTACATCTGTATTTTGCATAAATGATTAATTTATTGTTCATATCTTCTTGTTATATGTTTGTATATCTGGCGTTATACCCATTTTGGAGACTTCAAAGAGATTATGGCTCTATGTGGATGGATAAATTGTTGTTAAATCTTCTTTCTTTCATTAAAAAATATGGTTAGGGTTAGTAATTTTTTTAGCCTTCGTTTATTGTTTGTAGTTATCTTTGTGCATATTTGGAGTTATACCCATTAACATAAGAGCAATTGCAGTTAAATCTTCTTTCTTTCGTCAAAAAATATAGTTGGGGTTAGTAATTTTTTTTGCCTTCATTTATTGTTTGTAGTTATATTTGTGCATCTTTTGCGCTATACCCATGGAACAATTGTAGATTAACATAGGAGTAATTGCATATATATATATGCAAAGGGCTAGTATGAAAGCATAAAGATATTTAAGATAAAATTATTTTAGTGGATGTTAAGTGCTATTCTAATAGACATTTTACAATTTCTCTATTTGTCTATGTGGACACAGAAAAAGTATCCCTTTTTGCTTGCCTAATTTGGGAATAATTGATGATAAATTGGACTTAATGAGGCCTTGATTTGGTATAGTGAGGTGTTTTACATGTCCACATTAGATCTTGAACCCTTGAAAAATAAATAAAATGCATTTAACGATGTCTTGTGAAGGTGTTGTAAAGTGTCGCAAAAGACTTTCACACTTCTCTAGACTTAATGAACTCATTTTCCTTTGATACAAAATTATAAAATATGTTTAATTGTATTATCACATCAATCTAGAATATTTATAAATTAAACCTAATGTTAATCTAGTGTTGTAATGTATCCTACACATTCACATTCGATGTTGTTCCTTTCTAGGCTATGTGGACCTCATTTTAATGATGTAAAGTGTATTTATTCACACTTTCACATTGAATTTTGTGTCTCTAATCATAATTTCCCTTTGCATCATCATTAATAGGAACCTATTGTGCATCTTGAGGCATAATTTGATGAAATAACCGACAAAGTCACCATATAAACCTGATTTCCTTATTTCCTAACATTCCAGATAGCAGAATGGCCCCTATGGGACCCATTCGCCATTAGGGGAAAATCAGTCCTATCTAGGTGGAACCCATTCACCCTTGATGGTGAATGAGTCCCATTTGAGCCATTTCCAAGGTTTAAGCGAGAAAAATTAGGCTTTAAATTTAATCTTTCTCCATGTCGGCCTTAGGGATCAAATTAATGGGTAAATTAGATGGATTTCCTATAAATACAAGTCTCTAAACCCTAAATCAGAATTCATTCATTCATTTTCACTCATCCTTCATTATTCTTCTCAAGCAAGCTATGGTTTTATCATTCCAAGTCATTCAAGATCATTTTCAGACATTTAAGGGTAGAATCTTCATCTTTTTTTGTAGAAATTTAAGATAAAACATCATGGCAAGGTATTAACTCCATTGTTTCATTCTTCATTACATTCTTTCTCTTTTTTAGTTTAATTACCTAAAAAGGGGTTTGACCAAGGCAAACCCCCATGCCCTAACATTAACCATTTCTTTATTTATTCTTGTGTATTTGCAGATTTAGACATCTTGAAGGCTTGGAGATACTTAAAGATAAAGTTTTAAAGTTTTTGAAGACATATCCTTGTTGACCAAGGTAAAATATCAACAAAAAGTCACTTTTAGGTCCAAAAATCAAACTTTCAGAGGCAAACACCTATCAGGAACTAAAGTGCAAATTGAGGACTTCCGTTTCCACTTTTGGATTTTTAGAAATTCAAAACTGAACTGATTCACCATTGATGGTGAATGAGTCCCACTACTAGGCCTAAAAAAGGTTTTATGTAGTTTTGGATACCCATTTATAAAAAAGGGCACCAAAATAGTTTCCCAGATCTGTGACTAATTCACCCAGAATGGCGAATGAGTCCCTATAGGCTAATTTTTAGCATCAACAACATTTCAGAAGTCATTTCCAGTCTCCATCAAGATACAAGGTGCACACTTTTAGTTTCATCCATTTTTGTTACAATTTGCCTTCATTTCTAGGTGTTCTTGTATATCATAATGTGTTTTCCAACAACTTGCATTGACTTAGTTTTCACTTAATAATCAATATATTTCTTTAGTTTTATGCATTTAGATCATCCGATTTAAGCACATTACACCCACATCACATCCATCTTTGAATGTAACATTGCATTTTGGCTCCAAATCTATACCCTTTTAGGTGAAAACCCCTAGAAGGGTAATAAGCATTTCAGGTGCCAAAATCTTTGTTTACATTTTGGTGAACTCGCCTTTAGAATACTTTTCTTTTCTAGTTTGGATTCCTTCATCATCCTATATCTAGCTTGCATTGACCTTGCATTAGGGTTTTCATGGATTAATTTGCATGTTAGGTTTCAAATCTTGCATTCCTGAAAAGTGCATTTAGGTTTAATTTTTGGCATCTAAAATCATTAAAATTTTCTAAAATTTTGTATTTTCATCTTAGGTCTACATCTTACATTATAGAGACCATCATAATCCATAAAAAAAAATTTAAAAATCTCAAAAAATTCCCCACTAGGACTCATTCGCCACCTTAGGCAAATCAATCCCTTTTCACCCTTGAAACTGCCCTTTACAGAACTGAAAACCCTCGGTATGTGTAGGATCATGATGGGCCAAATAGTGGCAATATGATGGGTATGTGGCTTACAACTTTTTCTTACCCAAAATTGATGAAACCAAAAGGTTTTTTAAAGGAGATTCTTAGATTTCCAACAATATAAATTATGCTTTACTTTGAATTTAATAAGTAATTATTATTCATTTTCTATTCAAATTATGACTAAAGACTTGATTGATAGACTAATTGAAAAAAATCTATAGCTTTCAAATGGTATCAGATTTTTTGAATCCAAAACATGTATCACATTCTATGCTTCGCATACTATAGGATTAAAAAAATAAAAAAATGAATTTCATGAAGTTTTGACCAAGTTAAGGTGGTCAGACATACGAGTTTTTATATTTTTTAAAAGTTGTAATAAAAAATTCATAATTAATTATTTACTTGGAAAAAAAATTTAAAAAAATATGCATCACATCAAGACACAAGTCCATTACTTATATCTAAATTATTATAAAAAAATATTATCATTTTATTGTGGTTAGGGTGGTTAGACAGACAAATACTTATTTTTTCCTTGAAATTTAAGTACTACTGCATTGAAATTTCAAATTTTCACCAAATCGATTTTCTTTTATTTTAAACAAACCTAGTAGTTTAGAAACTACATTCAATTTGCTACAAATTCTATTCTTACATATTTTTAAAATAATATAGATAACTTATTCAAATTTTTACGTCAAGTTGGCTAACTCTGATATTTCTGAATTTTTTGCTACTTAAGGGCCTATTTTTTCCATCATGATCCTGCACATACCCCCCTATTTTTAAGCCTTTGTTTGGTGCCATTACCTAGCTGTATCAGTTGGCTGAGTTTATGTAACATGCATTTTATTAGACCTAGCCTCATTTCATGCATGGTTTAAATTTCTTGTTTGCATTCTCATATTGTTACATAGCATAATTAGTCAACTGACATCTTTAAAATCTAAAAAAAATTATTCCTCTTTTGCATGTTTATTTTAGCATAGTTACATTTCAAGTTTGTAGAATAATCATTACATCATGTTTTCATTACAAAATTCTATAGTTATCATCTTTCATGTTCTATTAAATTTAGATCTTATTGCATGTTGTAAGAAAGTTTTATGAGGTGCATATGAATATGAGATTCTTTCCCTTTTTTTTGTTCATCCTTGATCCCTTTCCCAATTTCCCTTCTATGAGTAAGGTTTGTATAGTGAAAGAAACCTTGGATAATCATAACAATTACATTTTTTCTTCTCCTATTTTCTCTCCCATTTTCAAAGAAGAGATTATAGTGTTAGAAGAACTAGAATTGATGAGTTTTGACAATATGAGTTGTTTCTCTCCTCTTACCTCTCCTCTTAGACATAAAATCACTAAAGAAGAGGGCATCACAATAATTAATCATGACGATCACACAACCCAGCAAGAAGATGAGATCATAGAAACATTTCTAGGCATTACCTTACCTAGTCTCCATAATCATGATAATCAAAATTGTTCTTCTCCTAATATCCCTCCTCGATGTAAAGAGGATAGGTTGATGTTAGAAGATATACCTATTAAATGTCATGAGAATATTATCCCTCCCATCCCTATTTGTCCTATCCTATGGGAAGCCCTATTTGACCAACATGAAAACCATAGTCGTCCTTCTTTTGATGCCTCCCCTATTTGTGATGAAGCCACTTTGCAAACTCCAACCACGGATGAACACATTACAAGCTCTCCTTCTAGGGTAAATAATATGGAACAAGAGAATGAGAACTTAGGGAAACACGATAATCACATAGACTCTTCCCCTCATCTTCCCATTACCAATCAAAAAGAAAATTCAACCATCGATCATTCCCCTACTCGCAATAAAGTCATTTTAGAAGAACCACTCCATCAATGTGAAGAACATTTGATTCATAGTTCTCCTAAAAATTCTTCTCCTAGGGAGAATATCATGGTGTTAGAAAATCACAACAATAGTAATGCCTTTTCCTTCGCTCATGATAAAAAGGTGATTCTAGATTTTCCTTCATTAGAGATACATCAAACCAAGACCATTGACGTTATGAATGTGCAAGTGTCCATTAGATCCCCCTAGATCAGTGGTCCTCATAAGAACCCTCTAATTCTCTACCCACCTTCACACAAATAACAAACTCAAAAACAACCTAAACTCATCCTTTATCCCCCATCATAAAAATCTCACACTCACAACAAACCTAAACTTATCGTTTACCCACCTCAGAATAATGTGTCATGCAACTGATTCATAATACCATTGCTCATACATACAACACTAGAAACAATATACAACCACAACAACCCACCCTGGCCTCTTTACCTTTTCCTAATTCTATACTAGCTAGTGCTCCTCGCCTCAGGGAGTATGATCTTTTTGAAGAACTTAAGAGCAGTCCCGTAAAGATATCTCTTTGGACCTTCTTCAGACTTCACCTATGTATCACACTATGCTTCAAAAAACCTTACAACAAGTTCCTATCCCTTCTAATGCCCAACCAAATGACATAGCAGCTATAATTCAAGGATTGAATGCTGACATTATTTTCTACCAAAGTGAACTCCCCGCTTTGGACGTGCAAAAACAAAACAAAGCTTTCCAAATAATATCTCAATACAATACGACAGAGATAAGGAGAACCATTGTTGACAATGGCTCCGCTCTTAATGTGTGTAGTGTAAAACTCTTGGATAGGCTTCGTGTGGATACATCAAAAGTTTGACCCAATTCTCTATCTATTAAAGGTTTTGACAATGTAGCAAAACAACCGCTTGGTGTGATTACATTGCGTATTATAGTGAAACAACCACTTGGTGTTGTTACCTTGCAAACTCCTATTCATGTCATGCCCTATGATCTTGTGTACAATCTTCTTTTGGGAAGGAAATGGTTTCTTGAAATGAATGCAATGCCTTCCACTCTTCATCACAAAATGAAATACATTCACAACAACAAAGTGTACACACTTGAAGCTGACCCCGGTCCAAATAGTCATTTGCACATTGATAAAAAACAATGTGTATCATTTAAACACATTAACACCAACTATGCAAGTGGAACCCATCCAACAAATAAACACACAACATATTGAACAAGTTACAATGCTATCAAATGATGGTTGGGGTTCCTTAGACTTCAAACCAACATTCATGGGAGAGTACAAGATCATAAAAAAAGATTCAAATATGGGTAACGACAAATAAAATTATCCTTCAAAAGCATCCACCTCAACCACTTTACACCAAAATATAACCAATTACACAACAACCTTTGATGAACACAACAACCAACAACCCGATCCAAAAGCAATGAAAAATATTTATGGAAAAGGTTATGAGCTTATGAAACAACTTGGATATAGTGGAAAAGGGTGTGGTGCAAATGAACAAGGTATCTGTAACCCTATAGATCCTTTCACGCAACAAAAAACTCACGGTCTTGGTTATTGTCTTTTGATAGAAGTAATCAAGTCTTCCCTCAACATCAAAACTCTCACACAACAATCCTCTAGTTCAACTTTAAGTACAAAGAATCCTGAACTGATAGACACTAGTCATCTTGATGGTTCTCCTTTCCAAAAAAGCAAACAAAAAAATACACCTTCTCTTAATGTCAATGTCATCTCGCAAAACACTAAATATTTGAATTCGTTAGATTTTACACTGATGAGGGCGCAACCCAAGACTTAGAAAATAACCCACAAACAAGAGAATAATTTTATTATTCAGAAAATGGAGCTTCTTACATGCAGAGGATCTCAAATCCCCAAGTTCTACAACACATGCAAGTTACATAAAGCTATAGAATCACCCTTTAGCAATATGCGAGCTTGTCCCCAAAAAGTTACCCAAAATTAGAAACCCACCCATAAATAGAGATCCTCTTTAGTTTGGAGCCAAAACAACATTCAAATTTGAGTTTAGGGGGTTTGGCACGAAAAATTACAACTTGAAGTTCAAATTTCAAAAGAACATTTGCAATTGTATCTTCTAGAAAGTCGCCAACTTTCGGGGCCATAACTTTTGATCCGGGACTCCAATTCTGAACTGTTTGAACCGTTGGAAAGGTCTCGAAGTCAATAACATGCTTGAAATCCACTATGCCAATCTAGGAACTCTAAGTGCCTCAAATATAACTCAAAAGATTTTCAGGTGCAAGTCTGAGAAACTAAAACTGCAATATCTTTCAACCCAGGAATAGAAAATAAAAACTGTAAATTAGGAATTTCATTATGACGAAAAGGGTATCCAAAAATGTAAAAACATCTAAAAACCAAGAAAGTTGAAATTTAACTATTTTTGGGTGATACAAGATTGCCCTTACACCACTGGATGCTCCTGCATCAGACACCCAGGGTAATTTGAGAAGTGACCCGTCACATCTCAGATGGTTGAGGAAAACCCAACTGGTCAACCGCTGCCTTAGATAGCCAGGATGAATCTTCCACATGCCTTCCTCTCCATTTCACTAGATATTCTTCATACTGCCTATTTCTGGTACTCCTTCCCATACGACTATCCAAGATTGCTTCAATCTCCTCCCTTTACAGTAGGTGTTGGAATGCCATACTGCCCTATTTTTGGTGCTTCCTCTGTTCCACCTTCATGATACTCTATCAAATATGAAATGTTGAACACAGGGGAAATGTTGATTCCATCAGGCAACTCTACCTCATATGCATTCCATGAATCATGCTTCTTCAAAATCTTATAGGGACCGAATTTCTTCATCTTCAATTTATTATAGGTTCCCATAGGAAACCTTTCTTTCCTCAAGTGGACCATTACTTCATGCCGGTCACGAGAAACTCTTATTCTCCTTTTTCTCGATTCGCTTTAGCCTTATATTGCATATTCATCTTATTAATGTGTTCTGCATCTCTCATGTATATTCTTGATGTGCTCTGCAAAATCTTCGGCTTCAACACTTATTTTCTTCTCTTGGTCCATCTTCCTCAATTTTGGAGCTGTTTTGGGACTACCTCCATACACAATCTAGAACGGTGATCTACCAGTGCTTCTGTTGATAGAATTGTTGTAAGAAAATTCTGCCTGGGGTAAGATCAAGTCCCATCCCTTGGGTTTATCTCCTACCAAACATCTCAGTAGGTTACCCAGACTCCTGTTAACAACCTCTATCTACCCATCTATTTGTGGATGGTGTGCAGAACTGAACTTCAACTATGTCTTCAGCTTCTTCCACAAGGTCCTCCAAAAATACCCCACAAATTTGGTGTCACGATCTGAAACAATACTCTTTGGCAGACCATGTAGCCTCACCACCTCTTTGAAGAACAAGTCAGCAATGTGGACTGCATCATGGGTCTTCTGACATGGAATGAAATGTGCCATCTTCTAAAACCTATCAACCACCACAAAGACTGAATCATTCCCTCGTTGTGTCCTTGGCAAACCAAGAACAAAGTCCATACTTATATCCTCCCATGGCCTCTCTGGTACACGTAAGGGCTGATATAAGCCTATATTCTGGCTCACTCCTTTAGCCATCTGACATACCCTGCAGTTTTGTACAAACTTCTTCACATCCTATGACAACTGAGGCCAATAATACCTGATAATTTAGTGTAATGGTCTTATTCCCACTCAAAAATGTCCTACCATTCTCTCCACTATGCTTCTCCTTTATCGGGTTCTCTCTCATGGAACTCCTCGGGATACACAATTGACTTCCCTTAAATAACACGCCATCCTGGATTATGAAATCCAGCCACCTTGTCCTTTCCACTATAATAGGTTCCTTGCAAGCTTTCCAAGC
>VDFB02373365.1:309300438-309324901 GCA_007258455.2 Sequoia sempervirens | reverse complement strand
TTATTGGCCTTTGTGTGGCCCATTTTGATGATTATCTTGTGAAATTCTTCAGTATATTCTTTCACAGATCTGCTTCCTTACTTCAACCCTTGCACTTTCTTCTCAACATCTAACTCGTAGTCCACTGGTATGAACCGCTTTCGCTTTTCTACCATGCAATCCCATCTGGTGATATTTCCTTTTCCTCTTCGATTTCTTTCCAACTGGACCTCTTTCCACCAAATACTGGCATGGCCCTTCAGCTTCATTTTAGCAAACTTAACCCGATCTGGGTCCTCTATTTCCTCATACTCAAAATATTCTTCTAGCTCATTGATCTAGTCGATCAACTCTTCCGGGTTCAGACTTCTAGAATAACTGGGAACTTCTGCTCTAGGTCTTTTCCCGATCTTTGAAATGGACCTTATTAGCTGCATTTGGTCTTGATCAATTGCTTCTTCTTCCTCTTCTACATTTGAACCTTCTTCCTCTCCTTCATCCTCACTTTGCTCCCTCAGGTTTAACCCTCTTCTCAACTGCTCTTGTAATGCATCAATCTGTCTTTGGAGGGCTACCAGTGCATCTCTTCCACCAGCATTTATGTCGCCTCGACCACCTCTGGCACCACCACGCCTACTCGACATCACTCTTGGAGGAATCTTTCTTGACCTCGACCCACAACCATGGCCCTAGTGCGAACTACCTCACGATCAGCGATCTGTCCACACGCTCAAGAAAACCCGCTCTGATACCACTTGATGAGGGCGCAACCTGAAACTTAGAAAATAACCCACAAAAAAGAGAATAATTTTATTATTCAGAAAATGGAGCTTCTTACATGTAGAGGATCTCAAATCGCCAAGTTCTACAACATATGCAAGTTACAGAAAGCTACAAAATCACCCTTTCGTAATATGCAAGCTTGTCCCCAAAAAGTTACCCAAAAATTAGAAACCCCGCCCATAAATAGAGTTCCTCTTTAGTTTGGAGCCAAAAAAACATTCAAATTTGAGTTTAGGTGGTTTGGTGCCAAAGAATTACAACTTGAAGTTCAAATTTCAAAAGAACATTTGCAATTGTATCTTGTAAAAAGTGCGCCAACTTCCTGGGGCCATAACTTTTGATCCGAGACTCCGATTCTCTAACCGTTTGAACCGTTGGAAAGGTCTCGAAGTCAATAACACGCTCAAAATATGATACGCTAATTTTAGAAAGTTTTGGGGCCAATCCGGGAACTCTAAGTTCCTCAAATCTAACTTGGAAGATTTTTAGGTGCAAGTCTGGGAAACTAAAACTGCAATATCTTTCAACCCAGGAATAGAAAATAAAAACTGTAAATTGGGAATTTCATTATGACGAAAAAGGTATCCAAAAATATAAAAACATATAAAAACCGAGAAACTTGAAATTTAACTATTTTTGGGTGATGCAAGATTGCCCTTACACCACTGGATGCTCTTGCATCATACACCCTCCTCTACAAGAGAGAAATTTTTTTTGCAATCTGTAGAGTCTTGCACAGGTATGACAACTAATACTAAGCAAGATGTATCTTTCAAGCAGACCATAAGAACACCTTCTACCATCAATCAAGCATGTATCTTTTTGAGACTCCTCCAAGATCACTGGATATCTCTCCCTCCATGAACTCAAAAGAAATGCTATTACAAGACTTCATTTTGTGCATATCATAGAGTTTATGGTCATTACACTAATGCATGTAAGGTTTTGGGTCATAAAATCAAACATCTTAAGGAGTTTGGTGTTATTCATTCTATGGGGACACCTATTTCCTCTAATTGATATTGAATTTCACTCTAGCATGCATTTCATTAATCATTTTGGGTCACCCTTGTCCTACACTAAGTGAGGGCAAGGGGTTACGTAGCCTTGTCCTCGTATGTCACTTGTTTTTGTCTCCTTTGTCTATTTTTTAACCTTTCATGAACATATAGGAGAAAGCTTGGGATGTGAACGACATGCCTTAAGTTGGCTCGCATGTGACATGTACTACCTTTTTCATGACATAGCTTATACAAAATATATGACTTGTCATAGGGCTTTCTGAGTAATCTCTCATGTTCTTCTTCTACTTTAAAGCACTGGCTCATAGTAATGGTGTTCGCAATCGCTTTAAAGTGGGGGAATATATCGACACTCACATTTCATTGTGTGATTTTCTTTTTCTTGCAATTTCCTCTCTTGGAAACATTAAGTACAGTGTTGCCCAGGATGAGACCTTGCACTTGTCCTCTCTTGGAAACAAGATGAGACCATTTGTACTTTCCCTCTCTTGGAAGCATTAAGCACAATGTTCCCTAAGATGAGACCTTGCACGAAGTAAGAAAAATCCCTTTGAGCACACCTTACACTATTTTTGCATTTACAACAATTGTTATATGGCCACCTTGCATAATACAACTTGCATGCCTATGGTGCCATCCTATTTGTCTATAAGCGTCAAGGATACAAAGTTATTCTTACCTCATACAACTCGAAGACCATTTTTGTGGTGCCTTATTGAAGTTATCAAGAGGTATAACTTTAGTATGGTTGAGCGGGAAGCCCATTCTGAGGCACGACTTTCCCCATAGCCACTTATGTGTTTGTGAGTACATACCAGTCGTGAGTGTATGTTTCTCACCTTTTGGGATTTCTCACCCCATGGATAGCTAGAAGTTTTGTGGCCCCAGAGTGAGTATAATTGGGCCTTCTCACCCGACGAACAACCAAGAGTTCCATCACCCCAGAGTGAGTACACATTTCTTTTATCTGAACAAATAGCCTAGATCCAATTCACAACATGTTGGACAAATGGTCAAAGCTTGATCCACCTTTTTTATTTTTTCTCTTCTCTTCCTTTATTTCTTTCCATTGCATGATCATGTATCTTGTCTTGCTACAAATCATTCACCCTTGTGTATGTCCTTTTACGCTTATGTTGGTTTGACTTTGGATCTTGGATCCTGGGGGCTTGCACAACCTCCTTTGATCTTTGTCATCCTTTTTCATCCACATTGGTGGACAATACGACCCCTCTTGAATGTCTACTTTAGTGTGAGTTTGAAGTAAGTTCATCCTCTCACTAAAGTGGGGGCTAATTGTGGACACAAACAAAGTATCCCTTTTTGCTTGCTTGATTTGCAAATAATTGATGATAAATTGGACTTAATGAGGCCTTGATTTGGTGTTTTGAGGTGTTTTACATGTCCACATTAGGTCTTGGACCCTTGCAAATTGAATAAAATGCATTTAACGATGTCTTGTGAAGGTGTTGTAAAGTGTCGTAAAAGACTTTCACACTTCTCTAGACTTAATAAACCCATTTTACCTTGATTCAACATTATAAAACATATTTAATTATAGTATCACATCAATCTAGAAGGATTGTAAATTAAACTTAATGTTAATCTAGTGTTGTAATGTGTCCTACACATTCACATTGGATGTTGTGCCATTCTAGGCTATGTGGAGCTCATTTTAATGATGTAAAGTGTATTTAATCACACTTTCACATTGAATTTTGTGTCTCTAATCTTAATTTTCATTTAAATCATCATTAATAGCCCCTATGACCCCATATTGTACATCCCGAGGCATAATTTGTTGAAATAACTTACAAAGTCACCATATAAACATGATTTCCTTACTTCTCGACATTCCAACTAGCAGAATGGCCCCTATGGGATTCATTCACCATTAGGGGTGAATCAGTCCCATCTAGTGGGACCCATTCGCCCTTGATGGAGAATGAGTCCTATTTATGCCATTTCCAGGGTTTAAGCGAGAAAAAATAGGTTTTAAGTTTAATCTTTCTCCATGTTAGCCTTAGAGATCAAATTAATGGGTAAATTAGATGGATTGCATATAAATACAAGTATCTAAACCCTAAATAAAAATGAATTCTGTAGGAATCCATTAAAATCTGCAAAAACTAAACTTCATATATGGGTTAGTATTTCACAAATCTAACAAAATACCTCTATGAAATACCTTGTAAGGACTTCCAAATGCCATACATGACAAAAATAAGAACTAAAGCATTAAGAAAGCAATAACAAGTCACCTATTCCATAGTGGATTGGTGTCACATGTGCTAGTGACCCTTTCCCAACCCTTGATCAATAGCTAAAATGATGATGTATTGCAATGGAGATGAAAACAAGATTATTTCTCAAACCAAGAGAGTAACCTTGCATAAAGTTGTGGATCCATGAATGAGAATGAAGGCCCTATTTTATAGATTTTCTTGATGAGAGATTGGCCAAGATGGTGAATATGGAACTAAAGATCCTCCAATGAGAATATGACACTTGTCAAATGATGATAGGTAAATGGTTGTGCAAGATTTGGGAAGAGTGCCCATGAGAGGGAGAATTTGAATTTGAATTTGCAATAAATTTTGAGAGGGGGACAAGAAAAACAGCAATAAATGCCATGTTTGACTTGTCATGTTGAGGGAAAATGAGGTTTTTTAATAAATCAATAAATTGATTTATTGTGCAAGTGGAGATATCTAGAGAATGCAAGTGGGATGGGATTAACATTTAATCAGGGTTAGATTAAATAGATGATGATTATGCTGATTTAATGTTGATTAGGTGAGTTTGACTTTTAGGACTTTGATATTTGATTTATTTGAATTAGAAAATGATGGAATATGATTTAGGATTTGATTTAAATAAAGTCCTGATTTATTTAATTAAATGGAGATGATGCAAGATGAAGGTTGAAATGGTTTATGAGAGATGAAATGATATTATTTGTTTAAACCTTTGGATTGACCTGATTTACCTAATGAATGGATTTGTTGCGTTTAATCAATTTACTAAGCGGATGAATATGCATAATGCTAATTTGACGTGTCTACAAATTCATTCATTCTTCACTCATCCTTCATTATTCTTCTCAAGCGAGCTAGGGTTTTATCATTCCAAGTCATTCAAGATTAATTTTAAGACATTCAAGGGAAAAATCATCATCTTTTGCTGCAAAAATTCAAGATAAAACATCATGGAAAGGTATTAACTCCATTGTTTCATGTTTCATTACATTCTTTCTCTATTTTGGTTTCATTACCTAAAAGGGGGTTTGACCAAGGCAAACCCCCATGCCCTAACATTCAACATTTCTCCTTCTCTTCTTGTGTGTTTATAGATTTTGACATCTTGAAGGCTTGAAAATCATTAAAGATAAAGTTGCAAAGTTGTTGAAGACATCTCCTTGTTGAACAAGGAAAAATATCAACAAAAGTCACTTTCAGACCAGGAAATCAGACTTTCAGAGGCAGACCCCTATCAGGAACCGATGTGCAGATCGAGGACTTCAGTTTCCACTTTTGTATTTTTAGAAATTCAAAAGTGGACTGATTCACCATTGGTAGTGAATGATTCCCACTGCTAGGCCTAAAAAAGGTTTTCTACAGTTTTGGATACCCATTTGTCTAAAACGAGCTTCGAAACAATTTCCCAAATCTAGGACTAATTCACCCAGAATGGAAAATGAGTCACGGTAGGCTAAATTTTCAGCATCAAGAGCATTTTAGAAGTCATTTCTAGTCTCGACCAAGATCCCAAGTGCACACTTTCAGTTTCATCGATTTTTGTTACAATTTACCTTCATTTCTTAGTGTTTTTGTATATCACAATGTGTTTTCCAACAACTTGCATTGACTTAGTTTTCACTTAATAATCAATATATTTCTTTAGTTTTCTACATTTATATCATCCTATTTAAACACATTACACCCATATCACATCCATATTTGAATGTAACATTGCATTTTGGCTCCAAATCTTTACCCTTTTAGGTGAAAAACCCTAGAAGGGTAACAAGCATTTCAGGTCCCAAAATCTTTGTTTAAATCTATAATATTTAGTGCTAGGCAATGTAGCTCTAATTTTCAATTAAATTTGTGGCGTTATTCCAATTTTGGATAGATTATTGCTACCCATTAGCTTTATGAGTTCTATTTAATGTGGGTTTCTGTTCATCTGTCATTTATGTGTGAGTCTTAAGTGTTATTCTAACACCTCTTACAACTGTTAATAGACTGCTTGTCTTATACCAATATGTTTCATGATATTCTTTTTTCCTCATTTTTTGTAAGCTCCTTATAACAAATTGTTAATTGTCGAGGTTATTTTGTTTGGATGGAACATGTTATATGTCTTGTATCAATATGTTTCATGATATTATTTTTTCTCATCTATTTGAAGTTGCCCATAACAAACTGTTCTTCATGATATAATTTTTTTTCAGTTCCCCATAACAAACTATTGATTATCATAGTTTTCCTCTTCTATTCTCCATATTTTATTCATGATATTCTTTTTTCCTCATTTGTTTGAAGCTCCTTTTAACAAATTGTTAATTGACGTGGTTATTTTCTCTGGATGGAATGTGTTATATGTCTTGTATCAATATGTTTCACAATATTATTTTTTTCTCATCTATTTGAAGTTCCCCATAAAAAATTGTTCTTCATTTAGTACTAGGTAATGTAGCTTCAATTTTCAATTAAGTTTGTGGCATTATACCCATTTTGCACAGATTAATGCTACACAATGGCTTTACGAGTTCTATTTAATGTGGGTTTCCATTCATCTTTCTTTATGTGTGATTCTTAAGTGTTATTCTAACACGTCTTACAACTATTACATAGACTGGTTGTCTTGTACCAATATGTTTCATGAATTTCTTTTTTCCTCATCTGTTTGAAGCTCCTTATAACAAACTGTTAATTGTCATGGTTATTTTTTCTTGATGGAAAATTTTATATGTCTTGTGTCAATATGTTTCATGATATTCATTTTTTCTCATCTATTTGAAGTTCCCCATAACAAACTTTTCTTTAGGATATTCTTTTCTCAGTTCCCCATAACAAATTGTTCATTATCATTGTTTTCCTCTTCTATTCTCCATATTTTGAAGTTCTATTTAATGTTGGTTTTCGAATATCTACCATTTTCTTGTGATTCTTAAGTGTTTTTCTAATAGCTCTTTTCCAATTTTCCTTTTCTTCTATATTAGTTTAGTGGCTATCAAGTGTTATTCTAATATGTCTTATACAATTACTCTATTTGTCTTCAATATATATATGCATATATGTATCTATCTATGTTTGGAAGCATTAAGTTTCACATACAGTTCACAATGCATACCATTCTCTTTGGAAGGATTTGAAGTTAAATCTATCGGAAACATACCAACCAACAAACTATGCAAAATTCATATAAAACCAAAGATGCACAGAGTATATATATGTATATATATGTATATATATGTATGGGAAAGTATACTCTGAAATGTGCAAGAAAATATATTGATTAAGTTGGATTGTTGAAAGAGCCATTGTGGTGTTGGTTTGATAGCAGACTATTGTAAAAATCATCGCCTTCGCCTCCATTTTATAGCAGATTGGAGGGTTTTAAAACTATTGTGCTCTAGAATATGTAAATCATATATATATATATATATAGATATATATATATGTATATATGTGTATATGTATATATATATATATATGTATCCATGTTTTTCTAATAGTTCTTTTACAATTTCCCTATTTGTCTATAATATTTAGTGCCAGATAATGTATCTTGAATTTAGAATTGACAAGCCAACTTTTACATAGATTGCTTGTGTTGTATTAATATGTTTTATGATATTATTTTCTCTAGATCCGCAAAGCAAACTATTCACTATCATAGTTTACCTCTTTTATTCTCCATATTTTAAAGTTCTATTTAATGTGGGTTTTTGATCATCTGTCATTTTCCTATGATTCTTAAGTGTTTTCCTAGTAGCTCTTTTACAAATTTCCTATTTTTATATAATATTTAGTACCAAATAATGTATCTTGGATCTTCAATTGACAATCCAACTATTGCATAGATTGCTTGTTTCAATATGTTTCTTGGTATTCTTTTTTACAGTATCCCATAACAAACTATTCATTATCATTAAAATGTATGATGTACCTTCAAATTTATGGTGAAATATATGATGACCTGTAATCTCTAAATTTTTTATCTTCCATGAGATTTTTCATTACAATATTTTTGATCTTCATTTAAGGATCAACATACAATATTGAATATTTAATTTTTAGTAAGTTCTACTATTGCTAGATTTTTAATGTCAATAAGGTATATTCTTGTATCATTTCTATAGCGGGTTTATTTGATGTTGTATTTCTCTTGTTGTAAATGCAAAGTCTTAATGCTTAATTTATCTTAATTTCACATATAATTTGACCTAAAATCTAAAATTTAACAACCATTATCCTATCATATTGACAAATGGTCTAGAATAATCCTATATTTAGTCATTTTTATGTCTTGGATTGATTGCAAGTGAGAATACATCCTCTTGATAGTCCATCCTATGATATTGTCATAATGTAAACCGCTTTTATGTCTCTCAAGTTGAATATTTCTCCATATTTAAAAGTTCTATTTAATGTTGGTTTTTGATCATCTGTCATTTTCCTGTGGTTCTTAAGTGTTTTCCTAATAGTTCTTTTACAATTTTCCTATTTGTCTATAACATATTACATTATAAAATGCTTTGTTATTAACATCTAAATGCAACACCGTTGAATACTATAGTTGAATTCTATTTGGTTGTTTTTGAGTATTTTTGGGTCTGATCAACATAATGTCAAACATCTGTAGATATGACAACTGATCATTTGAAATAGTTATATACACTGTTTTTGATATTTTTCAATGTTTTTTGTATTAAGTTCTATTTAATGTGAGTTTTTGATCATCTGTCATTTTCTTGTGATTATTAAGTCTCTTTCTACTAACTCTTTTGCAGTTTCCCTATTTGTCTATAATATTTAGTGCCAAATAATGTAGCTTGAATTTTGAATTGATAAGTAAACTATTACATAGATTTTTTTTCTTGTATCAATATGTTTCATGATATTCTATTTTTCTCATCTATTTGAAGCTCCTTGTAACAAGTTGTTTATTGCCATAGTTTAGCTCTTGTATTCTTCATATCTTAAGGTAGGTAAATGTTTTTGTGCATTTAATTAAGGATTGTGTCCTCATGTATTTTTTTTTCTTGACATGACTCTTTAGGAGTTTCTTATTCTATTTTCCTTGTGACAAGAATTGTTTTTAACTTTCAAAAATCTAAAATTTTGTAGATCGGTATAAACTACAAACATGACATTAACCTGTACCTTTGGACTGCGTTAAATATTTTTTGGTCTATATGTATTTTTTTTCCATTTGGTTATTGTTCCTTTTTATCTTTGTGCATCTTCGGTGCTATACACATTTTTTATAGCTTATTGCTTGGTTTGCTTGTGATAAATTTAACTTAAAATCCATTGAAAGGGAATGGTATGGAATGTGAACTATATGTGAAAATTAATGTTGTCCAATGTTATTTTCCAACATTTTCCCGTGTATGTTTTTATACTTTGTCACACTACAACATTGAATATTGCATTTACTTCCTCCTGTGCCATCGTACAACAACGTTAGGATATATTAACCCTCATGTGAAATTGTATTGAATTCCCCAAAACATAAAAAGATACATATATGTATATATATGTGTATTGAATTCCCCGTTTCATATTTAAAAATATACATATAGGAAGATATATATCCATATATACATACCAAGACCACTGTGACTTGTTTGACAATGCAACAACAATTTATATATACACATTTATATATCTAAATAGATGTGTATGCTATCTTTATTCGTATTTATGTAGAATTTGATTTAAAAAGAGTTAAAAATAACATAGCACCACATTGGCTCTTTCGACAATGCAACTTAATCAATATATTTTCTGACACATTTTCAAGTATACTTTCCCACACAACAACATTGAATATTGCATTTACTTCCTCCTGTGCTTTCCTACAACAACACCATGATGCATTAACCCTCATGTGAGCAAAAACTTTCCATTCTTCTTTGTGTATCGAGGCAACCAAATCCACCACCACCAACCCACGTAATTAGAAAAATCCACATCATCATAAACAACCTAGTGAACTCCCCTTCGACTATCAGTGAATATTAATTTCTGACACTGATAAATTCCATTCATGGTTGGGCTATCAAAAATACTAACAAAAATTTGAAACAAATAGCCGATAGGTAAATGTCAACTATTACATTCTACTTTTGTTTTCCAAGGTGGCCAAGAGCCCCTTCTTGCATATATATTTTAATAGGCTACAATGTTTAAAATATGTTGCTAACTTGCAAAACTTTTTCCCTCTGCTTATTGCTCCTTCTTGTCGCTCTGCACCTTTGACATTATGCCCATTTTTACACAAGTCCTTGCTTGGCATGTCAATGACTACATAGCCAGGAATAAATATAGTATACACATCTATTTAGATATAGCAGTGTATATATAAATAGATATATGCATGTGTACATATGGATATATATCTGGTTATGTGTTTTTTTAAATGTGCAGACAAAGGGGAAATTCAATGCATATATGTACTTGATCATTTTTATTCTTATAGTTGTATATCCTATTGTTTGGATAAGAAAGGATGAAGGGACCAGCTAGCAACATATACATTTATCTGCATATAAGTATATATAGAAATATAGTAAAAACTACATGCATACATATATAAGCAACCTCAAAGATAAACAAATATGTATATAGGGATATATACATTTGTATTTATCATTTTTATTCTTTTTATTGTATTTCCTACTATTTGGAGAGTATTAAAATTGGAATGGGTATACCCATTTTTAGGTATGTGCAGGATCATGATGGGCCAAATAGTGGTGATATGATTGGTATGTGTAGGGTATGTGGCTGGCAACTTTTTTTTTACCAAAAATTAATGAAACAAAAAGGGTTTTTAAAGGAGATTCTAAGCATTCCACCAATATAAATTATGCTTTACTTTGAATTTAATAAATACTTATTATTCATTTTCTATTTGAATTATTACTAAAGTCTTGATTGATAGGATGATTGAAAAACATTTATAGCTCTCAAACGGTATCACTTTTTTTGAATCCAAAACATGTGTCACATTCTATGCTTCACATACTATAGGATTTTTGTTTAAAAAATGAATTTCCATGAAGTTTTGACCAAGTTGGGTGGTCGTACATACAATTTTTTTTTTTTTTAAGTTGTAATAAAAATTCATAATTAATTATTTACTTGGAAAAAAATTACAAAAAATGTGAATCACATCGGGCATGAGTCCTCTACTTATATCTAAAATATTATAAAAAATATTATCATTTTATTGTGGTTAGGGTGGTAAATAGACATACACCTACTTCTTATTTTCCTTGAAAGGCAATACTAGAATCGAATTTCAAATTTTCACCAAATAGATTTTAAAAAATAAAAATAAAAATCCTAGTAGTTTAGAAACTACATTCAATTTTCTATAGATTCTATTCTTACTTATTTTTGAAATAATATAGATAACTTATTCAAATTTTTACGTCAAGTTGCCTAAGTCTGATTTTTCTGAATTTTTCACCACTTAAGGGCCTATTTTTTCCATGATGATCCTACACATACCCTTTCATTTAATCAAAGTAGTAAAATGGTTGGCAGATTATCAATATTTCTAAGTTTTCTACCAGTTGTCATTGGACGTTGCAATACATTAATCTTTTATTTTTATTGTGAAATAGAGCTCCTAATCAATCAACTATAATTGCAACATTTGCTCCCTGTAAAAGTTGCCACAACTATGTTTGTGGAATTGGGCTTTGTAGATGGATCTCCAGAGCCCCCCAAAATTGATTTGGTGATTGATTTGGTCACATCCCCCACATGGTCTATTGTAGAGTGTGGCTCTGAGGGTACCAACCACCAGCCTCTAGATCCTGATTCTGTAAGTCTATATGTTCTTTTTATTATACTGATTGCAAATTTGTTGTTATTGTTTCCTTCCTCATTTTTATTCAACTTGAACATTTCCTTTTAGTTTCTTTAATTTTAGGATTCTCAAATATAGAAATGCACACCACATACCCTTTCTTATTTATATTTCTAATTTTATTGGCCTTTAGGTGTGTACACACATGGCTGACCTTGGTAAAGCATATAGATGTGAAAGTAGATATGCATTGATCTTTTCTAACACATAAAAATATCTCTTTGTAGCCTTTGCTTTCCTTACTCCTTTTATCCAATTGGTGTGATTAGGTACATTTTCCTTGAATGAACTTGTCTTTGTAGGCTACAATGAAACAACCAAGTTTGACTTCATTTGCAATTCATTCCATCAATGCTAGAGATGTCGTTCCCTCTTCGGTCCTTCAGGTCTTGTCCTTTAAAAAATTTGGTGGTGATGAAGGGCATGTTGAATGATACAAGGTTGTCTTGTTTGATGGACACCATATGCAAATAGGAACTTTTCCTTCCAAATGCAATGAATTTTTTTTTTAGGTGCCTTGAAAATAGGGTCCCTCATATCTTTGTGAGACTACATCTGTAGAAATGTCTAGGATTCAAGGTGGGCTGCATTGTTTCTTCTATATTTTTTAAAATTCCCTTTCTCCTTCGTATGTGCCTAATATAATGTGTCCAATTTATTGTTTTCCTTTTTTTTAGGGCCTTAATCATATTCAGCTTAGTTGTCATTATGTCAGATTGTCAAATAATTGGGACCTCTAAGTATCTCTCCAAGCACTAAGAAGAAAAAAAATTGGGAGTAGAGTTAGCTTCTCCTTCTAAATAGACCCCTAAATTTGGTGTGTAGTTGTCCCCTCAACAACAAAATAGTCCTCCAAATGCCAACCCTATTAAATCTTTGAACATTTATCAAAATGTTTTGATAGTCAAAGGGCATGTAACACACATGAGAGAGATGTACCATTTCCATAGACAAAGATGTGAAGGCCAACTTTTTAGTTTTGACATTATAGATATGGAGGGGACAAAAATTTGCGTTACGATGATATTGTTGAACTGCATTATGGTCGAGTTGAGATAGGTGCAACTTATTAATATCAAGAGGTTTGGTAAAGGAATCAAATAAAAAAATCAATAAATTAAATAGTAATCTAGAAATTGCCTTGGATGAAAATTCAACATTAAAATAGCGTGAAGATGACATCTCTGTAACAAAAAAAACCTCAACCTTTTTTCCAGTTAGTGAGATAACCAATTATACTGATAATAGTTTGGTTGATATTATTGGCATTGTAGTCCATGTCAGTGACATATCAACTGTTCGTAGGAAAAATGGATCTGAAACGATCCAATGAACTGCTAAACTATATGATATCTTTGCTTGTTTCATTGATGTTAATTTGTGGGGCCCAAGTTGGCAAGAAAAAGGTGATGTCTGGGAGCAGGTGTATATTTTTGGTGATATAGTCATAATTTTTGTGTAGGGTGGCTATGTGGGCTACTTTAATGGAAAATTTATCAACACATCAACAACAATAGTCCTCAACATTAACCCTTCTATTCATGAGGAAAACACTCTCAGATCCATCGGCCCAATCAAAGTAGAACATATGGTTTCATCTTCTTTTGCACCTCGTAGGCTTCATCCTTCAAATGATAGAGTTACTATTGCATTCATCTTGAACAACTGCATTGGCTTGCCAAAAACTGTTGAAGCCATTTTTAAAGCAACCATTGAAATTGTAAAAACTGAGTATTTTTGTTATCTTGCTTGCCCCTTGCTGGTTAATTGGAAAGAATGCAAAAGAAAATGCGCATGCCCCCATGCTCATGTCTGGTTTTGTGATTGCTGCCAGATGGAAATTGAGCAATGCAACTATCGCTACCTTCTACAGTTAAAGTTGCAAGACCATTCAACCAACATTTGGTGTATTGCTTTTGATGAAGATTCCACTAGTTTACTAGAAATTCCAGAAAAATGCCTCTAAATGTTGTAGCATAGCTCTGACTCTTCAACAAATCTTGTTGTTGTTATTAAAGGCCTTTCTTGTAAACCTTACATCTTTACTGCCTTGATCAAAAAAGTCACTTACAATTTTGAGGAGCGGTTGAAAACAACCATTATCAAAGCAAAAAAACTTGATTTCTAAGCAGAGTGTAAATTGTTTCTTTCAGATATAGTAAAGATAGCTAGCCTTGTTTCAGAAAAAGGCTACACCAACGAGGCCACTCTTTGACTTCTATTTTCCACTTTTCAACATTTCTCTTTGTATTTCCTTTTTTATGCTCATTATGGGATGCTAAGACTTGTTTTTTGCAAATATATATTCACACATTCATTGAGCTCCCATGCTTTTGATCTTAATATGGTGCCCACATTGTTTTTAGTTTGCATTGTCACTATGATTCTTGATTCTTTTTATATGTTGGGATTTTTAGTTCTTCCATACTTATTCTAAATTCGCTTCTTCCCTTCATAATCATTGAATAGCAACATTATCTCCAATGTAAAAAAAAGACCCATACTAGGAATCTAACTGATGCATACATAAACTAATACATTCACTGTTTCATTGTAATTACCAGCATAATATGAAGGATACTATTGAATGGTTTCCTTAAATTATGATCATGTGCTTCAAAGCTCTTACAATAGTTTTCTGCACTATTTTGGGTGTTTTTCAATGTATTGACTTTCAATAGACACATTGTACTGGCACAATCTAAACAATTTTCCAACTTTTCTATGAACATGTTGCATATACTGCATTGTAAAATGCTTTGTTATTAACATCTTAATGTTACATCGCTGAATACTATGGTTGAATTCTATTGGGTTGTTTTTGAGTATTTTTGGGTCTGATCAACATAACGCTAAAGATGTGTAGATATGACAACTGATTGTTTGAAATAGTTTTGTGCACTATTTTTGGTATTTTTCAATGTTTTCAGTTATGATAATCAGATTGTAGTGGCAAAGTATAGACAATTTTACAACTTTACTATAAACATGTTCCACATACTGCATTGTTAAATGCTTTCTTATTAACAATATTTGATTGCAATGTTGTAGAATGCTATTTGTATATCCTATTTCTATTCTTTTTCAGTATGTTTGGATCTGACCAGCACACCGCAAAAAATGTGCAAATATAACAAGTTAATACTTCAAATAGTTCTATGCACTATTTTGCATATTTCCAATGTATTCAACTATGATAAATATATTGTATTGGCTAACTACAAACAATTTTATGTCTTTCATATGAACATGTTCCACATGTTGCACTATTAAATGAAAGGAAGTTCTATAGATTAACATTGTTGTGTGCATTTTTTCATGGTGAATTTAAAACAAATTATATTGCTAAGATTATAAAACCTAGCAAACAATAACAAAATCATCTTCCATGTCTAAAGTTGAGAAAGATGCAAAGAAAACAAATAACTCTAATGTTGCACCTAATTCAAAGTACATTATTTGGTACCAAATATTATAGACAAATTGGAAAATTGTAAAAGAGGTATTAGAAAAACACTTAAGAATCATAGAGATACCAATCAACAATAAGTAGAAGCCGAAAGTTCTATAAATCACTAACATGTTTTGAAAATTGCAGTATATTAAACTATATATGCACATGTACTCTAGACACATTCTCAAAAAAATTGTGTTGCATTTCACTAATAAGTTTAAAATTCTACAACTATGTTCTATTTTCCATTTTTTGTGCCTATATACTTTGAGTTTTTTCCTTTGTCGTCCATGCTTTGCTTACACATATTCTTATGTGTTCTTGCTATATTTTCAATTAGTTTTATTTGATTCAAATACTTGGAAAATATTGATCTATAGAATTCTCATTTGACCATTTCACTATTTTCCTCTTCCTATATATTACATTCAGAAATATATAGTCTTGTCTACAATTCATTTTAGTCTAATATATGATAAAAATCCATGCAATTTGCAATGGCTTTCCTCGGCTTGTTCACAACGATGGTGGAGTTTGTTTACCACGTGGGCTGGCGATGGTGGAGGTGGTTGCCTTGGTTAATGGGGAAAGAATGGTAAAATCCTACCATCCACCTCTGTTAGAGAGCATATTGGAGGGTTTAACAAGTGTTGTGCTCGACAATCTACAATGTTTTGTCTCCTGTTGTTGTTGTTGTAAGTTGTTTTGCAGTGTCTTTTTTCCATTCCACACACATCTAACTAGAGATATATATTATGATAGATTCAAATAAAATGTTTCTTTGCAGTAATATCATGTTGGGTTCAATGCAAGCATGGATGGACAAGGAGATCTGAATCCCATCTATGGGATAATTGGTACCTAAAATATGACCATAGTTGTAACCATAAACAAGGTTTGTTTTATAAATTTATATTTTACAAAGTTCAAAAATTCAACCCTTTTCTTCCTGCATGGCTAGATAGGATCCAGTACATATCAAAATCATGTATTTTTATAAAGTTATTTATATGCATTCTATGCTTTGAAGAAAAACCTTTGATATTTCTTTGATGTCTTCCTTTTAATGATATCTGGGTATTTCATCCACAGAATTGGATCTTCTTTGAAACAAGATCTCCCATGTATTCTTCTTTTCCTATATTTATCGACATTACAAACAAGTTCCATCTTTCCCAATTCTTTATTAACATTCTTTTTTTTAAAGTTATTGTAGCAAAACAAGCACTAGAAAAAGGAAATCATATATTAAAACACACAATTTTTTTGCAAATTCCTCATTGTGTAATATATGATGAAACTCCATGAAATTTATCATTGGTGTTTCATACTCTACTTGCTTGGGATTTTGGCAAGAACCCACAAAGCTTCATGATGCTGATGTCGTAGGGAGGAGAACGAGATTGGGTTTCATGCTTTTTCCTTTCACCGTCATATATTTGTTGCGATATATATATACATGCATGCATGGATTATTACATGCACTTGACTAAAATAAACATAGTCTAATGTACACATTACTTTTGTCCATGTTTCTGCAATTCTCTTTTCAGCTTATGGAAAAAATTATTTGTAAGCAGCTCTTTATCAACATGCCCATCTTTTTAAAATTGTTACACCACGAAAAATACTACAATATAAGAAATAATTTATGAAAACATCCAAATTTTCCATACTTCACCATTGTCTAAAATATGATATGACTCCATTAAATTTATAATGGGTCTTCCATACTTTTCTTGCTCGGGGGTTTACCTAGAACCCATAAGGCTTCATGATGCCAATATGGTAGGGAGGAGAACCAGCATGGGTTTTGTGGTTTTTCCTTGCACCATCATATATTGAGTGTTACAAATACACAACATGCATTTTGTCGACTACATTTCTCCACACTTATACAACTATCTTTTCAACTTCCCAAATCAATTATTTAAACCCAGTTCTTTATGACGATGCCTATTTTCTTAAGATTATGACAACAATTATATGATGCAATAATCTATGCAAAAGGGGAATAATGCCATAGACTTAATTGAAAATTCGAGCTACATTACTTGGTATTAAATATTATAGAAAAATAATTTATGCAAAATATGCATGTAAAATGACTTACAAATTCTAGATCATAACAGTTTAAAAACCCTCAAATATGCTATAAAATGGAGCTGAAGGCGACAATTTCTACAATAGTTTGTTATCAAACAAACACCACAATGGCTCTTTCGATAATGCAACTTAATCAATATATTTTCTCACCATCTAAAAATAATAATGACAAAAATTAATAGTTTGTTATAATGCTTGCTTCAAATAGATGAGGAAAAAAGAATATCATGAAACATATTGGTACAAGACAAGTAGTCTATGTAACAGTTGTAAGAGGTATTAGGATAACACTTAATAATTAGACGTAAATGACAAATGAATGGAAACCTTTGGTCTGCTTTAAATTTTTTTGGTCTGTGTATGTTTTCCTACATCTCTTAAATTTCTATTTAATGGGGGTTTCCGATCATCTATCATTTACCTGTGATTCTTAAGTGTTTTTCTAACAACTCTTTTACAATTTCTCAAATGACAGATGCTCAAAAACCCATTTTAAATAGAACTTTAACATATGGAGAATAGAAGGTGTAAACTATGGCTATGAACATTTTTTTATACAGAGCTTCTACTATACAAAATGCGTATAGTACCAAAGATGCACAAAGATAACAAGGAACAATAACCAGAGGCCAAAAAACATAGACAAACCAAAAGAAATTGAAAGTAGTCCAAAGCTACAGGTCAATGTTATGTTTGTAGTTTATACCAATCTACAAAATTTTAGAATTTTGAAATTTAAAAGCAATTCTTGTCACAAGGACAATAGAATAAGATACTCGTAAAGTGTCATGCCAAGCAAATAAATACATGAGGGAACAATCCTTAATCAAATGCACACAAAAATTTACCTACGTTAAGATATGAAGAATACAAGAGCTAAACTACAACAATGAACAACTTGTTATAGGAAGCTTCAAACAGATGAGAACAAGAGAATGTCATGAAACATATTGATACAAGACAATCAATCTATGTAACAGTTGGCATTTACTTATTGGGTATTTGTTTGAAATTTTTTTTGATATTTTTGTCATCCCAGTCGTGAATAGAATTCCTTGGCACTAGTAATTAATAATCGCTAGTGGTCATTGGTGAGTTTCCCAGGGTTGTTTATGGTGACATGGAGTTTGCTAATTATGTGGGTTGGCGGTGGTGGAGTTTATTGCCTCAATACATGAAAGAAGAATGGTAAGTGTTTTCTCGTGTGAGAGTTAATGCATCCTGGCATTGTGGTACGATGACGTAGGAGGAAGTAAATGCAATATTCAATGTTGCGGTGTGGAAAAGTATACTTTGAAATGTGCACAAAAATATATTGATTCAATTGCATTGTCGAAAGAGCCATTGTGGCGTTAAGAACATGCTACACATTCTCCACCATTAAATGCTATGTTATTAACAACATCTCAATGCTATGGTTGTATTATATTGATTTTCTCACAAGCTAAATAATACTTATATATGCTATTTTTAACTCTTTTTATATCAAAGTCTACTTAAATAAGAATAAAGATAGTATACACATCTATTTAGATATACATATGTATATATAAATTATTGTTGCATTGTCAAATGAGCCACAGTGGTCTTCGTTTGTATATATGGATATATATATTTTCCTATATGTATATTTTAAAATATGGAACAGGGAATTCAATATATGTGTGTGTGTGTGTGTGTGTGTGTCTGTCTATGTTTCAGGGAATCCAATGCAATTTTCCTTTTTTTCTATAATATTTAGTAGCAAAGAATTTTTATTCTAATACGTCTTATACAATTTCTCTATTTGTCTTCAATATCTACTACCAAATAACGTAGCTCGAATCTTGTATCAATATGTTTCATGATATTATTTTTTCCTCATTTGTTTGAAGCTCCCTGCAACAAACTGCCCGGGGTTGTTTATGACAGTAGTGGAGCTTGCTACTTATGTGGGTTGGTGGTGGTGGAGTTGGTTGCCTCGATACGTGGAAATAGAATGGTAAGTGGTTGCCCATGTGAGGGATTTTGAATTGACAAGCCAAATCTTACATATAATGCTTGTCTTGTATCAATATGTTTAATGTGGGTTTTTGATCATCTCTCATTTACCTCTAATTCTTAAGTGTTTTTCTAATAGTTCTTTTACAATTTCTCTATTTTGTCTATAATATTTAGTGCCAAATAATGTAGCTTGAATTTTGAATTAATAAGCCAATTGTTACATAGATTGCTTGTGTTGTATCAATATGTTTTATGATATTCTATTTTCTTGTTCCCCAAAGAAAATTGTTCATTATGTAATAGTTGGCAGTCTATGTAATAGTTGGCTTGTCAATTTGATAACTATTTTTGGGTATGTGCAGGATCATGATGGTCCAAAAAGTGGCAATATGATGGGTATGTGGCTGACGATGTTTTTTTAACCCAAAATTGATTAAATGAAAAGGGTTTTTAAAAGGAGATTCTCAACTTCCACCAATATAAATTATACTTTGAATTTAATAAATAATTATTATTCATTTTCTATTTGAATTATGACTAAAGTCCTGATCGATAGGCTGATTGAAAAACATTCATAGCTTTCAAATGGTATCACATTTTTTGAATCCAATAGATGCATCACATTCTATGCTTCACATACTATAGGATTAAAAAAAGAAAAAATGAATTTCATGAATTTTGACCAAGTTAAGGTGGTCGTGACATACCAGCTTTATATTTTTCAAAAGTTGTAATAAAAAATCATAATTAATTATTTACTTGGAAAAAAATTACAAAAATATATATTACATCGGTACATGAGTCCTCTACTTATATCTGAAAATTCATAAAAAATATTATCATTTTATTGTGATTAGGGTGGTCGTACGCATAATCTTACTCTTATTTTTTCCCAAATTCCCAAGTACCTAAAGATTGAGCCTCAAATTTTCACCAATAGGATTTTTTTTAAACAAACCTTGTAGTTTAGAAACTACATTCAATTTGCTACATTTTCTATTCTTACATATTTTTAAAATAATATAGATAAATTATTCAAATTTTTACGTCAAGTTGCCTAACTCTGATTTTTGTAATTTTTTTGCCACTTAAGGGCCTATTTTTTCCATGATGATCCTGCACATAACCTTTTACTATATGCTTCCTTAGATTGTAATTGTATTTTTTATATAGATACATTTAAACTCGCATAGTATAAATTTTGTTATAACTTTAGGGAAAATTTCCATCTTGATAAACAATTGTATGTAAATAATCTTTTAGATAAGCTGAAAAGATAGTTGTACACACATGCAGTAATGCAATGGGTAGACTACAATATCTTTTTTGAAGTCAAATGTATGATTGTTTTCCAACAAAAAAAATCCCATTTAAGATTTCCCCTTTCACAACCATTGCAGATTGTGGTTTATGTGATTATGGAGGGAAACCACACACCACTATCATGTGCTTCTGATAGGACAAACAATTTGTTGATTGCATCACATTGTTTATCCCCAAGAGCACATGATAATGGCGTATTTTTCTCCATTCAACTAAACCATTTGCAATGTCATGGTTGGCCTGATTTTCATTTTCTACATGACTACATTTTTTTTCCTTTCTGGTTATTGGTTGTTATATATGCCCATGTTTCACAAACACATTTCTACATATACATCTTAGCCATGGAATGCAAATATAAGCACTTTCAAAACAAAATCTATACCGGTATATATGTTTATGAAGTTAGATGCACCTTTTTAGTTATTATACATTCTTCTATATATTCCATCTATCTATTTTTCTCCAGCCATCTTCAAATCCCATGATGTCAACTCTTTATCAGGATACTTTTTTTTGTCAACTTGTCACAACAAAAAAATACTACAATATTAGATATCTTGTTTAAAAACACGTGTTTTTCCCGAACTTTATTATTGTGTGATATATGATAAGAGTCCATGAGATTTTCCATGCTCCTTACTTGCCTTTCTTTCTTGGGGGTTCGACTACAATCCGTGAGGCTTCATGATGCCAATATGGTAGGGAGGAGAATGAGTGCGGGTTTAGTGTTTTTTCCCATCATATATTTGTTGCTACTTATATACATGGACACACATTCTTACATGCACTTGTCTACCAAAAAAATACTCTATTCTATCCATTGCATTTGTCATTGTTTCCATATAGCTCTCTTTTCAACTTCTCCAATAGATTGCTTATAGAATTTTTTTTACCAAGATTCCATGTATTCAAAATGTTCCATTTTATCTCTTTCTATTTACAACAGATAATTCTAACCTCTTTTATTTTATATCTATATTATTTCCTTTATAATGTTGCATAGATTCAATAGGCATTCAAGAAAATTAGTGTAATGTAAATTGTCCATTTCAAATTCCTTCATGGTCCAACAACTTGATCAAATGTTGGTCACCCTTGTTAAACACCATCAACAGTGCATTTAAGTACAAAAAATTTCCATTATCAATAAATATATTCGTTGAACCAATTTTAAATATTATTAATTATTTTTAGTTTCACATTGTCTATATTGATTTTACCCATAAACTTACTTTTTATGCTTTCTTTTTTATTTTTCTTGCTCATCCACTAACATACCCCTGTCTTCTATTTGCAGGAACTAGGCTAAAGCATGCAAAACCATTTGAAAATTAGGACACCTATTTTTTAAAAAGTTACCACAACAAAGAAAACAGTATAATATGAGAGGTTATATATGAAAACACTAGATTTTCCCCAAATTTGTTATTGTGTGATGTATGATAGAACTCCATGAAATTTATCATGGGATTTTCATACTTTTCTTGCTCGGGGGTTTGGCTAGAGTCCACGATGCTCCATGATGCCAATATGGTAGGGAGGATAATGATCGTGGGTTTTGTGCTTTTTCTTTTAATGCCATATATTTGTTGTTACATAGATACATGTGTACACAAATCCTTCTATACACTTGGATTTGGAAAACATACTCTATAATAACACTTGATACTTTGGTCAGGTCACCTCAAAACAAGGGATACCTTTTAATTTAATTATTCTAACAATGCAAAATATGTGCATCGTTTCATTGCATTCTTCTTTTGGTGAGGTTTGTTCACTTGTTTTGGATCAAAGATGGTGTGAGTGAATATTCAATTGGGCTATGAACATCTTTACTCTCTAAGTGATATTTTCCCCTATATAATCCTTTTTCTACTCATCAAATGGTATAAAATTTATTAATATAATATTTTTGCTTTCTTCCTCAATAAATGCATTTACATATTTTTTTTATTATTAAAGTTGTTATTCTATTTGGTCATCCATTTATTATTTTCTTTTATCTAATACTTAATTTTTATTTTGTTCAAAATTAATTTGGTGTTAGGACATCTATTTGCTTCCATTTGTTCAAATTTTTAATATCTGAAGAATCAAACCACAATTCCTCACCAATTAAGAAGCATGTTTTTACTAGAAGCAATTCATAAAAAAATTATATTTTTATTTTCAATTTCCTTGTAATTGACTACTTTTGAATCCTTTCTACTTTTCTTCATTTTATTTTACTACTACTAACCCATAAATCACATGCATAATAATGCTTTTATTTCCAAAATCATGGACTAAATGCTACTTATAAAAAGTATTGACTATTAAAGATCTTTCTTGTTTGAAAAATTCATTAGTGATGACCATCATAACTAATATTCAAATAAAAAATAATCAAAACAAATAACATCAAAGTAATAAATTATCTAGTGCAACATAAGCATTGCAAAAAATATGCCATACCTAAAGTTATGGAATGAATTTTTCTAAAGAATACTTTTTTATTGACTATTAGTAATTAAAGGCATGACTAATAACTCTTTAAAAAGGGAAAATCCTATTTAATCCACAACTTCAAGTCTGCCATGTATTTGTATGCATATGTATATTCAGATAACTAAATAATAATCTATCAATTGATTGATTAACCTAGACAAAAAGGTCAAATATAAATGTGCATCTAGGTATAATAAATATAAAACTAACATAGAGCTGAAATTATATCATACCTGGAATTTTCAAGAGAAATTATTATTATTAAAAAATTAATTATTTAAAAATTTAAATTTTATTTAATTTTTCAATTCTAATTTTTAAAGAATAAATTTATTAAAAAATAATATTCATTCAGAATTATTTTACTATGGATTCCCAATGATCTGTCATTTACTTTTCATTTCTAAAATTATTAATTAAAATGAATTTTAAATAACTATTCTAACTAAAATTATTAAATATTACATATTAATAAAAATAAAGTTATTAATGATTAATTACTTAAAATTAAAATTAATGGATACAATCCAAATAATAAGATTCGTTCAACATGACCTGTGGTTTTATTTTACATTTTCATAATCAATTTTCAACTAATAAATTTCGATGTGGAAACACAAAGACCGATTTTCCATTTTATGCAAATGGTTCTTAATCTCACATACATTGCATGTGAGATAAGAACAGACAAGTGGACTATAACATGAGGTTTATAATTCTTTACGATGCTCAAATTAAATGAAGACAGATAAAATAATCTCTATGCAAAAACTAAGTGATTTATAATATGTTCAAGTTAGGCTATTCAAATTGATATCTTCCAATGCACACATATGTTGGATTTAACTTTTATACATATGTATCGATATGCTTGATATATCCATCTAATTATCTATAATAATATATAGATTTATTTTCCATCATCTCTCTTCATTATGATCTACTCCATTTATTTTATCCTATGTAAAGTCCAAAATCATAAGATTTACCTCCTACTATAAACTAACCACATGTTATTTTAAATTAACTTATTAGCATGCTTTCCATTTCTCGACTCAATCAAACAATTTCAAATATTACTGATTATTTATATCTCACATTGAATTCTCAAAAAAAAATTGTTTCTTTCTAAACTGCAAATTTTTGTAGGCACTTCTCTCTTGCACTTCTAGGGTAACTTTTCACCTAAAAGGAGAAAGGTATCCAA
>VDFB02373365.1:308952874-309300338 GCA_007258455.2 Sequoia sempervirens | reverse complement strand
GTCCACTTGAGGAAAGAAAAGTTGCCCATGGGAACCTATAATAAATTGAAGATGAAGAAATTCGTCCCCTGTAAGATTTTGAAGAAGCATGATTTAGGAATGCATATGAGGTAGAGTTGCCTAATAGAATCAACATTTCCGGGTGGTTCAACATTTCAAATTTGACAGAGTATCAAGTGAAGGTGGAAATCGCAGGAAGCACCAAAGAATAGGGCAGTATGGTATTCCAGCACCTACTTCAGAAAGGGAGGAGATTGAAGCAATCTTGGATAGTCATGTGGGAAGGAGTACTGAAATAGGCAGTATGAAGAATATCTGGTGAAATGGAGAGGAAGGCATGTGGAAGATTCATCTTAGCTATCTAAGGCAGCCAATTGACCATTTCCTCAACCATCTGAGATGAGATCTCAAATTCACACTTCTCAAATGTCGCAGAGCATCCAGTGGTGTAAGGGCAATCTTGCATCACCCAAAAATAGTTAAATTTCAAGTTTCTCAGTTTTTAGATGTTTTTACATTTTTGGATACCCTTTTCGTCATAATGAAATTCCCAATTTATGGTTTTTATTTTCTATTCTTGGGTTGAAAGATATTGTAGTTTTAGTTTCCTAGACTTGCACCTGAAAATATTCCAAGTTAGATTTGAGGCACTTAGAGTTCCCAGATCAGCCCCGAAACTTGTTGAAATCAGTATAGCAAATTTTAAGCGCATTATTGACTTTGAGACCTTTCCAACGGTTCAAACGGTTCGCGAATCGGAGTCCTGGATCAAAAGTTATGGCCCCGGGAAGTTGGTGCAATTTTTAGAAGATGCAATTGCAAATGTTCTTTTCAAATTTGAACTTCAAGTTGTAATTTTTCAACGCCAAACTGCCTAAACTCAAATTTGAATGTTGTTTTGGCTCCAAACTAAAGAGGAGCTCTATTTATGGGCAAGGTTTCTAATTTTTGGGTAACTTTTTTGGGACAAGCTCGCATATTGTGAAAGGGTGATTCTATAGCTTTCTGTAACTTGCATGTGTTGTAGAACTCGGGGATTTGAGATCCTCTGCATGTAAGAAGCTCCATTTTCTGAATAATAAAATTATTCTCTTGTTTGTGGGTTATTTTCTAAGTCTCGGGTTGCGCCCTCATCAGTGTAAAATCTAACAAATTCAAATATTTAGTGTTTTGTGAGATGATATTGACATTAAGAGAAGGTGTATTTTTTTGTTTTTTCTTTTTTGGAAAGGAGCTCCATCAAGACGACTAGTGTCTATTAGTTTAGGATGCTTTGTACTTAAAGTTGAACTAGAGGATTGTTGTGTGAGAGTTTTGATGTTGAGGGAAGGCTTGATTACTTCTATCAAAAGACAATAACCAAGACCGTGAGTTGTTTGTTGCGTGAAAGGATCTATAGGATTACAGATACCTTGTTCATTAGAACCACACCCTTTTCCACTATATCCAAGTTGTTTCATAAGCTCATAACCTTTTCCATAAAGATTTTTCATTGCTTTTGGATTGGGTTGTTGGTTGTTGTTGTGTTCATCAAAGGTTGTTGTGTAATTGGTTATATTTTGGTGTAAAGTGGTTGAGGTGGATGCTTTTGAAGGATAATTTTATTTGTCATTACCCATATTTGAATCTTTCTTTATGATCTTGTACTCTCCCATGAATGTTGGTTTGAAGTCTAAGGAACCCCAACCATCATTTGATAGCGTTGTAACTTGTTCAATATGTTGTGTGTTTATTTGTTGGATGGGTTCCACTTGCATAGTTGGTGTTAATGTGTTTAAATGATACACATTGTCTTTATCAATGTGCAAATGACTATTTGGACCGGGGTCAGCTTCAAGTGTGTACACTTTGTTGTTGTGAATGTATTTCATTTTGTGATGAAGAGTGGAAGGCATTGCATTCATTTCAAGAAACCATTTCCTTCCCAAAAGAAGATTGTACACAAGATCATAGGGCATGACATGAATAGGAGTTTGCAAGGTAACAACTCTAACTATAATACGCAAAGTAATCACACCAAGCGGTTGTTTTGCTACATTGTCAAAACCTTTAATAGATAGAGAATTGGGTCAAACTTTTGATGTATCCACACAAAGCCAATCCAAGAGTTTTACACTACACACATTAAGAGCGGAGCCATTGTCAACAATGGTTCTCCTTATCTCTATCGTATTGTATTGAGATATTATTTGGAAAGCTTTGTTTTGTTTTTGCACGTCCAAAGCGGGGAGTTCACTTTGGTGGAAAATAATGTCAGCATTCAATCCTTGAATTATAGCTGCTATGTCATTTGGTTGGGCATTAGAAGGGATAGGAACTTGTTGTAAGGTTTTTTGAAGCATAGTGTGATACATAGGTGAAGTCTGAAGAAGGTCCAAAGAGATATCTTTGCATGACTACTCTTAAGTTGTTCAAAAAGATCATACTCCCTAAGGCGAGGAGCACTAGCTAGTATAGAATTAGGAAAAGATAAAGAGGCCAGGGTGGGTTGTTGTGGTTGTATATAGTTTCTAGTGTTGTATGTATGAGCAATGGTATTATGAATCAGTTGCATGACACATTATTCTAAGGTGGGTAAAGGATAAGTTTACGTTTGTTGTGAGTGTGAGATTTTTGTGATGGGGGATAAAGGATGACTTTAGGTTGTTTTTGAGTTTGTTATTTGTGTGAAGATGGGTAGAGAATTAGAGGGTTCTTATGAGGACCACTGATCTAGGGGGATCTAATGGACACTTGCACATTCATAACGTCAACGGTCTTGGTTTGATGTATCTCTAATGAAGGAAAATCTAGAATCACCTTTTTATCATGAGCGAAGGAAAAGGCATTACTATTGTTGTGATTTTCTAACACCATGATATTCTCGCTAGGAGAAGAATTTTTAGGAGAACTACGAATCAAATGTTCTTCACATTGATGGAGTGGTTCTTCTAAAATGACTTTATTGCGAGTAGGGGAATGATCGATGGTTGAATTTTCTTTTTGATTGGTAATGGGAAGATGAGGGGAAGAGTCTATGTGATTATCGTGTTTCCCTAAGTTCTCATTATCTTGTTCCATATTATTTACCCTAGAATGAGAGCTTGTAATGTATTCATCCGTGGTTGGAGTTTGCAAAGTGGCTTCATCACAAATAGGGGAGGCATCAAAAGAAGGACGACTATGGTTTTCACGTTGGTCAAGTAGGGCTTCCCATAGGATAGGACAAATAGGGATGGGAGGGATAATATTCTCATGAAATTAATAGGTATATCTTCTAACATCAACCTATCCTCTTTACATCGAGGAGGGATATTAGGAGAAGAATAATTTTGATTATCATGATTATGGAGACTAGGTAAGGTAATGTCTAGAAATGTTTCTATGATCTCATCTTCTTGTTGGGTTGTGTGATCGTCATGATTACTTATTGTGATGCCCTCTTCTTTAGTGATTTTATTTCTAAGAGGAGAGGTAAGAGGAGAGAAACAACTCATATTGTCAAAACTCATCAATTCTAGTTCTTCTAACACTATAATCTCTTCTTTGAAAATGGGAGAGAAAATAGGAGAAGAAAAAATGTAATTGTTATGATTATCCAAGGTTTCTTTCACTATACAAACCTTACTAATAGAAGGGAAATTGGGAGAGGGATCAAGGATGAACAAAAAAAAGGGGAAAGAATCTCATATTCATATGCACCTCATAAAACTTTCTTACAACATGCAATAAGATCTAAATTTAATACAACATGAAAGATGATAACTATAGAATTTTGTAATGAAAACATGATGTAATGATTATTCTTCAAACTTGAAATGTAACTATGCTAAAATAAATATGCAAAAGAGGAATACATTTTTTTAGATTTTAAATATGTCAATTGACTAATTATGCTATGTAACAATATGAGAATGCAAACAAGAAATTGAAACCATGCATGAAATGAGGCTAGGTCTAATAAAATCCATGTTACATAAACTCAGCCAACTGATACAGCTAGGTAATGGCACCAAACAAAGGCTTAAAAATAGGGGGGTATGTGCAGGATCATGATGGAAAAAATAGGCCCTTAAGTAGCAAAAAATTTAGAAATATCAGAGTTAGCCAACTTGACGTAAAAATTTGAATAAGTTATCTATATTATTTTAAAAATATGTAACAATAGAATTTGTAGCAAATCGAATGTAATTTCTAAACTACTAGGTTTGTTTAAAATAAAAAAAATCGATTTGGTGAAAATTTGAAATTTCAATGCAGTAGTACTTAAATTTCAGGGAAAAATAAGAAGTAGTTGTCTGTCTGACCACCCTAACCACAATAAAATGATAATATTTTTTTATAATAATTGAGATATAAGTAATGGACTTGTGTCCTGATGTGATGCATATATTTTTTAATTTTTTTTCCAAGTAAATAATTAATTATGAATTTTTATTACAACTTTTAAGAAATATAAAATATTCGTATGTCGACCACCTTAACTTGGTCAAAACTTCATGAAATTAATTTTTTTATTTTTTTAATCCTATAGTATGCGAAGCATAGAATGTGATACATGTTTTGGATTCAAAAATTCCGATACCATTTGAAAGCTATAAATTTTTTTCAATTAGTCTATCAATCAGGACTTTAGTCATAATTTGAATAGAAAATGAATAATAATTACTTATTAAATTCAAAGTAAAGCATAATTTATATTGTTGGAAATCTAAGAATCTCCTTTAAAAAACCATTTCGTTTCATCAATTTTGGGTAAAAAAAAGTCGTAAGCCACATACCCATCATATTGCCACTATTTGGCCCATCATGATCCTACACATACCGAGGGTTTTCAGTTATGTAAAGGGCAGTATCAAGGGTGAAAAGGGATTAATTCACCTAAGGTGGCGAATGAGTCCTAGTGGGGATTTTTTTGAGATTTTTCAATTTTTTTTGATGGATTATGATGGTCTCTATAATTTAAGATGTAGACCTAAGATGAAAATACAAAATTTTAGAAAATTTTAATGATTTTAGATGCCAAAAATTCAACTTAAATGCACTTTTCAGGAATGCAAGATTTGAAACCTAACATGCAAATTAATCCATGAAAACCCTAATGCAAGGTCAATGCAAGCTAGATATAGGATGATGAAGGAATCCAAACTAGAAAAGAAAATTATTCTAAAGGCGAGTTCACCAAAATGTAAACAAAGATTTTGGCACCAGAAATGCTTGTTACCCTTCTAGGGGTTTTCACCTAAAAGGGTAAAGATTTGGAGCCAAAATGCAATGTTACATTCAAAGATGGATGTGATGTGGGTGTAATGTGCTTAAATTAGATGATCTAAATGCATAAAACTAAAAAAATATATTGATTATTAAGTGAAAACTAAGTCAATGCAAGTTGTTGGAAAACACATTGTGATATACAAAAACACCTAGAAATGAAGGCAAATTGTAACAAAAATGGATGAAACTAAAAGTGTGCACCTTGTATCTTGATGGAGACTGGAAATGACTTCTGAAATGTTGTTGATGCTGAAAATTAGCCTATAGGGACTCATTCGCCATTCTGGGTGAATTAGTCACAGATTTGGGAAACTATTTTGGTGCCCTTTTTGATAAATGGGTATCCAAAACTACATAAAACCTTTTTCAGGCCTAGTAGTGGGACTCATTCACCATCAATGGTGAATCAATTCACTTTTGAATTTCTGAAAATCCAAAAGTGGAAACGGAAGTCCTTAATTTGCACTTTAGTTCCTGATAGGTGTTTGCCTCCCGAAGTTTGATTTTTGGACCTAAAAGTGACTTTTTGTTGATATTTTACCTTGGTCAACAAGGATATGTCTTCAAAAAAATTGAAACTTTATCTTTAAGTATCTCCAAGCCTTCAAGATGTCTAAATCTGCAAATACACAAGAATAAATAGAGAAATGTTGAATGTTAGGGCATGGGGATTTGCCTTGGTCAAACCCCTTTTTAGGTAATTAAACTAAAATAGAGAAAGAATGTAATGAAGAATGAAACAATGGAGTTAATACCTTTCCATGATGTTTTATCTTAAATTTCTGCAACAAAAGATGAAGATTCTACCCTTGAATGTCTGAAAATGATCTTGAATGACTTGGAATGATAAAACCATAGTTTGCTTGAGAAGAATAATGAAGGATGAGTGAAAATGAATGAATTCATTCTTATTTAGGGTTTAGAGACTTGTATTTATAGGAAATCCATCTAATTTACCCATTAATTTGATCCTTAAGGCCAACATGGAGAAAGATTAAATTTAAAGCCTAATTTTTCTCGCTTAAACCTTGGAAATGGCTCAAATGGGACTCATTCACCATCAAGGGTGAATGGGTTCCACCTAGATAGGACTGATTTTCCCCTAATGGCGAATGGGTCCCATAGGGCCATTCTGCTATCTGGAATGTCAGGAAATAAGGAAATCAGGTTTATATGGTGACTTTGTCAGTTATTTCATCAAATTATGCCTCAGGATGCACAATAGGTTCCTATTAATGATTATGCAAAGGAAAATTATGATTAAAGACACAAAATTCAATGTGAAAGTGTGAATAAATACACTTTACATCATTAAAATGAAGTCCACATAGCCTAGAAAGGCACAACATCGAATGTGAATGTGTAGGATACATTACAACACTAGATTAACATTAGGTATAATTTATAAATATTCTAGATTGATGTGATAATACAATTAAACATGTTTTATAATTTTGTATCAAAGGAAAATGAGTTCATTAAGTCTAGAGAAGTGTGAAAGTCTTTTACGACACTTTACAACACCTTCACAAGACATCATTAAATGCATTTTATTTATTTTTCAAGGGTTCAAGATCTAATGTGGACATGTAAAACACCTCACAATACCAAATGAATGCCTCATTAAGTCCAATTTATCATCAATTATTCCCAAATTAGGCAAGCAAAAAGGGATAATTTTTCTGTGTCCACATAGACAAATAGAGAAATTGTAAAATGTCTATTAGAATAGCACTTAACATCCACTAAAATAATTTTATCTTGAATATCTTTATGCTTTCATACTAGCCCTTTGCATATATATATATATATATATATATGCAATTACTCCTATGTTAATCTACAATTGTTCCATGGGTATAGCGCGAAAGATGCACAAATATAACTACAAACAATAAATGAAGGCCAGAAAAATTACTAACCCCAACCATATTTTTTGACGAAAGAAAGAAGATTTAACTGCAATTGCTCTTCTGTTAATGGGTATAACTCCAAATATGCACAAAGATAACTACAAACAATAAACGAAGGCTGAAAAAATTACTAACCCTAACCATATTTTTTAACGAAAGAAAGAAGATTTAACAACAATTTCTCCATCCACATAGTGCCATAATCTCTTTGAAATCTCCAAAATGGGTATAACGCCAGATATACAAACATATAACAAGAAGATATGAACAATAAATTAATCATTTATGCAAAATACACATGTAAAATGACTTATAGATTTCAGAGAATAACTATTTTAAAACCCTCCAACCTCCTATAAAATAGAGCAGAATGTGATGATTTTGAGAATAGTCTACTATCAAACCAACCACAGAGCTGAAGGCGGTGGTTCTTAGAATAGTCTACTATCAAACCAATACCACAATAACTCTTTCGACAATGCAACTTAATCAATATATTTTCTCACACATTTCAAAGTATACTTTCCCACAGTGCAACATTGTTCATATTGCATTTACTTCCTCTGGTACCATCATACAACAACCCCAGGATGCATTAACCCTCACGTGAGAAAACACTTACCATTTTTCTTCTGCATTTCAAGGAAACCAACTCCACCACCACCAACCCACGTAATTAGCAAACTCCACGTCATCATAAACAACCCCGGGGAACTCATCGTCAACCGGGAGATTTTCGGTGCCGAGAAATTCTATTCATGGCTGGGCTGATGAAAATCCCAGCAGAAATTTTAAACAAATAGCCTATCGGCTAATCATTGTTTTCTTTTCCATCATCTCCTCTTTAATACACATGGGTTTATGGAGTTTGGAGAGTAATTATAAACTATGTCTCGTTGTTTCATAATATATCTCTAGTGTATATGTGCATAGCTTATTTTTTTTTATGAATTTAATGTTTTTTCTCCTAGTAAAATAGGAATTATAGCCCAATTAATAAGGTATAAGTCCTATAAATGTATGATCCACCATACACTTAGATTTAAAAATATGTTTCACTAGTATTTTTGGAGCATGTTAGTGGTTTTTATGCACTTCATGATTGAGTGATTCATATAAAGAACTATCTATTCCAAGCCATAATAACTTTCTTATCTCTAAAAATATATTTTTACATACCTAGATATTCAAAATATGCAATGATGCATTTGTTACCTTAATATAGGTTATATGTGTAGTATGTTAGTATTTTTTATAGTGATAAATTTTGAGCACAAAGTGTAAATTGGATACTACCATAGTACTTTAATTCTTTCTTTAGTTGTGATTAATCTTGGTGAGGATACATCTAGGACCAACCCTTAGTTTTATACAAAGCTCAAAGTGGAGGAGATATTATATATTCTAAATAATTATCTATAAATCACTCACATTCTACTGATAAGATGATAAACCCTATTTAGGATGAAATTTTACTAGAACTAAAGTGAATTGATTCCTCCAGGAGTGTGAGAAGTGATTATTAGACCTAACAATGTCCATGCCCAATCACCATAGCCTTTTTAACTTGTTTATTTCAATAAAAGTATAAAACAAGAAAAATATGTACATACAATAAAAAGAATTTGATAATATCTCCTAATCAATATAATTAATTAGGCCACTCAAATATCCCTATCATATGAAGTACCAACTATAAAACTATAAATTTAATTCCTATTCTAAAATTACAACTACATTAAAGACTGATGATGTATCTACCAATACATAGCATATGAAATTGACTAGTGAATTATTTATTAAGACAAGAATGATGTGGTTTTATATTTTATCCTCATATCCTTATAAAATTAGGATATGAAAATTCCATTTCTATTGAACTCCAAAGTTTGCATATTATCATGAATGAAAAATATTGTATTGGTAAAGAAAATTTATTCATATAAGAGGCATATTTTTTCCTATACGATAGAGTATCAAGGATCAACCACCTATTTCTATAAGTTATTATTTATTTCAATAAGTATGACTCCATTAAGGGACCTTTTCCAATAAAAAGAAACTCATACTCATACTTCTTCTAAGATTCTCAACTTCACTTATGTGTATGTAAAGAGTTTAATTAATTTCAATGATCACTTTCTCAAATGAAAAATATTCACATGAAAGTATCTAATAGTTTCTAAGTACCTTTACATTTGATAGAATACAACCACAACACTAAAGAACCATAAATAACTAGACCAGTGTATTATTAATCAAGACAAGGGTGATGTTCTTTAATATAATTTTATTTAAAAAGATGATGGTCTATTTTAAACTTGCACAAATTTCAATAATGTGATCTTGTATTGTATATTATGTATTTATGTTCGTTAGAGCCATGAATATTAGAACCATTAATTAAAGAACTAATCAACTACCCTAGAAATTGCAAGTATGGCTAATTTTCTATTTCTCTAAGAATTTTATTTAATTCAAGGGAATTTGACTCATTCATTTCCCCATATTTATTAGATAATACCGAGTTCATGACATCTAGGCATGAGGATAAGTGGGAGGTTGAGTTAGTTTCTATTGCCAAAGAGGTTGTAGATTATGTGGTTCAAGATTTTTGTTTATTGAAGCATGGTGGTAAATCAACTATGTTGTGTTATATAAACTTTTAATTTAATTTATTTTCTTTGTTCCCATAGTAAATCAATTATTTTAGGGTTTAAACATTTTCTTGGAGTCAAAGAATTAATTTTTTCATATAGTGAACCTTAATAAGGGCGATCTTGGGAAGTATTTCCCTTAAGGGTATCTTGCATAAGATACAAAACCATATCAGGTTACCTTTATGATTAGGTAAGATGGGTTCTCACACCCTTAAACATGCTATTACATTTCCCTACCTTATAGGTGGCATTCTTGAGATGTCATTACATGTGAATTATCAAAAAGTGCACATGATGGCATATCATGACAACCATATGATATTAGGTGAAATTTTATTATTTTATTTTATTTGGTTTTGTGTTATTCTCACATAATAAAATAGGGAAATATTAGAGTACAACCAAAACACTTGACAACCATAGGAAATTGGACAAGGGTATTATTTATTGAGACAGGTGTTATGTTCTTTAATTTAATGTTTTTGATGAGATAAGCAGTGGAAGGGCCCTGAACCCGTACAAAATGAAAAATAGAGCCAAGCAACTCAGCAAAATAGGTTGGCCGGAAACAACCAATCAACAAGAAACAACTAGTCAGGACAAAAAATAGCGCGAAATTGTTCAAGGAGCAACACTTGAACCAAGTTGACCCTGTGAGGGCGAGTTAATGTTATTTAATTATAAAATTAAAATTATGATGTATTTTAAAATTGCAAAAAATTTAATAATGTGATTTTGTTTTGTAGATTGGATATTTTCATTCACTAAAGTTGTACAAATTTAATTATTAACTATAGACTGGCAAAACTAGTGTACATTATCAGAGTATCATGTGTATACATAATATTGTTTAAATATATGGAAATTTATATATGATTTTTAATTATATAACATTCATGATTATCATGACATATATCTTATTAGTTGAGTTTGGAATAGTCTCATGTGGATTATATATTCTTTAATTTAATGATATTTAATAAAATTATGATGTATTTTAAAATTACAAAAAAATTAATAATGTGATTTTGTTTTGTATATTGGATATTTTCATTCACTAAAGTTGTAAAAATTTTATTGTTAACTATAGACTTGCAAAAATAGTGTACATTATTAGAGCATCATGTGTATACATAATATTGTTTATATATATATATATATATATATATATATATGATTTTTAAATATATAACATACATGATTATCATGACATATATCTTATTATTTGAGTCTGGAATAGTCTCATGTGGATTATAGATTCTTCTAATACTGATTTCCAGTCATTATACCATCAAAGGAAACCAAGTTTGCAAGGTATTATATACAACTTTTCTCAAAGTATGAAAGCTTTAAATACATTAGGAGATACAAATAAAGTGGTGGTATACTTAGGTTATGTGGGTGCTAGATGTTTGGTGAGCTTTTTAAAGATAGAAAAAATTATCACTTTCAATTTTTGTTATATACTACTCAAGGGCTATAGTTGAATAAATAAAAAAATCCACAAACTGAATATATTAAATTTACTGAGACATATATCATATTTTTATTATGATTTCCTTGCAATTTGGGGGAAATGTATATGGTTGAAAATCTATCACTCCAATCAAAAGTCTTTCAACATACAAAATTCTTAGTAAAATTATCTAATATTGCATAATACATAATAAATAGACTAAATAAAATGTCTCACACAAATCAAATATAGTTCTTTAAAATCTACATAGATTTAAACAAGATGTTTTTGTATTGCATAATATATAATACAAAAACTACATAAAATATCTTACTCCAATCACAAAGTATTTCTATAGTGCTCCTATTAGCTTCATTGTGTGTGAGGTGTGGTGAAAAGATAATAATTTTAGTTGTTTTGAATAGTATGTATTTAAATAAATTTAATAGGTTATGGTTAATTTGTCATTTGTAATGAGCTTAGTTTATGAAAAAAATTTAAAAAAATTTAAAAAAATTCATAAATAAAATAAATATTTTTACAAGATCAACCTTCATATTTTTCTATTCCTTAAACACATATTATGCATTATATAATAAAACATATTTGTATGAAAATTGTGCAAGTTGAACAACATCATGTCTTTAACCTGCATAGTCCAAATAATTTTCTATTGAATTCTTTAATTTCAATACTCTAAAAATTATGCTACTATGAAAGAACAAATAATTTGGATACTATACAGTAATATGTTTAAATGTATTTTATTTAATCTTTAGGAGAAAATACTAGAAGAAAATTGTATCCATTGGTAACAATAATCTTACATATTATAGCATAAAAATTACACTAAAAATATTTTAATGTAAATGTTGATGTTGTTTTAGAATACTAGACAATCAACTATTAAACTATCAATTTATTTATGTGTGGATGGAACTTTTATAGCTCAATCACATGATGGTAAATGCATCTACTTGTCCTAACTACTATCATTTCCTTTCACTTTCACCTCAATTTTTATGATACTCATACTCAACAAATGGTTGTTGAATAGAATCAATGTGTCAAATGTTATTTCTTCCCATGCATCAACTAAGAGACCTTTAGGTCAGTGGTAGTGGTCGGGCTACTGATTTATGGACTGAGGAAGAGAAGAAGTATATGGTTGAGTGCCTCAAGAAAACGGTGGAGGAATTACAAGATTTCAAATGCAATCATGATAGCAAGCAGGTGGATATGGAGGAGCAATTGAGGAACATCAAAAACTCTCTCCACAAAGTGTTGGTTATGAACCATAAGATTTTAAAATCCATTGCATAGACCATGAATACCATGGTGGAAAACTTGGAAAAATCCTATCAGGTTAAGACTGTTGTGTTTCTTGACTTGGACAAAGAGGAAGGGAAGCCAAATAGTGGAGGGTTGAGCAATAGGACCACAACAAATTTGAAAAGGAAGGCAGATCAAGCTTTAGTCAACATCCAAGAGATCAAGAAGTATGCACTTAATATGAATAGTCTGGAGCAGGAAGTAGCAGAGATCCTCCGGAACCTGGCCTAGGGGTTGGCTGTTTTGTGGTTTTTTGTCAATTTTTTCCCTGTACTGCCCTAGATTTTAGTGTTTTCTTCTTTATGGGCAGCTTCTTCTTTTTTTTTGTGCTCTGTTAATGTTATATCCTTCGCTATCTGACTGTTAAGCGTTTCGGGACCCCTCTAAAACCTGTTTGTTCCTTAATAAAAAAATTAAGAGACCTTTGGTTGGAAGTTCCACTATCCTTTTATTTACTTTATCATTTAGAATGTTTTACCACATTTCTCTAACCTTTTGGCATATATTAAGCACTCCTCTTTAAGAATTTATTTGAGCATTTCCATAATTTGTGGTTTTTGGTGGCTAAATATTTTCTTAACTTTAATTGTTCACTCAAAACATCAAAAAATTTCTATAAGTAATTATTTCATCTACACGAAAAAAAATTCAACCTGCTACAATGAGAAAAATAAATAATATAATATGAATACATTTGAATATTTCCATTGATTGAAAATAACACATTTTTTTAAAATGCAAGTTTAAAAAATACATAATATTTTTCAATTAATGTAAATTTTATGTAAGATATCACTGTAATGAATGTTCTTACAAATTATCTAAAAGAACTACATAAATTATTTCTATAATATAGATTTTATATAAACATATACATCTTTATTTCAATAAAAATTATCATACTAAGTTAGGTTAGTCAAATTGCCCAATCATATAAAGCACCAACTCTAAAAACTACTAATTGAATCCCCATTTGAAAATTTCGATTGCGTTAAACAGTGATGATGCATTTAGAGATATATACCATATGAAATCTACTGGTGCATTATTTATTGAGACAAGAATGATGTGATTTAATATTCTATCCCCGTAGGATATGAAAATCATATTTTTATTGAGCTCCAAAGTCTTCATATTATCGTGAGTGGAAAATATTGTGTTGGTAAAGAAAAATGGGTTCATGTAAAAGGATAGTACTATTAATAAATTCCGAGGGCTACTCTGTAATAAGAGAAATTTACGCAACTTCAAGGAATTCTTTTTAAAAGTCCAGCTATATTGTTTCTATGAATCTCAAAATTACATAAATATGTTTTAAAATAATATTTATGGAAATGAAATGAATTCCAAACATATTAGTTATAATATCATTTACCAACCATTCCTCCTTTTATTGATATTTGTTTGTCAATACGCACCTATCTGCCACATTTGTAGATTGCAAACCGATATAAAATGGTACCAAAGCATCACATTATATGTTTTGTTTTACCTCTCTACTGTGAATGTGCATAATAGGTACAGCCTCTGCTATTCTCAGCCACTCTTCCGATTTATTTTATTGTATTTTAAGATGTTTGTATTTTACTGCAACGGTGGCCCATTTATGAATCATCGCTGCAACTTGTTGAGTTTTCTATATGATAAAATGGAAACTCCAGTTGGATGCCGTAAAATGACAGAATAAACGATAGACAGTTGCTGTATCCACGGAAGGGCATGCTGCTTGCGCGAAACTGTCACAAGGAATTGAAACAAAGGAAGGTACGAATGCATTTGGATTGTATGGATTAAATTAATACACCATTCGTATTGATAAGAAAGGTCTAAACTCGCACGTGTTTGTTTCCATCAATGTATGGTCGAATGTGGCACTAGTGACTTTCCTAGTCCATTCACTCACTCAGTACAAATTCCAGGACGATATGGATTTTAGTGCAGTTATTTGTATGGATTTTAGGGCAGGATCCATCCTTATCGTTCAACTGAAGGAGATGAAGTTAAAGATTGATGAGAAAATACAACTCATTGACAAAGAAGTACATGACAACAGTTGTCCGAAAGCTGTGGAAGCCATCGGTCGAGCCTGTCATGAAGTGGAGTGCTTTCACGCAGGTGAATCCCATCACTTACATTACCATTTTATCCGTTTTAGAGTTTATTTATAGACATTTGAAATTTATTTCAGCGGAGGTTTCAAACTAATGATTACAAATCTATAAACTTTGAATGAAAAGGTATTCATCAAATTTTATTCATGATTATATGATTTGATCAATTTATCAAGATTAAGATAATGAATGAATTACAATTGTTTCATTATATAAAGGTCCTACAAACATCTATAGATTTCTAGAAACTTTTCATACAACTCTATGCAAATTATAAATCTAAAAATTAACATGCAAATTCTATATGATTTTTTTTAAATTTTTATCCTCTTGCAAAACTATAGTTCTCCTCATGTGAAAGGGGAGAAATTACTTATTTTATTCTAACACCCCCCCTTAATTTCAACAACTAATTGCACCAATACCAAACCAATTATGACTATGATCTTCCAATCTTCTCTCAACAACATTTGTGGGATTCTCTCCTACCACAGTGCCTATTATCATGTGGAAATCTCCTTTTGAACTTCAATTTACATGATTATGACTCCTTCAAGAGTTAGGAGTCCACGCTTTTTCTCCTCCTACAAAGGGCTTCAATTTCTTTTGACAAAACACTATGAATTTTTAAAGGCTAAGATCTAGCTTACTCATACAACTTCACATTGGTGGCTTAGACTAATTTCTTGCAAACAACGATCTTCTAATCTCATTGACCTCCTTTCTTATAGAACAATGATTTCTTGATCTCATCGATCTCATTTCTTATAAAAAAAATATTTTTTGACTGGCCTATGAACTCCTCTTTCAAACAGGCAACCCAATATGCAATCTAAGTTCTTTGATAGTGATTCTTAAATCATTATTACCTATGGCTTCTACAAGATCTGTAATCTTCTATTTGACTCTCTAATTTTCTCCAAGGGTTGTGGCCTCTTGCCTTGTTGTCTTCACAATTATGTGGATTCTCCTTTGATCTTTAAAAGATAAAATTTCAAAGAAAATCTAGCAAATTATGTAGATCGAGCAAACTAAAAAATAAGAAATTCTCATAAAAACTAGTTGCATGGACAAGGTAGACCAAAAACATAATACAAATTGTGAGACTTATAAACTAAATCAATCTCCTTTTTTGTCTTATAGGTGAATTCCTCTTGTGTAGATCACCCATGATCTTTCTTTGGCTACAAAGAACTTTTGAATGGGGCAGATTTCTTGTTTGACTAGGAAAATTTAAACTTCCTTCCACAAAATTTAAAATGTGAACAATTTCCCTTGGAGTGGTAGTGGGATTGGGTGATTTCTTCTTTTATTAGAAATTTAATTGGTTTTGTATTCCTTCCTAATCAACCACCTCACCTCATCTTGATTATACAACAATCATTATGTTTTTAATAGCAATACCCACCATTGAGGAAATTAAAAAAGTTATTTTCTCTTTTGAAGGAAGCAAAGCGCCTGGTCCTGATGGCTTCCCTTTACTTTTCTTCCATTGGTTCTGGGACATTGTAAGGGAGGATGTTGAGAAGGTGGTGAAAGAGTTCTTTCGTTCTAGAAATCTATTGAAGGAGTTAAATGCCACTTTCTTGGTCCTTATCCCCAAAAAATCTGGAGTGCAGGATTTTGAAGGTTTTAGACCTATTAGCCTATGTAATTCCTTCTATAAAATAATTTCGAAGGTGCTTACCTCTAAGCTACTTCTTATTTTTCCCTCTATAATTGCCCCTCAACAGAATGGATTTGTGCCTGGAAGACAAATTCTTGACTCTATTGTCCATGCTCATGAGAATGTTCATTCCCTCTTAGTCTCTAAATCAGAAGGATTTCTTCTTAAGCTTGACATTTTGAAGGCTTATGACAGGTTGGATTGGAATTTCCTATTTAAGATCTTAAAATCCTATGGTTTCAATGAAAGGGTTTTGCAGCTCATTGAACAACTTATCACTTCTGCTTCTATGGCGGTTCTTATTAATGGATCCCCTTCCACTTTCTTCCCGAGTTCTAGAGGGTTAAGACAGGGAGATCCCATTTCTCCTATCCTTTTCACGATTATGGCTGAGGTGTTAGGCAGAAACATGAGTAAATTGGTTGCTCAAAGATCTATTATGGGGCTTAAACCATCATCAAACAATGTTATATGCTCTCATCAATAGTTTGTGGATGACACTTTGCTTATGGGAAGGTCTCCTGTCTCGGAAGCTAAAGAGATGAAGAAACTGTTAGATACCTATGGCAAAGCTTCTGGTCAGGTGATAAATAAGAAAAAAAGTTTGCTGTTTTTCTTTAACACACCTTTGCAAAGATAGAGAAAGATAGCTGGAATTCTTGGTTGCAAGATTGAGTCCCTTCCTGCTACTTATCTGGGTTTGCCCCTTTGTTTAAAACCTCCATATACTTTTTGGATCTCTCTGGTTGATAGATTTGGGAAAAAACTCTCTGGCTGGAAAGGAGCTCGCCTAAGCCAAGCCGGAAAACTCCAGCTTCTTAAAGCTTCCTTGTAGAATCTCCCCATCTATGCTCTCAGTCTTTTTAAAATCCCTTCCAAATATGTTGAAACCATTGAGAAGATTCAAAAGAGATTCCTTTGGTCTGGAGTTGAAGAAAGAAAAAGAATGCCTCTTGTAGGATGGGATTTGGTTTGCAGATCCAAAAAGGATGGAGGCCTAGGGCTAAGAAAAATCAGACTGCTGAACAAGTCACTCCTAGCTAAACAGATATGGAGACTTTTTTCTTCCTATGGTGAATGGAGTGAAATAATTAAAAGCAAGTATCTGCAGAATAACAATTCCCTCAAAGATCTTATTGAGAATCCCTAATCTCCCGAAAGGATCAAGTTGTTGGAACTACATGACTGAAGGGATAAAGGTGGTGAAACTGGGATTGAAATGGTAGGTTCGCAATGGAAAAAAGGTTAGATTTTGGGATGATTGTTGGCTGCGTGATGAACCGTTGTCTCAGGATGGGAATCTCAGTAGATGGGTTGAGTTTTGTAAAGATACTTTTGGCCTTTTTGTTAAAGACTACTGGCGGGATGGTAAGTGGATCAATCTTCCCTTGATAAACCCTGTGATGGTCTCTGTTTACTCCTCCTTGAATGCCGTCAGACTTTGTTTAAATCAGGAGGATAGTCTTATCTGGAAGTATGAGCCTTCTGGGTGCTTTTTTGTCTCTTCTGCCTTTGCCCGGATTTCTCATGCTCTTAACCCTCCCCCTCTGTGGTCGCAAGCCTGGATCAAGCATCTCTTACCTAAGGTTAACATTTTTTTCTGGTCTTTGCTGCAAAATAAAGTTCTTACTGTGGATAATCTCAGGAAAAGAGGATTTCTGATCCCCAATAGATGCTACCTCTGTAAAAGCAATGCTGAATCGGTTAATCACCTCTTTATCCATTGTCCTTTCTCTTCCTTGGTTTGGGACAAGCTTCTGAAATGCTGGCATTTTTCTTGGGTCCCTCTGGAGTCGGTTGAGGATTTTTTTGCTCAATGGAAACCCCCCTCTTTCAACCCCTTTATTAAAAAACTGTGGGCCTTCTCGTTCCCCCATGTGACTTGGGGAATTTGGAAAGAGAGAAACAACCGGATCTTCAGGGATAAGGAGTCTTCGGAGGAAATTGTGTTTGAGAGAATTCTTAGGATGATCAAAGAAAACTTCTCTATTGTCCCCTTCAGGGATGACAAGGTTGAGACTGTGGTTTGTTCTTCTTTTGACAGCCTGATTGCCAGGGAATGGAGAATTAAATGGGATATTTTCAAGGCCCCTAATTCTACCAAAAAATCCAAGGACGGTGTTTGCTGTAGTTTTCCTATGGAAGGATGGGCCAAAGCTAACTTCGATGGTGCGGCCAAAGGAAACCTAGGAAAGGCTGGGTGTGGTGGGGTCTTAAGGGATTCGGTAGGTAACTTTATGGGAGTTGTTGCCACTCCTCTGGGGGTCCAAACCAATCGCGTGGCGGAAGCGGCAGGGGCTTATTACATAATCAACATGGCTGCGGGAATTAATTGCAAAAATCTATGGCTCGAAGGTGACTCAAAAAATATAATTGATAGCATTTGTGGTAGGTCCCAGCCAGCTTGGTCGATAAAAAATTGGATTGATGACGCCAAGGCCTTACTTAGTAAGTTCGACAGAATAAGAATAACTCATGCTTACCGTGAGGCAAACGCGGTTGCAGATTTTTTTGCCAATGAGGGAGTTAAGAGTGATAAAATCCTCACGTGGCATAAAAAGACTGACATCCACTTCGATGTCCAAGCTTTATTGGAGTTTGATGCGGTGAACAGAAAAAAGGCGGCGTCTTGTAATAATGAGGAAGGCACGAGTCATGAATAGCAATATTAGAAGATATAATGGGGCCGAGAGGATCCGGCTGATAAATTATTTACTTTGGCACGCTTTGTGGGTCCTATGAAGCAAAGGAACTTTCTAGAACAAGTTTTCTGTCTGTAACTGTATTCGAACTAATATCTCAAAAATGGGCGGGGAACGGAAGAGGGTTGAACCTACCAGCTTTGAGTCACACACCAAGAACGCCAAAGCTTGGAGTAAAATAAGAAGGGGTGGCTTACTTCCGTTCATTGAGAAACTCCATGGCCCTAAGGAGGAGATTATAGATTTCTTTGAGAAGAATTGGAATAATGGGGAGGTTCTCCTCTTTGGCAGGAAAGTTCAGATTGATGAAGCTTTGATTGCGGGGGTGACCGACATTCCGATGGAAGAGCATAAATTCTTCAGAGACAGGAAATTCTCTGACGAAGCTGTGTTGAGGTTCCCCAAATCTCAAACGGAGAAGCAAAAACTTGTCAAGACGACGAATAGTTACTATGAAGTGGACACTATAAAAGCATTATGGAGAAAAGTGTTAAAGGTTATCATGGAGTACATCACTCTCGACGGCCGCTTCACTAGGGTTTATGGATACCACTTCGTGCTGCTTAATCACTTCCAGCATAAGGTGCGTGTCTCTATCCCCTTCTTTTTGCTCTGTTCCCTGAGAAATAGCTTTTCTGATCACAGTAGAAGCCCTAAAAGATACCCGATTCTTCACACGGGTCTTTTAAGGCTCATTTAAGAGCACTTTCAGAATATTCCTGCCCTTCCAAACCCTATAGCCCCTTTGGAGCTTGATGAAGACGATACTGAGCCTAGCATTTCTGATACCAAAGCTTCTCCCAACTGTGTCAAGAGCTCTTCGCCTCCTCTGCCCCCCTCTTTTGCCTCTGGCCGCTCCCCTCAATCTTCTGGCGCCTGCTTTGTTTCTGCCTCTGGCCGTACTAACCCTAATGCCAATTTGGCGAGCTCTAGCTCTCTGGTTAATAAGCTTGTTTCCTACCCCGATGACTCCCCTGTTGTTTCTGCTAAGGCGGCCAGGGTTAATCTTGAGGACCCCCACGTTCCCCAGAATATCCAACAAGAGAACTTTACCCCCCCGAGAGGTGCGGAGTCAGTGTTTTTTGGGGTCAATTCTGAATGTGAGCCCCCTTTTGACTTCGTTGGTAATGTCAAGAGCTGCTCTCGGGACCAGTTGAATTCTGCCAAATGGGTTTTTATGAAATAAGTGAGCTGAAAACAAAAAAATTGTCTTTTCATAGCAAGCTGGGGGAAATTGAAGCCAAAGTTGCAGGGTTTATTCAGCTCGAAGCGGAGAAGAATTACAATGTGAAGGACAACACTTTCGAAAATGATATTGAAAAAATCAAAGGTACTATGAAAAAAATTGCCAAGCAAAACTGTAGAATTGCTAGACATAACTCTGTTATCATCAGGGCAATGTCCGAAAGACTGGAGAAAACCCAGAATAGAGCTTTGATTGTCAATCTTGATCAGGAGAAAGACCAGGACGAGGAAGCTGTAATCTCTAAACGTACCAGATCAAGCACGAAAAAGAAAGCCCTGACCACCCGAAACATGACTTATATTTTTATGGAGGGGGTTCAGGAAATGGCAGACTTGGAAGAGGTTGCAGATGAGCTCCTGAATTCTATGAATTAGCTGTGGCCGGGCCCAGTTTTTTCTGTTTGTTGGCCTTTTTCTGGTTTCTTTAAGGCTTTTTGTTGCTGCCTGCTAATGCTGGTTTTTCTCTTTCTAGCAGTTTTTCTATTTTTCGGACCTCTGTTTTGGTCTCTTCCTGTAATGTTACTTCGCGGTTTCAAGTCCCTGTAAAATCCGTTTATCCCCCTTTTATCAAAAACATCACTACAAATCACTCTCCTCTATTTTTTGGCCTTCCTTTCAAGCAATGGCTTCTCAACTACAAACGGTTTCTTTTAACTTTAAAAAACTGTGACCCATAATCTCCCTTTCACATTTCTATTTTTTTGGTGGAAAATACCTACAATCAACTACTATGATCACCCTTTCAGATAGGTGGCTTTAATATTCAATTTCAATGCCTTTATTTTTTTTTAGTGAATTCCTTAATTTTTCTCCAAACGTAGTGGTGGGTAGATATTCAATGACTTTTTTTTGGAAATGATTTCATTTTGTGGTGAATTTGGATGTGCCCAAGTATTTCATCAACAAAATGGCAGCCTTCTTTGAGGATGATGAACTAATCCTAGAATTTAGCGACCTCATGTTGACTATGACATTTCAACTTACATGATAGCTATAACCTTAAATGCTCAATTTGATTTCAATGATACCTCAACTGCAAAAATTCCCATGATCTTTTGCAATTAGCTACAATCTTCTTCAACTACACACAATGATTTTTCTTCAACTCTACAAATCCAATAACCTCTTTGTCTTCAAATATGGCTAGATCTAAAAATTTGTTCAGTGCTTTGACTAGTTGGTCAACCTCCCATGATCGCTTGCCTCTAAAAATTCTCAAACGCAAATAACCTTCTTGAACCCACTCTTATACAAATTGAAATAATAAAAATACACACAAATGCTACAACAATAAATACATTATTCAATCTTTGAAGAAATGATAAAAAATCTATAAACTTTGAATGTTACAACATTAATTAAATTCTACTCATGATGACATGGTTTGGTCAACTAATTAGTGACTAGAGATAATGGGTGAATTAAAATTACCTCATTATATAGATGTCTTAGTAAAATATAAAGACTTCTAGAAACATCTCATGCATGTCCATACAAATTAAAAAGTGTAAGAATTAACATGCAAATTCTATATTTCAAAATTCTATTTTTATCCTCTTGGAAAATTGTAGTTCTCCTCATGCGAAGTGGGAAAAATTACTTGTTTTATTCTAACAACTACAACTTTTATAATTTATCTCTTGATGATAAATGGTTATAAATGCCTCCTTTTAAAATGGTCTTAGAGAATTTGAGGAGATATGCTAAAAATAGTTACTATTAACAATAGAAAAATGCATGCAAACATGGAGAAATGTCCTAAGTAATTTCTAGTTTATTTTCAATTTTTTGAAAGAGATTATTGGATCATTAATCTTTAACTCCATGCAAAACTACAGTTACTTTTTACTTTTCTACTCGTGTGAACAATGGGAAAAAATACAACTCATTATATTCTAACACTCCCCATTAATTTCTACCATTAATTGTTTCACCATTTACAATTCCCAAACCTTATCTTAAATGCTCAAAGATCTCCTTTTCTAATTCCTTCATAAATATATCTACTAATTATTCTTTAGATCTAAACAATCTATTTGAATTTCATCATTATTCACCAACTCTTTAATAAAATGGTATCTTGTATCAATGTGCTTCCTGCTCTTGTGAAAGATATGATTCTTTGACATTGAAATTTCTAATTTTTTTGTCACACAAGATTGGTGTTGGCTACTCCTATGCTTGCAATAAATCTATCTAAACATTTCTCCTTCAAATTTCTTGACATGTTGTTTTTGTGGCCGCTACATCTTCCGCTTCAGCTGATGAAAGTGTCACTATGGGTTGCTTCTTTGATGCCCATGAGACTACACAGGTATCCTACAATGAAAGAGATGTCCTTAAGTACTCTTCCTATCATTGATGCTTCCTACAAAAATACTATCAATATAACCAATCAAACCAAAATAATTATTTGTGGAATATAAGATTCCATATCCTATTGTATATGCCACATATCTCAATAGTATCTTTCCAAATTTCCTATGTGGGTCTTTTGGTGACTCCATGAATCTTGAGACTAGACTAATCCAATACATTATATTTGGTCTTGTAGGTGTAAGATACATCAAACTTCCATGTAGTCTTTTGAACATTGTAGAATCAACATTAGGCCTTTTATTTTCTTTGCTAATTTTAGTGCCCATTGTAACTGGTGCATATGTTAGATTACAATTCAATATCCTAAACCTTTTCAACACATCCTTTGCATATTTATATTGATTGATGAAAATTTCTTTATCTAACTGAAAAAATTTAATACCCCAAAAAAACTTCATCAAACCTAAATATGTCATCCCAAATTCTTTCTTTATTCTTGGTTTAAGTGTGTAAAAAAGAAATCTTGTGAAAATTATATCATCAACATATAAAAATGCAATCAAAATCTAACTCTCTTTTTTTATCTTTGTGTATAATGTGGGCTCACTACTTCTTTTGTTGAATCCATAGCTTGTCATGTATGAATTAGTCCTACTATACCATGCTCTTGATACTTGTTTGAGATCATAGAGATATTTTTTCCATTTATAGACCCTATCTTCATGTCCATGCACTTCACAACATGGTGGTTGTCTTACATATACTTATTCCTTTATAAAACTATTCAAAACATATGATTTGACATCCATTTGAAAAAAAGTTGCAATTATTTTGTCCATCTATTGTTGGAGTAAATGGTTTTTACCATTTACCATGCTTTAGTTTTACATAGGAAAAAATAATTAGATATTAATTATTTAGGTGCATATAGTTTTATTAGTTATTGTCGGTTATTTATTTTGTCGACTTGCATCTTTCCTTTATAAGCAAGGTTTTCTATGTATTATTCTTCATCTCATTTGATTCATTCACTCATGGTAAATATCATGTTTCTTCTCTCACATTGTGAATATTTACATCATATATGGTGATCCTGGGCTCAGTGGTCTCCACCAATATGGTATCAGAGCTACCCATTATGCCCTCCTTTCCTTGAGAGTTTTCATAAAAAGTTTTTTGAGATCTGAATTGATATTTTTTTTTCCCAAACTGGTGTTGGAATACATTCAGAAGAATGTTCATTTTTGGCCCCTGCAGTTGCAGAGCTTGGAATGTCATTTGAGCAGTTGCAGGGTGATCCCACAATACTGGTTTACATTTTTTGGCCAAAGTGGACACTGAACTGATTTTTTTCTAACTAAATATTCACTTTCGGGAACTTATAGCGGCTGAAACGTGAGGAATTTGAAGATGATGCAAACAAGTGATTTGAATTTTTTTTCCTATAGATTCTAAATATATTTTTTTCAAAAAATTTGGAATCAGATTGCACTTATTTTTCCATCTCCTTCAAAAACTAGTTTTTTTCAGTAAACACCATTTTTAAGGAGTGACGCTCACTGTATAACACATAACATTTTTTCCATGAAGAATTAAATTCTAATTTTTTCGAATTTAATTTTGTAACTATGATATCTAGTAATTCCAGCTAGTTTCATACTGTTTTATTGAATATTTTTCCTTAATTAAGTTTCAAAGTCAAACCAATTACAATTCAGACATAGGCGAACCGTATAACACATAACTTTATTGTATGTATCAAAATTCAAATTTTTTTGTTGGATCAAGGACTTCAATATCTGGTGCATTCATTTTTATTTTTTATTTTTGATAATCTTCTATTTTTCCAATGTGCAGAACAAAGAGCTTGATTTTCAGTGAAAAACCTACATTCACAAGAAATAAAAAATAAATATAATAATAAAAATAAATTTATTTAAAATTATACATTTTGGGAAGCTTATAGTAATAACTACATACTTACAAAAAATAAATTAAATGAATTCATTTGATCCCCCAAAAGGTATATCAAAAGTGGTTTTTTATCAGCATTGTGATAGGTGTAAAGGAGACTCTATTATAGGTATGGTTTAAAACTAGTGGGGTGCTATCCAAGGGGGTTTGATCTAAGGTAGTTTGATCAAACCATCTTATTTTTGAATGCTTTAAATGAAAATTTTTAAGGATTAAATCATTATATTTTCTAAAAATATTTGATTTCAGCAAAAAATAGAATCTCCCAAAAATTGTAAACTAGCTTTGTGGGATCACCCTGGGAAGTGAAGAGGCATGATTTTTTTTTGAAGAGGCTTGAAATATTCCATTGGAGGTAGTGTTTTTTTTTCCCATGTTTTGGGGCAGTTGAATCATCTGCAAAATTTGAATTTACAAAGACTAATTTTCTCTATAGTGGCATTGAGTTTTCTATTGAGACAACTCAAATTCATTGTTGAGAAGGCATAATTCTTCCCAATAGAAGTCATAAAATTCTTGTGAAGATACTGGGATCTATTCATTGGAGGGTACCATTGAAATCTAGATGGTGTTGATTCAATTTTCCTTTATCGGTAGTTGATAAATGAAGACCCCTGTCCATTTTTTGAAGGAAGGCAATACCTATGTACAAGTTGATTTGTTGTGGAGCCATGAGATCTTTGTGCCTTTTGGAAGTGTTGGCATATTTTGGTGAACAAATCAGTTGAGGGGTGATAAGAACCCATGGAGACCTCTATACCTTCCATGATTTTGTAGGCCATGTCAATTGTTTGAAGGCTTAGTTTGTACATTAGAGGTAAAAATTTATACTTTATAAAGTTTTCCCCTAAATATCTAGGGCTTCAAATTATTATGCAACCAAAGAGAAAGTGGGCCCAAAGTTTTTTGAGGTTGTTTTTTGGGAACATTTATCCTATGCATTGGTGAGAAATTGGGAAAAACTAGTCTTTTTATTGCCCTGCACTCTCATTATTGCATGAATTAAGGCTTGTGGTGGTATTGGTTATCTCTTGCTTGTACAGATCAAACTATTTCAGTCAGTGAGGATCATGGGTTATTGCAAAGGTGATTAATTTTTTGTTGCAAAATTTTTCAAGACTCGGCTACATATTCAGTCTTTTTTTTCCCGAGTGATATTTTTTAGATGCTAGAAAAATAAATCTTGAGAGGTTGCATTGGTTGATATTTTGGGAGGTTTCAATTGTATCAGTTTTGTGTATTTTTTCTTTTGGTGCAATATTTGTTATGGCTACTCCTAATTTAGTTGAACTTTTAAGCTCCCATAACTACCATACTTGGAAGATTAAAATGCCTAGGTTGCTCCAATCTAAGGGTTTGTGGTCCACACTGAGTGATAACTAACCCACTTTTATGAGGGAGTATGAAAAAATTTCTCACAGCAACAAGTGTGACAACGCTATGGGTTTGATATCTTTGCATGTTTCTGATAGTCTTTTTTTCCATATTGAGGAGTGTAATACACCCAAGGAGGTATGGGATGAGTTACATAACTTGATTGGTTAGGTCTGTGAATTTTGTGCTTTGCAACTAGAGGTAGAATTAACTTTCTTTCCCCTGATGTATTTCCTTCTATTGATGATTTCCTAGTCAAGTTCAAATCTGTGAGGTTGAAATTGGCAGAATGTGGGAAGGGTAAAACTAATAAGGAGTCCATTTTTTTATTTTGTTTAAGCTGAGAGGTCCATTTACAATTTTTTCTTCTACCTTCTACTCCACCATAGATGCTTTGGGAAATGCATTCCAAATGCCTTCTTTTGAGACATTCTATAACCGTTTGATGAGGGAGAAAGCCAAACTTTCTGAGTTAGAAGGGGCCTCTATGAATCATGCATTAGTTGAATAAGGCTCTCAGAGCAAAGGGAAGAAGAAACCTACAGCTAAGAAAAAGTCTAATGAGTCATCCACCTCTTCAAAAGAGGATAAACCTAAGAAGGAGAAGTTTAGTTGTGTTTATTGCAAGAAGAAAGGTCATGATGAAAACCACTATTTTACGAAGAAGATTGATGAGCTTTCACATCTTCTTTAGAAGAACAATATTCCATTTACCTCATTTGTGACTCCTTCTACAACTTCTCCATCTGCATTGAACCTTCACCATCATCCAAAACTACATAGTTAGGTAATGTAGGATTTGCAAGTGGAATGAAAGGTAAGGAAGATAAACATGCTAAAAGACATGCATTGGTAACTTCTACAATTCATTCTAGTCGTGATAGATGGTTTTTGGATTTAGGAGCATCTCATCACATGGGTTTTACTCCATGTCCTTTTTTGAGTCTTCATCCTATTGATACTTCTAAGATTTTGTTGGGAGATAGTAAGTTTTTGGATGTTGTGGGGATAGGCAATATTGAGATCGGTGATGGTTGTTTCGGAGATGTACTGTGTATTCTTGATTTACACACAAATCTACTTTCCATCTATTAGATTACTCATGGTGAGGTACCTAAGACTATAGAGTTCAACATGGATTTTGTTTTTATTAGAGAGGCTAATACTGGAAAAGTCATTGTTGTTGGTGAAGTTGATCACGAGTCTCATCTCTATGCCTTTTTCTCATTTTGTTGATGATGATGATTATGAGCCTCTAACCTCTCTTGCTAATGTTGATAGCAATTCCTCAAGATAGATTATTCATTTGAACTTTGGAGTTCTTAACCTATGTTGGGGTAAAAGCACAAAGTTGTGTTACACTTTGAGCCAACTTATCAACACAACTGAATTTAAATATTTCTAACTAAAAATCATTTTTTGTCAAACATATGATCTATTAAGATTCATTCTAGCTAAGTTAGATACTTCCACAACTTTTTCAACTAAAATTGTTGGCTAAAAATATATGGAGCACTACTTTGAGTCCAATTTACCAAAAAAATAAAATTATTTAAAAAACTTGAAGTTTCAATAACTCCTACTAATGTAAATAACATTTTTTTAAATATATAAAAATACCCTTTTGTAGATCCATAAGTGTAGTTTTCAAAAATACATTTATTTTTATAGTTTAATTATTATTTATATTTTATATTTTATTTTTACTAAAAGTAGGTTAATTATTATTTATATTTTATATTTTATTTTTACTAAAAGTAGGTTATCAACATAAAATATTAGGTTGATTACCATGCCAGGGAAAAATAATAAAACTTATTAAAAAAATATATAAAAAAATATGTTGCACTAGATAAAAGAATCTATTTCAAGATGGTATAATTTTTTTTCCATTTTAGATAAATATTTAATATGAAAATTGACGTCCGATGGAAACAACTATTTTTTGATTCATGCAAAATTTAATATTTATTTAAAAATATATATTTATCAAAATGGGAAAAAGGTATATCCATGCACTAAAGTTTCATATTTTAAATACACACAAAAAATTTGAAAGAAAAAAAAAATTACTATAAAAAGTTTGACATCTCATGCAACTTCATTTTTCAGCATTTTCTCAGCAACTAAATTATAGTGTTAATTTATTAAAAACTAGTTTAAAATAATTTTTTATTTTTTATTTTTTAAATAAAAACATAAAATATACTTAAAAATACATATTTTACTAGTTTACATCATTTCAAAATTTAAAACATATAGCCACTTTTTAGTGATTTAAGTTTAAAAGTTGGATCAATGTTGGTTGTTTCATTTATAAAATGTGACACAACTTTGTGCTTTTACCCATTGATTCATCTCGTGTTGCTTCAAAGGTTGGTTCTTCAACACAATAGAATGTTTTTGATCCTTCAGATCATTTTTTGTTGGATAGTCACCTAATAGGTCTTGGGTATTTATTTTGTGAATCTCACATTTTTTATTTCGATGATGCATTTGAGGGTATATCCCTTCTTTTTGATGATATTATCTACACTATTGTCCCACCATTTGTGTCTTTATATATTATTGCTTCAAATTTTCCACATGGTCTTGTTGAGCCACCTTCTTCAGTCGAGGTTGCACCTGATCATGATGTGACATTTGGTTACATGGAGGCACCAAAATAGTTTTCAGAGTCATCCTTCACGTTGATTCTTCTTCTCCCTTCCCTTGTTTCAGAGTTGGAGTTTCTATTGCATCAGTTGTTGTTTCTCCCTGAAGGGAGGCATATTTTTTGCAAACATGGGATACTCTTCAGACTTCTAGGATCAGCACATGAGTTTCTTCATCATGGGGGATATTTTTCACATTTCTACTTTTTTCTATGGGGGGCTACACAATCTCTCTCCTTTTTTATTTTGTTGAGATCATTGATGGGAGTTATCCTTGGGGTTATTGTGAAGTCCTCATCCTTTACTTTTTCATCTTTCACTTTTTTAGCCTTTTTTCTCTCTTTTGGAGAGGAGTTTTCTCCCATAGGGTTTTTCTCCTTTTCTCTGTTTGTGAGAGATTACATTTTATTTTGCATTGTAAATGGGTAACTAACATGGTTTTGTAGTTGGAACCCATATTACATCTTGATATTGCATAATAATCTCCTTGAGTTTCACTTAAAGGGGGGTGTTGGAGTAAATGGTTTTTACCATTTACCATGCTTAAGCTTTAATTAGGAAAATATTATTAGATATTAATTATTTAGGTGCATATAGTTTTATTAGTTATTTTTGGTTATTTCTTTTAACGACTTACATCTTTCCTTAAATATAAGCAAGGTTTTGTACATTATTCTTCATCTCAATTTATTTATTCACTCATGGTAAATAGCATTTTTTTGAAATAAAAAGTAGCAAAACAAGGGTGTTGACCCATAAGTACAAGGCAAAAAAGGCCATCCATCGAAAGAACATTAACAACACAGTGACAGCAGAGAGATAGCCATCACCTACAACACATCATCAAAAAACAAAAAGTAACAGTAACCGTAGGATAAAAAAGTTCTTCATGCAAGCATGAAACCAACCCAATAAGTCCAAAGACCACTAGGGGTCCATCAAGTTCAGTAGTAAAAAAAAATAGCTAAACATAGAAATAAACAAGAAAAAATAGGCCCAACGGCCTAATTATTTTCCTTCCTACCAGGCATATCATGAATAGTCATTTCCCAATTTGTCGTGAGGAACTCGAGCAGCTCCTTGAAACCAACATCATCTTCAGCACCATCTGCAGACTTGTCCTTTTGCAACAAGCAAAAACTAGTGGCCGACCTGTGCATGATCCTCAGGGCAAATTGAGACACCTCCTGGACCTTCTTTTCCAACCTCTCCAATATCCCCTTCAGCTTGCCAACTTCCTCCCAAGCCTGATCTTTTTCCTTGTGATCTTCCTGCAAGGGGGCTTTTCCTTTGACCGCATCAGAGGACCGAGGGGTAATTTCCAACACATTGTCACTGGAGGGGCCCTTCTTCAAACTTTTTGACACATGGGATGCACTATTCACCAACACCGACTGGCCTTCCCCACCTGCCACCATTTCCTCGTGACTTTCACTGTCACTCTCAAGGTCCTTGTCTGAATCAAAGGCTTCCTTAAGACTTCCCACCTTGTCCTGTTTAAGAACCAGTCTATGGGATCGATGGGGGGTGTTAGGTTCTCCAGTAATCTCGATGTCAGAATCAATTTGATGGAAAACTTTAGTTTTCTTAGAGGCTTTAGCCTTAGGGCGTGTGGTAGAGGTAAGCCGCTTTCTTTCCCTACCCGTAACTGACAGGCCCGTACCAGGGGAAGTGGCATGATGATGGGCTTTCAAGGTAGGATTCTTGAGGCATTTTTTCTTACTTGAGCCCAGCGTGTCTGAAATACTAGCAAAGGGGGGAGTAGAGGAAACTGGGGTTTCGTCAAGAGCAAGGAGGGATGGGACTTCTTGCATAGTGATAGGCCGAGCAGGGCAAAGCACCATATGGAAATGGTAGAGCCTAAATATAAGGCCCTAATGAAGGATAGTATAATTCTTTCTAGAATTAGAGGCTTCATTAAACTCCGCCATAGTGCTATCAAGAGCATGATACAAGAAGAAAGGAATAGAAATATGTAGATGATTCCTAAGGTGGTTGAGGAAATTAAAGTGGTAATAATAATAGACCCCATACCTTCCTTCCAACGTGAAATATTTCATGATCACCGAAAAATATTTATCCCATGGCTTCGGCAGTGCCTTGCGGTCAAAGCCATCCTACAACTTGACAGGTTTCCCATTGCCGTGAAAAAACTGATTCAGACTAACCTGGTCCGGTACTTTCATAGTTTTCTTCTTAGTTTGGCCACTATTCAGGAGACCAATAACTCTAGCAATAACCTCTTCAGAAACTTTGAAGGAAATGCCACCAATGGTGACCCTACCCTCATTCCATGAGGTGAAAAACGTATGAGACAAGCCCTCATTGTGACCAGTCATGGCCTCCATATACTATGCAATTCCGCCCTCTTTACAGATGTGCCAAATAGTGGCATCCACCTTCCACTCATCACACCTGTCTGGCTCCACACGCACTCTGTCCCCACCCATAGAGCCCATACCAAATACCCCAACGACCAGAACAAGGGAACCAAGGCAAAAGAGCTAGTAGTCAATTCTAGAAACATTGAAAGGGAAAAGGTCGGCGAAAGGTTACCAGAAAAGTCAAAAATAGAGGCAATAAATGTTACTTCTCGAAACCCACGCAAGGGTAGTAGATCCCTCATGTGAATCACCCACAACATTTAAGGGCATGATATCAACATAGTACTTAGCCATTCCCAAAAAATCTCACGAAATCTACAAGCTTAAAAAATTGAACACAAAAATTTAGGGGGTTCAAAAAATGATGACTCCATCGGTCAATGAGGATAGAAAGATTTCGCCATATCACCAGCCCACAAGAGGTCATACAAGCCATCAGACAAACATATGAAACCCATCACCTCACATAATGGTCAATTATTCAAAAGCCAGCTCCCGCCAAAAATTCCAACCAAAGTTAGAAGGAGCTCAGCTAAGAAAAGAGAGCACCATCTAGGACTCATCATTTAGATGTTTGAGATCTTCCTTTAAACACACCAGAGCCAAGGGGGGCAAAGAAGCCTCATTTCACCAACACCTAAGCCCTTCAATATCAAGACCCACCACCGCCAAGCTATCAGCAGTCACATTCCCTTCTCTGAAGATATGTTGTATAGAAAAGTCATGAAGAGCATTTAGGAGAGGGAAAATTTCCTCCAGAATACCTCTTAGGGACCATCCCACTTTCATCTTCCCTTTAATGGCTTCCATAGTAAGTATTGAGTCACCTTCAATCTCCAAAGTCTTGATACCAAGTGACAATGCAATCTTAAGACCCTAGAGGAGAGTCATGCCTTCAGCCTCGTTACTAGTATGATCGCTCAATTTCCCCACATAGGCAACAACCAGGCTACTTGAATGATCCCTGATTATACCTCCAATAGCTGACATCCCTCCCCTAGCCACCCCATGAAAGTTAAGCTTAACCTAGGGCAGTTTAGGGTTTCTCCATCTAGTATTCTTCCTGATGACTGATTTGGAGTTGTCAAATCTCAGGACCTCATTGGGTAAATTCCATGTGGTAGCAATGTTTCTATCCCAAGCAGTCGGGGGATTAGTAGGCATCTTCCATTTACATGTTGAGATATTATCTAGGAGCAGCTTATTAAGGACTATCAGTAGACCCTCCACATTGTTTGCCTTTTCTCTAAAAATCCTGTTATTCCTTTCTTTCCACAGGCACCAATAGATGTGGGGTGGAATAAGTTGCTAGAGTAGTTTAATTAATGGATGATTGGAGGGGAATTTCCAATTTAAGATGAATTGATGGATATCTCTATTAAAAACCCAAGAGATGTTTAGTCTTTGTAAAACATTCTGCTAGACCAGGGTAGCAAACTGGCAGTGGATAAAAAGATGGATGGTTTCTTCTTCCTTTCTGCAAAGAGGACACCAATTAGGGAATTGAAAGCCCCTCTTGACAAGGTTATCAATAGTTAAAATTTTCCCATGGATGGAGGTCCACCAAAAGAAGTTTATTTTAGGGATGAGCTGATGAATCCACACCTTCCTCCAGTACTGCATGTCACCACCAAACCTGAGATGCAGCAGATAAGCAGACTTAACAGTGAACTCCCCAAAGTGATTCTTTGACCATAAAATTCTGTCCTCCTTGGGAAATAGAGGGAGTCTAGCCGTTTTCAAAAGCTCTTGAAGATCCATAACCCTTGGCAGAAGGTTAGGCCAATGTAAGAAAGACAACTTCAGAGTTTTCCATCTAGCTCTGGGTGAGATATAATAAAAAAATGTAAGAACTAATGAGATCTTTAGCGTGTTCCCTTAATATATTAAAGTGATTGTCAACAAGGGCCTGCTCCCAATCGAACTATCCTCCCAGAACCTAATAGATCTCCCATTACCAATTTTCCATCTGACCCCTTCCATCAAGAGGGATCTACTCTTAAGGATATTGTTCCAAATCTTAGAGCCCGGAGGGAGATCAATCTGGTCCAAAGCTCTAAAAAAATGTCTCTGATTAAGGTATTTAGCCTTCATTATATTACACCATTTAGCCCTTTCCTGTACCAAACTCCAACCAATCTTGGCAATAAGGGCTTTGTTCAAATTAGTAATCTTCCTAATCCCCAGTCCCCCTTGACATTTGGGGTGACAAACAATGTCTCAATTCACCAGGGAAAGTCTTTTCTTTTCCTCCATTCTCATCTAGAGAAAGGATCTTTGAATTATTTCCAACTTTTCAGCCATGGAGCCTGAAATCCTAAAGAGAGAGAGAAAGTAGACCATAATTCCTTGAAGGGAGGCCTTAAGAAGTTGAAGTTTACTAGCATTACTAAGAAGCTGGCCTTTCCAACCAGCAAGTTTCTTTGCTTCTCTTGCATTGTGAAGATTTATATTGTAGATGGTGATTGTGGGCTTGGTGGTCTCCATCAACATCTATTACTAAGATTATTATAATAGTATCAAGTCTAGCAATTGGAATAAATATTTAATTATAATAAATTCCATTTTGTTCTGTAAAACCTTTTTCTACTAACCTTACCTTGTATTTTTATAGTTCATAATGTGCATTAATTTTTTATAAAACCATTCATCTCCTATGCAATTCTGACCTTTAGGTAGATCAACTAGCTCACATATTTGATTTTTTCCAAAACAAACCATCTATTCATTCATATATTTGAAATAAGTAGTAATTTTGTGTCACTACATGGAGTTCAGTTCAAGATAATTTTTACTTAGTACCAACTTTAGAATATTAATCTACCTTTGTTAGCTTTTCCTTCTAGTGGTAGTGGGGGCTTGTCATTTGTTCAAAATAGTTTTGTTGATGGTATTTCTCTTTCCTAATTTTTTTGTGTAGATGATTAATAGTGAAGGATCTCTCTATCATAGTAATTAAGTAAAGGTTATAATGGTGTTATTATCTAAGACATATATTTTAGTTTAAATATTACACTCTAAGCTTTGACTTGTTTAAGAGGTTCATCTTAGTAGATAAGTTAATGTGATTTCAAATGAGTCAACAAAATATGTCGAAGCTTAGAGTGTGCTATTTAAAATTTTCTAGACATGTGTTTCCATCAATAACTAAGATATATATTCGAAATTAAAAGCCCAAAATAAAAAATTGTGCATCTCTTAATGCAAAGCATAGATACCAACATCGAGTTTGTAATACCTTTCAACCCACAAGTTTATCAATTGAGAACACAAGAAAATTTAGTTTTTATTGCATCATTTGTATTTGTATTTAACTAGACTAACCCTGATTTTACTACAACTTTATTGTAAAGGATTTGTTTAGGCGTAAATAAATGGACACTAGTATTTTTGTAAGAAATCATACCTTTAATATTTCTTCAATAGAACTTTGAAAACTACTAATTATATTTTCTTAAAATAATGTTTTTTCTTTCTCTCTCTTTGTTTAAAATTTATTTGAGTATTAGGAATTGAAATTATTAAAATGTGAGATGGATGCTATCATATGGTTTAGGACATAGAGCACACCCACACTTCCTATTTCATTCAAAGGTTACCCTAAAGATCTCAATGCCAAAGAGAAATAAATATTGTAATAGGGTTGTCCTATGGCTTGAATAAGATCTAATGAGGGATTCACCACCAAGTTTTAACTTGGAAAAGATAATGAAATACAAGATGAAAAGAAAAACCTTAATTGAATGCAAACTAAGACTAAATGACCTAGAAAAGTGAATGAAAAAACACAGAAAGCTACAAAATAGAATTTGTGCACCTGTAAATATGTAAGTGGTTGGATGGAGGTTCAGAACACTAGAAATTCAAACTTTATTATTGGGACTCATTCACCAAGCTAGGTGAGTTAGTCAGGTTTCTGGAAGATTGTGTAGGAACAAGAATCTGCTAGAAGGGTATCTGAATTTATAAAAACCTAAAATTTGACTAGAACTGGGACTCATTCACCAGAAGTGGTGAATCAATTCAATTGGGATATTTTGCAACTTGAAAGTTTGATCCTACTCTTCCATGTCTGCTCTATCCTTCCTGATTGGTTTTTGGATCTGAATCTATGATTTGCAACATGTAGGTCCTCTCCAAGGTTCTCCAAGGCTTGATGACAACTTTGACAACTTTAAAAGATTTTCAACTTTTCTCTAATCTTCCTCCTTAGGGAATTCACAACCTTCAAATCACACACAAAGGAGAGGGAAAAATGTTGTTGGGTTAGTGGATAGGGGTTTTCCTTGGTCAAACCCCATTTTGGAAATCAATCCTTGAAAAGAAATCAAGTAAGAATAGAGAATGATGAATGAAAAAATAACAATGTTGCAAGAAACCAAACCCTAGCAATAAAGTGTTACAAATATGCTTGAGATAGCTGAAATGGATGTAGATCTTAACTCTTGCTTGAATATAATAGATCTTGAATGAAACACTTCAATGAATTATAAAACCCTACATCACAATTGTTAGCTCAAAAATAAACATGATGCATGAAATCCTTAACATGATGATTGATGCTTGAATGATGCTCTAAAACGCTTGATAGTATTCCCTTGAATTCTCCTTAATGATCTTGTCAATGCTTGAATTCTCTTGTGAACTCTTGATTGCTTGTTAAATTTGTAGGTGAAAATATGAATGAAAGAACCTTGTATTTATACTCAAATATGCAAGAATTCTCGAAATTACAACACTACAAGCCGACATCAGATGTAGGAGAAAAGAATATCACCAAAAGTTTGAATTAATTTTAATTTTGGGCCACATGGGACTGATTTTCCCAAGATGGAGAATGAGTCCCATCAGGCATAATGTATGGGACCAAAAATTGAAAGTGCTTAGAAATGTGTGAAAACAAGTTTGGGACCCAAAAATCTAGGTAGGACCCATTTTCCCAAGGTGGCGAATGAGTCCCAAATCACTAAATCTAGATCACACAAGCTAGAAGCACCTAAATTATTATTAGCTAATGATTGGTGTGAAGATTATCCTTGAAAAGATGCAATAAATGAGGCTTGTGGATTCAAAATATGGCTAATGAAAGCATAAGAAATCCCAATTATTAATGATAAGCCTAGAAAAGTGTGAAAGTGTGTTACAATACTTCATAACACTTTAAACAAGGCAAGATTAATGTTTATTTTGATTAAAAAGAGGTTTATTAGGTTTAGTTAATTAATTAAACCTTAAAGTGTGAAAGTGTATTACAACACTTCACAACACTTTATCAAGGTACCATTTATATCCATTAGTTCACAAGGGCCCAAGACCTAATGTGAGTATGTTAGGCATATTACAACACTAAATCAAGGCTAATTTAATGGGACCTTTTTGCGTCATTACATCTAGCCCCCACTTTAGTTAGAGGAGGAACTTGCTTCCAACTCACACTAAAGTGAACCAAATGCAACAACAACCAAGGGAGGCTCAAATGTACTAATATTCATAAGATAAGACAACCATAACCAAGGGGGTTATGCAAGCCCCTAGGACCAAGGTCTAATGGTAGACCAACATAAGCACAAAAGAACACACAAGAAAGTGGTAAAGAGCAACAATGAAGCACAACCATGCACTGTCAAAGACAAAAAGGAGATGAAATGACATGAAAAGGAAAAGGGGGGATGAATCAAGCTTTGACTATTTGTCCAACACGATGTGGATCAGATCTAAGTTGTTTGTCTGTAAAATGCATACTCACTCTGACTGGCTATCCGCTAGGTGAGAAGTCCAAAAAGGGTGAGAAACATACACTTATGGATGGTATGTGCTAACACACACATGTGAGTGGCTATGGGGAAAGTCATGCTTCGATTGGGCTTCCCGCTTAAACCATATCAAAGTTATACCTTCTGATAACTTTAATAAGGCACTATGCACAAATGATTTTTGAGCTTTATGACATAAGAAAAACTTCATATTCTTAGAACTCATGAACAAACAAGATGGCTCCACAGGCATGCAAGTTGTGTTATGCAAGGTGGCCATATAACTACAAGATGCAAAATGCAAAGTGTAAGGAATGTTCAAAGGATTCTTGCTTAGTTCGCGCGAGGTCTTTAACTTAGGGAAAATTGTGCCTAATGTCTCCAAGAGCAAGCTATATAATCTTTCACTAATACAAAATTTTAAAACCCTACAACGCAAATCCTAATGCAATGTTAATGCAAGCCAAATCTAGAATGATAATTCACTCCAAATTAGAATTTCAATGTTCTAAATGTAGGTTCACCAAAATGAAATAATTAAAATGTGCAAAGGATGCTATCATATGGTTTAGGACATAGAGCACACCCACACTTCCAATTTCATTCAAGGGTAACCCTTAAGATCTTAATGCCAAAGAGAAAGAAATCTTGTAAGAGGGTTGTCCTATTGGCTGAATATGATCTAATGAGGGGTTCACCGCCAAGTTTTAACTTGGAAAAGACAATGAAACACAAGATGAAATGAAAAACCCTAATTTAATGCAATCTAACACCAAATGACCTAGAAAAGTGAATGGAACAACATAAAAAGCTACAAAATAGAATGTGTGCACCTAGAAATCTGGAAGTGGCTAGATGGAGGTTCAAAACAATTGAAATTCAAACTTTATTACTTATTGGGACTCATTTTCCAAGCTGGGTGAATTAATCTAGTTTCTAGAAAATTGTGCAAGAATAGAAATCTACTAAAAGGGTATCTGAATCTGCAAAAACCTGAAATCTAGTTGGAACTAGGACTCGTTCACTAGAAGTGGTGAATCAACCTAGTTGGGCTTTTTCGCAACTTCAAAGGTTGATCCTATTCTTCCCTATCCACTCTATCCTTCCTAATTGGTTTCTAGATTTAAATCTTTGATTTTGCAACCTGTAGGTCTTCTCCAAGGTTGTCTAATGCTTGAGGACAAATTTGACAACTTTTCTCTAATATTCCTAGGGAAATTTGCAACCTATCCCTACAAAACACACACCAAGGAGAGGGAAAATGTTGTTGGGTTAGTGGATATGGATTTTCCTTGGTCAAACCCTATTTTGGAAATCAATCTTTGAAAATAAATCAAATAATAATAGAGAATGATGAATGGACAAATAAAAATGTTGCAACTCACCAAACCCTAGCAATAAAGTGCTAAAAATATGCTTGAGATGGTTGTAATGAATGTAGATTTTGACTTTTTCTTGAATATAATAGATTTTGAATTTTGCTTGAATATAATAGATCTTGAATGAAACACTTGCTTGAATTATAAAACCCCACATAACAATTATTAGCTAAAAAACAAACATGATGCATGAAATCCTACACATGATAATTGATGCTTCAATGATGCTCTAAAATGCTTGATAATCTACCCTTTAATGCTCTTGAATGCTCTTGTCAATGCTTGAATGCTCTTGTGAACTCTTGATTTCTTGTTAAATTTCTAGGTGAAAATATGAGTGAAAGAACCTTGTATTTATACTCAATTATGAAACAATTCCCAAAATTATAACACTACAAGCCGACATCAAATCTAGGAGAATAAAATCCTACTAGAAATTTGAATTAATTTTAATTTTGGGCCACATGGGACTCATTCGACCAAGGTGGTGAATGAGTCCCATCAAGGATAACGTATGGGACCAAAAATCAAAAATTCTTAGAAATGTGTGAAAATAGGTTTGAGACCCAAAAATCTAGGTGGGACCCATTCGCCTAAGGTGGCGAATGAGTCCCAAATCACTAAATATGGGCCACACAAGCTAGAAACACCTAAATTATGATTGGATAATGATTGGTGTCGGGATTATCATCAAAACAATGCAATAAATGAGGCTTGCGAATGCAAAATAGGGCCAATTAAAAGATAAGAAAGCCCAATTATTATTGAAAAGCCTAGAAAAGTGTGAAAGTGTGTTATAACACTTCACAACACTTTGAACAAGGAAAGATTAATGTTTATTTCAATTAAAAAGAGGTTTATTAGGTTCAATTAATTAATAAAACCTTAGAAAAGTGTGAATGTGTGTTAGAACACTTCAAAACACTTTAGCATGGCACCATTTAAATCCATTAGTTCACAAGGGCCCGAGACCTAATTTGAATATGTTAGGCATATTACAACACTAAATCAAGGCCAAGTTAAGGGGACCTTTTTCCATCATTACAGGAATACAAATTTTGTTAAACAATCTTTTCCACTGTTGTAATTATGTTCCTTGTCTCTTGATTATGATTTTTTAGAGGAATGAATTGCTCCATTCTTTGTCTATTAAAGAGTATCAATTCCCACAATATTATTTGTATCTTTTATTTTAATAATATTTTTATGTGGAATCTTATGTTTTTGCTTACCTGCAATGAATGTTTTTTGTTGTAGCTATAATAGTTTTTGTAGTTCATGTACTATAATAGTGAAGGTCAACACTTTCTTAGTGTCAAATAATATTTTTGGTACACAAGTGATATAAATTTATTTAAAAATCCTATTAAAATAGTTTTGTTTTAAAAAAATTTAATGTCATGTATGGCCTTCAATAGGTAAATTGCATTCATGTGATTTTCTATGGAGGATTTAGCACTTAAAAATTTACAAATATTTAACGAAATGCCAAAATCTATTTATTTATAAAATAATATGATGGTCTTGTTTGATACTAATAAATTCAACATTATATTTCAACCAATTGCAACCATGGTAGCACCTTACATGTTATGGATCTATCTCATGTATAAAGTTATTAGTTTATATGGAATAGTATTTAGTTAAGAGACAAGTTAAGAATTTTTCACCAATGAAGGATAATTGATATGTAATATATAATTTTATCATTCCCATGTAGTAAATAATTTAATCTATAAAGGAGTTAGTACCTAAAAGTTTTTCATAAGTATTTTTAGAAATTGTAAGCTAGCTATATTTAAAAGTTTAATTATATTAAGACCATCTAAAATATATATTAGTATTATTTTCCAATAGGAAGTTACCCACCTATTAAATATTTTTGTTTTTTTAATAAATTTTAACAAATATTTTTCAAGAAAAATATCTAAAAATATTTATAGTATTGAAATTGAAAATACATTGTATAAAAGAAGGATAGTTTTTTCTATTGATAATGGGTGGGGAAACCACTTATAATTATATGATATCAAATAGTAATTATAATTTTGTATGTATAGTAATAGAAATTGCATTAGGTGCATACATAAAGAGACCAAAACATTACTTGTTCAAAATGAGATGTTAAACCATTCATCTATTAAGAGCTACAAAAAAACTATCCCCATCCTCCTCTAAATATTGTGTAGAAGAGAAGGCTTGAATGCAGTAGATAATGAGGTAAATTTTGAAATAGTATCTATAGAAGGGTGAATTAAAGAATGAATAAGTATGAATCAGGCAGCATAAACATTTTTATTCATGCAAACTAACAACTAGGTAAGTGATACCTCCAAAGAGCAAGTATTTACACTTATAACTATACTAGTGGTTGGAAATTGTTATCTACAACATTGGACTAGGAATACCCCTCACTACCACATTACCTACCTAATAATCTATACTATATCTCCACCTCCTACATTATAGTGATTACACCAAATATGATCCACAAGTGCCTCTATCCTACTTAGTAAAATCTCAAAGGAGAATCAATCCTATCTTTGAACCAAATGGAAATTCTATCACTCTACTTAAAGAGAGAATGTACACCTAACCCACATCCTATTAAAATAGAAAGTGAAACCAAACATAATTACCTTAGAATAGAAGATCCCTTAGTGCTATCTTTCTATTGATAAAACTTCCTACTTCCACACCATGCGTTTTCAAAACATTCATAAAATATTTCCCACTATCATAGCTCTAAAGACCAAATTTGTAGGTTTATAAATATCTAGCAAAAGTAAGGGAAGAATAAATGTATTTAATGTAGAACCCTTGGAAAAGTCATAGTTAGTATATATGTATAATAGCTTACCCTTTGAAAGAAAATATGATTGAGCATATTCAAGATATAGTATATGTAAGAGATCCTTGCTCTACATGTGATCCATGAATTTTGATAGAAATACATATACTACTTCATTTTAAATCCTAATCAAAATTTTCAAGGAAAATATCATTGTAAACCATGATTAACTACACAATAGTAATTTCTACCTTTTAATAGTTGAAATAAAAAAAATGACCTAACATTAAACTATCATACAAACAAAAAATCCACTTGACCCCATTTGTTTGTAACTATATGGACTACTTCATTCTTTGTATGTAATTTTATTTTGTTGCATTACCATTAGTTATGTGTGTGAGTAATCAAATTAAATACATGAATATTAATTGTTGACCTTGGGCTATTATATTAATTAATTTTCACGATGTAGATTCCAAAGTTGTTGCACAAATTTCTTATAGAATAAATATCTGATCCACTTCGGATATTTATATTGTGATTTTCACAAAAGAATAATTTATTATTACAAGTTAGTTTAAGTGTTTGTAATAATAATTTTTTTTATCATTTTCCATGGATTGGTTTTTGTATTAAATTTAGAAGGAACAACAAAAAATTACATGAAGGTCATATGTAGAGTTGCATCAGGAGATACCCACCCACATATACAATATCTTTTTCCCCACCCATTAAATTTACATTACATCATGTAGTTGTTTACATCTTATCAATTTCTGGAAAGATATTTACATCCTATAATTGATTACAAATCACATCACTGTGTTGTTAAGAGGTACCACTGACCTGCAAGGGAAGTATTGTACTACCAAAATAGACCCTGACTTGTTATATAAACACTGAAATACCTGCCACTTGTGGGAACTAAGAACCACCTTCCATCAAAAAAGCGTCGAGCCATGCCAAAAATCATCATGCTAACAAAATCAGAGGGGGTCATCCATCTTAGTTTTTTGCATCCTCTCTCTATGCCTAGTTTTTCATCCTCAAGAGAGCCCCTGCTGCTTCAATCTCATCTCTACTGAAGTCCTCTATATAGAGCATCAATGGTGCATCTTCATTCTAGATGTTTTTAATAATCTTATCATTGAACTCCTTCTAAAAACTTCCAAAGCTCCAAGGAATATCTTCTTAGTGTGATACCAATTTTCTCTGAAATTAGCCTCTCAAAAATTAATAGACATTGTGCCCTCCTCTAGGAACTATAAGAATTTAAATTTAGAGACCTTTATTGTAATTGTTACCTACATAACCACATTGTATAGAATTTTTCCAAAGATGTGAGCTATGTTACGTACAAATTCTATTCCTTCATCACTTTCCATCATGTGGTGAAGACTATCTATGGCAGGCATAATGAGTTTGACATATTTTCAATACTCACACTATCTTGTGAATGAGCTAGGTATTCATGCATTTTCATTATATTCTCTTGAGGGATATGATCAAAAATTGTTTGAACACTTGGTATAGCACTTCTAGGTAAGGTAGGAATAGCAATAGAGGTATCAAAGGTATGTTCCATACCTAGTGAACTAATACCAATACTAGAAGTAAGAGAGCTAGATAACCCATGATCCACAATGAGTGTTTTATCGTGGGATGTCATGAGTCTCGCACTTCGTCTCACCACAGTATTAGCAGTAGGACATTGGAAGTAGTATAGATCATGCCAGGGACAAACCAAAGAAAGTGCAATGAACACAATATCCTATGCTTGCAATTACGCTTGAAATGAAAGAAATTGGAATAACAACAATTCTGCAAACTATAACAAAAAAATAAAAGTAGCAACCAGAAGCACATAGAAGCAATATCAAGTCCTGAAAACTAGAAATTCAAAGTCAACAAGGACTAAGACACCAGTAAGGGAATCTTGGTCCTACTGGTGAAATTTTAAAATTTCAAGGACTGGAATAGACATCAAATAGCACAGAGAGGGGTCTGAGCAAAAAGACCAGAGAAAGGACTAAGATGCTAGGAGGGGAATTTTAGTCCCAATAAGGGTTTTCTCAAAAAACAACAAAAATCTAGATTTTTTACAATTTTCATAGGTTTCCTATTCTGTGAGATGATGTTTAGAAACAAAAAACTATGTAAATGAATGCAAGAAAAAGTAACCAATGACAACAAATTGAATGCAAAGTTGAATGGATTTTTTTTCAATTTTAAATGCAATAACAATGTTTCTAAATGCGATTAGGATGATGAACAATGCACTTTTCAGTTTTTCAATGAGATAAGATTATTCAAGAAAGAAAAAATGCAACCTATATGCACTTTAATTAATGCAAATATGAGAAACCCTAGATGCACTTTCACTAAATATGAGAATCCCTAGATGCCCTTTCACTAATGTAATATGCAATGAAAGAATGAATGCAACCTAGATCTAGGACTCGAATGGACTCTGTTGTGTAGTCTCACAACACACCCCATTTTTCCCCTTGGAAAAATGTGGACTCCCCCTTTTGTTCTTGTTCCCTTTCGTTTTTGTTTGCTTTGGCATCATTTTATGGCTTGGTTGGTTGCTGATCTCATTTTAAATTTTTCTTAGCCTTTGTTTTATCCTTACCTTTCCTGAATTTGGTGTTTTGGTCTCTTCGCAAAAGTTAATTATTATTACCAAAAACCAAAACCCTAGAGTTTTGCATTTGTATCAAGGTGAATTGTATCTTCATTTGATCCTAGCCCCACCTGATATTTCATTCCCTAGAGTAATCACTCCCAATAATATTTTTTTATCGGAGTCTGGTATTTTAATTTTATTTTCTTTTCTTTTCCATATTCAAAAGTCACAAATTGGAGAGTTTATTTTTAAATTTGTTAATCTCTCTTAAACTCGGTTCCTGATCTTTTCTTCTATTCTACTTTTATCTTTCTGAATCTTAGAGGTAAGTTCCTAGATCCTGGTGTTTCATTTAAATTAATACCGAAAAGTCTCAATCCTGGTGATCGCAAATTGATAATGTATCTTTAATGATCGATACCTTACAGAGAATCAATGTGAAACCTGATTTCAATGTATGATCATCGTGTCCTTTTTCTCCTCTAGTAGCGAGCCCTTGCAAAAATCTAGGTGCTCATAATTTGAACCCTAATCCATAATTATTGCACCTTTATTCAAGGAATAAATGTGAAATCATAGGTAATTAATGGAGGTGGTGAACTACCTATGTACTTGGCACCACCTCAAGCATGCAATTGATTTTGTAACACTCCCCTTCACATCATGTTGCAAATTTGTAAAGAACATTGAAATAACTAAATAATACTAGTGTGCAAGGAGAGGTAAATTTCGAGAAACTGAGAACATGACTACCAAAGGGTTTTGAAGTTACATTTTGAAAGATTATCATCGTCGACCAGAACAAGGTATGTTTCAGATAACTGACACTTTGTTAGTGATTTTCAAGCATGAAAATCCTCAAAAATGGTATTTTCCCTTTAGAAATTAAAATGTTAATTATTCTTTGATTTTGAATTTAACCAAAAGATGAACTGAAAGTTTTATAAATTATAAAATTTGATTAAATTTAATCCTAACTTGCACACAAGACACACATTTTAGAATTTGAAAAACACACCAGAGAAAATGAGTACTTCTGATGCAAGGAAATAAGATGAATTCAATTGCTACAATTCGCAAGCCATACCAGTCAATGTGGTGGTTAGAGACACTCATATGGGATGGTCTTTTGATATTGAAATCCATTTGCGGGTATTACAAGAAAATGCCTCTAAATGTACCAAAAAGTTGCGGCAAATGGGTTACTTTTAGCAGGAGGGTTTTCGCTAGCAATGGAGGCCCCTGAATTTGTTATGCAATGTATGAATTACTACAACCCATCCAAAAGAGTCGTTGAGAAAGAAGGGATAATTTATGCAGAGATCTAACAAAAAGGAATTATGTACACATTTGGGCTCCCTATTAACACACAAATTTATAATGTTGATATGAAAGTAAAGGGAAAAATGTATCAGAACAATGAACCACACAATAGAGAAATTATGAGTACCCAATGGTTCCAAGAGCCAATTATACCACAAACCAAAGTAATTCATAGGTCTATGTTCAACCAAGAAATTCAAGATATTATAACTCTACTAAGCAAGGTAGTTGGTTTAATGGATGCAAGTAAATTTAAACCTTGGATGTTTGTAATAATAACTAGCGTGATGGAAATTCTAATGAAAATGCATTGGGGAAAGTTTATAAGTGATAGATTATATGAATAGATAACAACATTTCCCAAAATCAGGTACTTTTATAAGTCTTCATATGTGATTTAATCTTGTGCCATGAGAACTAGAAAGCAAGGGTTAAAACAGATTGGGACTTTGGGTACAGAGGTAGGAAATAGTTTGGTATATGCTCATTTACCCCAGATCACCATCTATGTATATAAAGATAATTATAGGATATTCAATGATTTATTTTCTATGAAACTGGTTAGAATGATGGAAAGTGATAAAGCCAAAAGATTATCCCTAGAAGCAAAAAAGTGTCATTAGACCAATGGGAGGTTGGCACATTTAGTTCCTGACTTACTCCTACATTAGGATAGAGGGATTTGATGGACATCCATTCATGTTGCCGAGGTACCTAATAGAAAAGAATATTTTATTAGAATTGGTGAGACAATTGAAACCATCTCAAGCTCTTTATAACCATGCTCGCAAGAAGGCCTCTTTCAAACTACCCATTGTGATTGGAAACTATAAGTGTAATGCAATCAGAGTGGCTGACTTATGTGAAGAAGAATTAAGAACATATAATTTTGAAGATTTCCCACTTCAGAGAATATATTATGAAATTGAGGGAAATATTGCCAAGAATATAGCTAGTTATTGTGCTCATTTCCAGCAACTAGAAGATTATTGGATTAATTGTGAAGATGATCACAGAGTAAGAGTAAAAAAATATGAAAGATTGTCTCTAAAATCTACCCAGATTCTCAAGCTCCATGACATTCTAGATCAATTGGAAGAGGATGATGGAAAAGTGTTGAATAAAGTATATGATGAAGACAACGTATATGATGAACCCATCCTAGATCTAGGTTATGATTATGAAGACATGACATCAATTGATGACTTCTTCAGATTAGTCTTAGTATATACTCAACACTAGATTGATGATTTTTGTAAAGCTTTGAGAGAAAGAGGCCTCGATCCCACATTTTCAGAGAATGAAAGAAGAAAACCAGAGATGAACCAACATTTTAGAGTGGAGAGCCTACTAAGAAGAGAAGGAAAACTAGTAAGGCGGTTCCTGGTATAAAAATTGAAGAAAGAACCCCTGAAATTTCAAGACAAGAAATTACGATAAAACCATCTGATAAGTAGAAAGATGCAGAAACTAGATAAATCAAAAGTAAGACCCAAAGGTACATCTTCCTCTACAATGAAACCAAGAACTAAACTGGTTATTGATGGAGAAGCAGGAGTAACAAAAAATGTTGGCACACAAACCAAATCTACATCTCAAAGGGCTGTAGCACTATTTACTTCCCCTCCTTTTTTTAACATGGCTATTATGAAACAAGCATTAGGAGAAACTCCTATGGTTTTAGAAGAGATTTATGAAGAAGACAAAGCCAAAATCAAAGAAAAGATGGATAGATTGGGTGCCATGTGGGAGAAAGTGAAAGAAAAGAAGTATAAAGATAAACCTATGGTACATCTAGTGATAGAAGAGATCTAAGATACATGGTCTAATCCTATAAATGTTAAAGAATCTTGAAGAGTTTATAAAAGGAACACTCACCTTAGAAGCGGGAAACCCTAGGTAATATCCTTGTGATGGAGACAAGGGAGGCTGCATTACAGACCCCTATTAATGAAATAATTGTTGAAGATACTTTTGATTCCCAACCTTCACTCGGGAATGTTTCGAATGTTAATGAACAGTCACGGGTATTTTAAGAACCAGAGAAAGGACATGTTGGAGTTGAAACTGAAATTGAGAACAAAGAAGCTGCAAAAATTTTAGGTGATGGAATTGAAAATGACGAAAAACTTGATGCAACAGAGAACCTAGAAACTAACGTCCAAAGAGATGATGTTGAACATTTGGATAGACAAGAAAATATAAGTATTCAAATGAGGAGACAGTTCCCAACCCTAGTAATCCAAAATCTATGCCAGAAATTACTAAGGAAATTCCCATTTCAGTAGATGTGATAGATAAAAGAGAAGTTCTTGAAACAAGTGGAAACCAATAACAAAGAACTGTTATAGAGGTAGAGCAAGGTGATAATGCACCTAATTGGTTGATCAAGGAGTTGGATTCCCCTATGGAAGTAGAAGTATTTCCTCTGAATCTTAACAGTTTTATGCAGGAAGTAGAGACTCCTAAGCCTAGGCGCAGAGCAAAAACAAAACATGTCATGAAAAGAAATGTAGATGGTGGCAGGACCATCCATATAGCTACTCCAACATCTGATAAAGACAGACATGCAATAACGCCTAAGGAGTATAAGATAATGAGTATTAATTAATCTTGGACACTCATCTTGGAGGTAGGAGTTAGAAGAAATAATGTAAATTTGAATGTTATTGTTGCTAGAGTGCAGAAATATAAATAGAAGAAAAGAGAATTGAAAGAACAAGTTGCTACCTTGGAGAATTTTATAAAGTCAATAACTTTATCTAGTCAAGCACAAGCTGAATTTCCCCAACATCCAGTGTTGATGTCACAAGAACAAGTAGATGTAGTCGCAACAGTTTGCCACAAAATGAATATATTTGGAGAATGAATTGAGTACTAGGTAAAGCAGGGGGAAGAATTCATTACAGATGCAATAGGGAAACACAAGGAAGTATAACTCCAGCTAGAGAAATCTAAAAGATTTGAAAGTAAACGCAGATTTTTCCAAGAGCAAGTTATTGAAGAGAGGCGAAATATTGAAATTCTCATGTAAATAGACGTCCAAGAATTGATATAGGGAAATGTAATCTCAAAATAGGAACTTCCATTTCTAGAAAAATGGAAGAAACAATTGAAATGGGAAGGTGACATGTTAATGCAATGTATTGAAGGATTTGAAAAGGTCACCATAGACTGTAGAAAATTGACTGATGAAGATCGAGAGTTTACTGAAATGCTAGCACGTCAAGGTTGTGATCCCCAGACACTAGGATAGGAGGGTAAAGAAGCTAAAGCCTTCAAGGAATGGATTGAAGGAATAAATAGAGATCCTATTCAACTGTTAACAAGGGAGGTTATTGATGAAATCATACAGTGCAGGAACACTATAGTTAAATATGAAGTAGATAAAGTGCAGAGGAATGACATTATACTCTAGGTATCTAAAGAATATACTAGGCTCAAACTCACTTGGAGGGAAGTACAAGGGATTCTAAAGGAACATATGCATCAAGTATTGAATTCTTTCCAAAAGTACTGGTTGAAGAAAGCTGAAGAAAAGATCTCAGAACCCAGGCCTTGAGTAAAGATATGAAAAACTAGATACCAGTCATCGGAAGTATGACATAGGTTTTGGTTTTTTGTAATTTTTGAGTTTGTAGGTTGATCCCACTCGCGATTGGCATTCCCTATTCCGGTATTTTGAAAGAAGCTGATAGCCTCAAAATATGCGAATTGTTATGTACTGGATTATGAAGTGAAAAGTGTTGCTCTTGATGAAGTCAAAGTTTTGACTTGATCTAGAATATTCTAATGACAGTTGGAATATGCCATGTGTTGCATTTTAATTTGTTATTTCTGATTCTCTATATAGACTTTAAGTTTAACTCTTGGGGCCTTGTTCGTATAAAAGGTCATTTCCTGATTTATTTTTATTTTAAGTTCATAATTTGTGGATGTTGGAGGAGCATAAATTTTTTCATTTTTTGTTCTTTTTTCCTATTTTCTGAACCATTCTGGCATAAAAATTTGTATGCACATAGACATTGATTAATATCAAATCCAATTAGATAGCTACCTATCTCATGAAACTTTTGTAGCTAGTTTTGTTAGTTCAGTGAAACAAGACTGTATCCTGCACCATTTAAGGGTGCATACAAAACCTACTAAGTGTTGGGTATGTGTAGGATCATGATGGGCCAAAAAGTGGCGATATGATGGGTATGTGTAGGGTATGTGGCTGACGACTTTTTTCTTACCCAAAATTTATGAAACGAAAAGGGTTTTTAAAGGAGATTCTCAAATTTCCATCAATATAAATTATGCTTTACTTTGAATTTAATAAATAATTATTATTCATTTTTATTTAAATTATGACTAAAGTCCTGATTGATAGGCTAATTGAAAAACATTTATATCTTTCAAACTGTATCACATTTTTTGAATCTGAAACATGTGTCACATTCTATGCTTCGCATACTATAGGATTAAAAAAATAAAAAAATAATTTCATGAAGTTTTGATCAAGTTAAGGTGGTTAGACATACAATTTTTTATATTTTATAAAACTTGTAACAAAAAAATCATAATTAATTATTTTCTTGGAAAAAATTAAAAAAAAACATGCATCACATCGGGACAAGAGTCCTCTACTTATATCTAAAATATTATAAAAAATATTATCCTTTTATTGTGGTTAGGGTGGTCAGACAGACACCTACTTCTTATTTTTTCCCTGAAATTTAAGTACTACTGCATTGAAATTTCAAATTTTCACCAAATAGATTTTTAAAAAATAAATAAACCTAGTAGTTTAGAAACTACATTCAATTGTCTATAGATTCTATTGTTACATATTTTTGAAATAATATATATAACTTATTCAAAATTTTACGTCAAATTTCCTAACTCTGATTTTTCTGAATTTTTCGCTACTTAAGTGCTTATTTTTTCTGTGATGGTCCTGCACATACCCTGTTGAGAAATAAAACCATCTCTTTAAAAGCTCACACAATTTTATATGTAGTTGTAAAGAAATCTAGTGAAGTATAAAGCGGTTTGCTCAGTTTTAATTGATTCTTTGAGGAATACATGGAGAATAACCAGGAGAAACTTTTAATTTTTAGTATTTTTATGATTTATTTAAGAGTAGATGTAGTGTCCCTCTAGTTGCGACACTTTGTTCTAGTTTGATTCAGTTTGTTAGATAGATGATTTAGTTGATTATGATAGTATGTTGTTCATTTTCAGATATGACTCTGATATTTTGATTGTTTTTAGACTTCGTAGATGACACGTTTGATATCCTAAACATCTAGATTTTTTTGTGAGCCCATTAGGTTGTCCTTGATGTTAGATTTTGTTAATGTGTTTTCATGTTTGTTTTGTTTATCTTATAACAAGACTTGTCCTTGATTTTGTGTAGGATCATGCCTAAATTTCGTGGTAGAGGTTGTGGTCGAGGCCGAGGTGGTAGTCGTGGGATGAACCACCAGGTGACTCCCTCTCAGAGCTCTCATGTGAGCAAACAAGCGGAATAGTTGGGTCCACAGTTGGATCAAGCAAGCGAGGAACAGATCCTGGTACAAACAGAGGTTGAGGGAGCACAGTTACACCCTTTACTGGAAGACATCCTTTCTTGACTTGGACCTAGATAGGAAGTTGAATAGGAGCTAGTCATAGAACATGACATATCTTTGAGGAGAATTGATGATACTATGCAACAAGATGCCATTATTGTTGGGCATATGCGAGATTTTTTGAGGGCATACCCTCTTACATTTGATGGTACTGGTGGTGGTCTAGAAGTAGAGACCTAGTTAAAAGACTTGGGAAGATGTTTTGCTATGCACCCATATGATAGCAATACCCGAGCTAGATTCCCCATCATGCATCTTAGAGGTTTTTCCTCTACTTGGTGGTTTTTGGAGGAGTAGAAGCTCCATCTGGAGATTGGTGTTGTCTCGTGAGATATGTTCCTCGAGAGATTTAGAGCACATTTCCTATCTGAGCATTGGAGACAGCGACGTGTGGATGAGTTTCACGATCTACATCAAATGGCTATGTATGTGGAGTAGTTTGAGCATAGGTTTTATGAGCTCAAATAGTATGTAGGGATTATGGACTATGAGGCGATGTTGGTACAAAATTTCATTAGCGGCTTAAATGCCCGTATTAGCGGAGGAGTTATAGTCTTTGAGCCAAAGACTATGGAAGTTGCTATGGAGAAAGCACATATTGTGGTGGAGAATCTTACTATGGCATTGGGTGGACACATAGGAGTTCAGATAGGTAGTGCTCCTATTTTAGGTTTTGGTCCGCGAGGTGGTCAGTTATAGATAGGTGGTTCCTCTCAAAACCAACAGGCACCTGCTAAGGGTGGACAACATCAACAACATAATCCACCAAAGAATAAGAATTCACAGTTTCAGTAGGGTAATAGTTCACAATCTGGAAAGAATTGTAATTGGTGGCGCAATAAGTGCACTCAATAGGATCAACCAGCTCAAAGTGTATAGTCTATAGTGAGAAAAGGGAGCTTTCAACAATCCAATGCACCTTTGAGTGGTAGAGGATTTGGCAGAGGTACTAATTGTTTCTCATGTGGTCAGCAGGGTCACATTGCTAGGCAGTGCCCTATACGAGGTACTTCAGGATTTGGACAACGCCCGACAGCTTCAGAGCTGATAGTTGGAGATGTAGGTCGTTCACATACAGTATTTTCTATGGTAAATAACTACCAGGTAGATCATCAGAGCAATGTGGTTGAGTCTTTAGGTCAGTTATAGGGTACCAATATTACTATTCTCTTTGATTCTTGAGCTATTGATTCATTTATTTCACCTACTATTATTGAGTGATGTGGAATTGTGGTAGTAAAGCAAGGTGATAGGTGGCAGGTAGAATTTGCTTCTAGGGCGAGGGTAGTAGTAGAATCCCTTGTTCGCAAATGCAAACTAAGGATTGGAATATTATCTACCTCAGTAGATCTTCGAGTCACACCTCTAGGTTTGTATCATATTGTTTTGGGAATGGACTAGTTAGAATCTCATCATGCAGTGATTGACTATCGATAGAAGACAGTATGTTGTATTGATGATTTTGGTATCAGAGCCAAGTTCTAACACTGGGTACTCTAGTTTTGTGGGCCCATAACCCATAGAGCCAGGTTTCGATCCTAGGACCTGTGGGTTATGGGCCCACAAAACCATAGTACCCAGTGTTAGAACTTGGCTATGATACCAATCTGTAATGCCCCGCCAAGGATTCCATTAACACAAAGCGTAAGGAAAAAATTAACCGAATAATTTATTTTTTAAAGTCATTTGATTACATAACTATCTTAAGGTTTCCAAGATAATGTTACTTAAACATTATAAATAAAAACATCACAATATAATATTGAAGTTATATAACATATGTACATAACATATTCATGAATGATCCAATTTTCAAAACTTTATACAGTCAAGATATTTATATATCCAGATTACATCAAGTGAGATTTTCAAAAATATCATTACATCAAAATATTGATACAAGAGTACACTCATACACATGAGGTAGTTATACAAAGAGGATAATGATCTCATCATATCTAACATCCATGTCTTTGAACATGTTTCATGTCTATTGTCACGATCAATGAAGTAATAGGAACCAACTACAAGTATAGTATCAACTGTAAGAATATCCAATGAAGGTATAGCATGGTTTCCTCCCTACCATGTGAAACTCGAAGGTCCACTCCCTTCGTGCTAGGAGATAATGATAGGTCGACATATCAATGAAACAAGTAGACAAATCGATACATTTACTTGGCTTACATTCATATAACAACATAATGATTTCAAAACTAAATCAAACAAACTCCCAGAGGAAAAATACAACTGGAGATAACTCACCATAAGAGACCACAATCATACAATAGGAAAAGAATGTCATCACACAGGTATGTGCAGGATCATCATGGAAAAAAAGGCCCTTAAGTGGCAAAAAATTCAGAAAAATAATAGTTAGGCAACTTGACATAAAAATTTGAATAAGTTATCTATATTATTTCAAAAATATGTAAGAATAGAATATGTAGAAAATTGAATGTAGTTTCTAAAATACTAGGTTTGTTTAAAAAACAAAAAAAATCTATTTGGTGAAAATTTGAAATTTCAATGCAGTGGTACTTAAATTTCAGGGAAAAAATAAGAAGTAGGTGTTTGTCTGATCACCCTACCCATAATAAAATGATGATATTTTTTTATAATATTTTAGATATAAGTAAAGGACTCATGCCCGAATGTGATGCATATTTTTTTGTAATTTTTTTCAAAGTAAATAATTAATTATGAATTTTTTATTACAACTTTTAAAAATATATATATACTCATATGTCTGATAACCTTAACTTGGTCAAAACTTCATGAAATTCAATTTTTTAATCCTATAGTATGCGAATCATAGAATGTGACACATATTTTGGATTAAAAAATGTGATTTGAAAGCTATAACTGTTTTTCAATCAGCCTATCAATTAGGACTATAGTCGTAATTTGAATAGAAAATGAATAATAATTACTTATTAAATTCAAAGTAAAGCATAATTTATATCGGTGGAAAGCTGAAAATCTCCTTTAAAAACCCTTTTCATTTCATCAATTTTGGGTAAAAAATAGTTGTCAGCCACATACCCATCACATTGCCACTTTTTGGCCCATCATGATTCTCCACATACCCACACAGTTTAGGATAGGTTACCTTGGTGAATCTTCCTAGAATTTCATCCCTCTCCAAGAGTTTCCCTAGTAGTCTTTACCGATTCTTGGCCCCTATGAAAACTAGTGTGGAGTCATTCCCTCTTTCAAGAAGACAAGATAGGTGACTAGCCATTCCAGGCCTTCTCAACCTTTCCTCAATCTAAACGAGCATCAAGGTGATAGGTGAGATAAAAAAATTATTTGAATTAATATTATATACTACCCAACCCGTAGTTCATTAAATTAAGGTTTTCACTGGGTTACATCACCTATGATAGGTTACCCAAACAACCACTTATAGTTTTGGCCCCTATCGCAAGTCACTCTTTCTATAACATGACTCAACATCAAAAGACAAAGGACAACCTCCAAGCACAAAGAAAAAAATCACGAATGTTTACATCTCTATCGAGACATAGATCATAATCTCCAAAATGCTACATAGACAACAACAAATTGTGCAAGGCTAAGTCCCCAAACCATAACACCATAACATTACACCTCTAGCCTCTGGAAACAAAAGAACTCATAACCCAAAAATTTACTCAAGGTTATAAACAATAAACTATCGTTCATCACAAATTATCATCAAAACTTAATAAAATAATCAATTCAATTTTCTTCATGAACAATTACATGATGGAAATTATAAAGAAAATACCATATAATTATTTTATCATTACTGTTAATAAATATTTAACGAGCTCCCTACGGGTGTATTTTCCTCTAGATATCAACCCGCGTATTGTAGGAGATTAGCTTGGCCCTCTATAAAATCTGCTTTCCTCCCTCTACGTGCTTGCTCTGCGCACCCCAAGTTTTCCCGTTCCTTTCGCATCCTAGGAACCCCGGCTATACTTCCACGTGTCGTAGTTGCGGGCCATTTTTTATCATTCCTTCTTTCTTCCTCATCATGCTCCGCTCGCATGCCATGAAACCCTCATTCCCAAAGACTTTGGCGGGCCCCACAATTTTTGTCTATGGCATGCCCTTGCTACGTGCCTACTCTTCGCAAGGTTTTTAGCATAAGGATGAAATAATGACCGCGGGCAACGAAATGCTGCCACGCATATTTTTTGTTACCAAATGGTGTCGATGCCTACTCTGCTATTGGTTAAGTGCTTCACCCATTCAAAATGTCTAGCCTTGGCACAAGTCTTCACCGGCGAAAGATAAAGTTTCACATGGGAAACCTAATGTTGCCACATGCCTAGTCGATGGATCTCGTATTCGAGCGATCAACCAGGCGAACCAAATGTTGCGATTGGCCACTGCATATCATAATCATTTGTATGGGGTGGCGACACTTGTCTATTTTAACCTTTTTGGGACCATCACCATCATTCACAGGAGATGCACCTATGCCTAGAATGACCAGATGCTTGGTTTCGAATCTTTTCTATTGCAACGACTTGGGGAATATTCTTATTTCTGCATCATTGCTAGGAGATTGCGAAATCTTTTAGGTGGTTGCTTTCCGAAGCAGTTGGGGTTTTTCTACTCTATATATCTTTCTCTGTTGTGAGATAAGGGTCCGAAATTTTGGAGGAACGCTGGTTTTAGGAAAAGACACTAGGCCTTTATTAGTGCTTTATTTTATTGTAAAATACTTTCAAATTGTGCCAATTGTTCGACCTTTCTATTCTTTCATTCTATTTGATTAAACTGTAAACTGTGCTTTTATTGTTTGAACATTTCATTTGAGAACTTCTATATATGTTGAATGCAAGTTTGTTGATCTAGATCATGTCTAATAACTCTTCTTGGTAGTAGGAATGTATGCAATGTTATTTTATATCAATGAATGGATTGTCTATGCTATAATCTTCAGTTTCTAATTTTCTAAAACACTACAAATACAAATCAAGCCCTTAGATCTATGATTTATCGTGCCTATCATTAAGTCTTGGCACATCACTTTAGGTTAGATTTTATTTTATTATATTTTTTTCCTCTTCCCTTTCCAAACCCCTATTATAGAAGAAGCTGACTTCTCTAAAAACTCAGAGTTCACTCAGTTTAGTGCAAAAGGTCCCCCATTAACTGAGTTTCCCATAAGACACTGTTATCATGTCAAATTTTGGCGTCAACAATTTGTTATTTTTCTGGCACGCTCGGTGGGACCAAAGCTTAAATGAATTGGCATTTTAGAAGGGTGTATGAGCTATCGGCCTTTAACTAGATCCCAAACCACAAGTAACCCAAGTTTACTATTACCTCCATTGGGAACAGTGCAAGCCACAAATTAGTTAGTAATTGTTCCACTCTCACCACCCATTCCTGTAACCATGTTGCTAGCCGCCAATAGAAATTACGTGCCATGGGATGTTGAAAGTCCCCTAGCAGCCCTAGTAGCACTCATTGTAATGGGTGCTATCCCAGTTTCAGCTATGAAAGCTATACCCAAGTTTACTAGAGATGTCTCAAGAACACCCGTAGAACATCTGCAAGATGTGAAGGATGTGTGTCTAGTGCACGAGATCACAACACACATTGTAGCTCTAAGGCTTCTTGTCGTGTCCTTCAAAGGCAAGGTGTTAGATTGGTATCGAACACTATCACCTAGCACTATTCACACCTGGGATGAGCTCGAAGATCCATTCTATGAGAGGTTCTGAAATGACAAAAATTTCTCTTCACTGTATTATCACCTATCTATTAGAAAATGAGCCCCCAGGAGGCTCTGACTGAATTTAATGCCTGATTCCACATGAATTGGTAGAGGATCCATGTTACTATATGCTCGACTCCTGAGTTGGTGTTCATATTTTATCTAAAGTCCATCAATTTTGACATTTCTATGATGATCAAGTCTTTGGGATGAGCTACTCTACTAGATGCTTACAGTGTCACTGTCAAAGCTGAGAATCATTTGATAGATTGCAGAAGGTTTCCTCAGCCTATCATGCCAAAATTTCCTGAAATATCGACTCTCGCAAAAGTAGTCTTATCAACCAGGGTGCCTGCAACTCCCCAGTCAATGTACACATATGCAGCAGCCCCACAAAATTTAGCATCTACATCTAGTTCTTCCAAAGATGAAATGAGCGACCTTAAAGAAATGTTGCGGACTATGGAAAATGACATAACCACCCTCAATTGGAACCAATCAATGCCTTCAAAACCTTCCTATCAAAACTATCATGGCAGACGGTCCTCATACCAACAGAATCAGTAACAAGGTGGTTCTCACACTAATTCACCAGCTCCGATCATCAACCAAATGGTGCAGGTGCCTACTCTACTGATGAGCGCTTCACCAAGCTTGAGTAGGGAATTAACTGCGGGGCAGAATAACCTCATTGATGACGTCAGTCTATGGTGCTTCCCTTGCAGTGATGCACATATGCCTCAAAATTATTCACGTGGCAACTTACAACAAAAGGTGGTGGAACAATGTAGCCAAGGCAAGATGCCAAACCACAAGGGTTATGTATATCCCTTGCCACAAATGGAGAGTGCGGTTCTTATCGCACAAATTCAAGGAATGTCTCTAGAACAAGAATCCAACATCGCTCTTGATCACACTCTTTTATCATGGATGGAGGAAGATGAAACGGTGTTTGCTAATGATACATTCATATCCAAAACACAGCAAATGTAATCCGGTTATAACATGTGCTCACAGAGGAAATTTACCAACGAGTCATTTATTTTGCATCTAGCCAGCCCGCAACTTAAAGGTGCTTCCGATCAGATTCCTAGCACTTCCACCGCCCTGCTACCATCTCAACTATGGAAGAATATTATTATAGCAAGATCCAAAGAGAATAAACCTCTGAGTTTTTCACCTTTTAATGTGGTAGAAGGGTATGTGCAGGATCATGATGGGCCAAAAAGTGGCAATATGATGGGTATGTGGATGACGACTATTTTCTTACCCAAAATTGATGAAATGAAAAGGAATTTTAAAGGAGATTCTCAGCTTTCCACCAATATAAATTATTCTTTACTTTGAATTTAATACATAATTATTATTCATTTTCTATTCAAATTATGACTAAAGTCCTCATTGATAGGCTGCTTGAAAAACATCTATAGCTTTCAAATAGTATCACATTTTTTGAATTCAAAACATGCGTCACATTCTATGATTTGCATACTATAGGATTGAAAAAATAAAAATTGAATTTCATGAAGTTTTGACCAAGTTTTAATGTGGTCAAACATACGAGTTTTTATATTTTTAAAAATTGTAATAAAAAACTCATAATTAATTATTTAATTGGAAAAAATTACAAAAAATATGCATCACATGGGGCATGAGTCCTCTACTTATATCTAAAATCTTATAAAAAATATTATCATTTTATTGTGGTTAGGGTGGTCGATAGACACCTACTTATTTTTCCCCAATTTTAAGTACCCTGCATTGAAATTTGAAATTTTCACCATATAGATTTTTTTTTTTTTTTAAAACATAGTAGTTTAGAAACTACATTCAATTTTCTATAGATTCTATTCTTACATATTTTTGAAATAATATAGATAAATTATTCAAATTTTTACGTCAAGTTGCCTAACTCTAATTTTTCTTTTTTTTTTGCCACTTAAGGGCCTATTTTTTCCATGATGATCTTTCACATACCCAGAACAATTGAAGAAATCATCTACTAATGTGTCTCTATGGGACATTCTAGCTATCCCAAAGCAAAAAATGTTATTGCAGAAGGCACTTCAAGAAAAGGTCAGTGCAACACTAACAAAGCCCTTAGCCAATGCAAAGGTTGTTAATCAACTACCATCACTAAAGTCCTTAGTAACAATACAAAAGAATCCCTTGTCGGAGTTAGAGATAATTTGAAACCCCAACCCTTCTTATTAACTCTCATTATGGGAAATAAGCTATTGCACAATGCTATGATTGATTCTGGTGCTAGCACCATGGTTATTCCTAAATAGATAGTTGAAGCTTTAGGACTTGGCTATGAACCTATGAAAAGGGGAGTAATGTAGCTTATTGGGAATAAATTTGAAACCATAGGTTTCATCAAGACACTTCCTTTAACTCTATTTGCTTGCCCTAGTATCACAGTGCTACAAGATATTGTGATCATTGATGTTCCTCCCATGTTTGGTCTCTATCTATCCCAAGAATTTACTTCAAAAGTGGGCGGATACCTATCCTGGGATTGGTCACATCTGATTCTCAGAACCAAGCATGATGCAAAAATGAAGATAGAATCCAAGGCTTTGCATTCTGAACATGTAGCAGACGAAGCCCTGATTAATTTTGAAGTTGTGCATACCTCTATTACCAAGCAAGAAATGTATTGTGTTGAATTACCAGAGGAAGAAAAGGTGAGCGGAGACTGGGATGACCAAGAGGATGCTCTGTTAAGTGAACATATGGATAGTGACCCTTTCGGAAATTATCATGCTCCAGGATTGGGAACCTATGTAATTTATGATGGAGATCAAGTGCTCCTGAAGGTTACCAAAGAGTTCAAAGGTAGCAAGGAAAATGAGCTATGGACGTTGTACTTTGACAGAGCAAGAGGTAAAGTAGGTGTTGGAGTAGGGATATGTTTAGTATCCCCACAAGATGAAAAAATGCTAAGGTCTTTCTACTTCCATTTCGCTTGTTCAAACAATGAGGCTGAGTATGAAGGATTAGTTCAAGGTTTAAGCCTTGCAGAGAAAATGGGAATAAAGCAATTAATGGTGTTCGAAGATTTTGAACTAGTAGTCAACCAAGTTTGAGGGATTTTCATGGCAAGGAATGTTTGCATGAGATCCTATCAGCACCGAGTCTGGGACCTGGTTGAGTGTTTTGAAGCCTTTAACATCCAGACTATTCCCCAAAGATAAAATGGTGACGTAGACCGCCTAGCTATGATTGGTGCTCAGTTTGATCCTACATCTGACCTTATACATAATGAAAACTCTGTATGAGTAGTAGTCTGACCAGCGATTCCTGACAATGATCAAAGTTGGTAGGTTTTTGAAAGTGATGAACACATCGCCTCGTTCATTTAGTAGTCAGGAGAATTCATTGATCAACTTCAACAAAAGATTACCGATGCATATGAAGGACAAATCATGTAGCTCAGATCTAACAAGATTCCAAAAGGGTTGGTTACTCTTGAATTTTTTTTTTATTGCGATGATGCAAGAAATGATAAATGAAAGTTTGTGGCAGACCAAAGTGATTACGTAGACCTTTGGGTCTCAGATGGCAGAAACCTTCAGGTCGGGAAAGATGTCTTGCACCATGATAAAGAAAGGCTCATCAGTTTCTGCGAGAAATATAGAGTAGTGGCTTGGTCCTATGACAATCTAGAAGGATATGATCTTGATATCATCCAGCACATGATCGAGCTAACAAAAGGTGCAAAACTAGTCTAAAAAAAGTAGAGGATAGTAAACCCCAAAATTGAAGCGCTAATGGCACAAAACCTAACCAAGTTAATTGAGTTGTTCATTGTCTTCTCAATCAAGCATAGTACTTGCGTATCTAATCTGGTCCTGGTCTGAAAGAAGAATGGAGATATATGCTTGTGTGTGGACTTCCAAGACCTAAATAGAGCATCCCTAAAAGACCATTATCCGTTGCCTTCTATGGAGTCAATCTTACAAATGGTAGCAGGATTGGAAATATTTTCTCTATTGGATAGCTTCTCTGGTTACAATCAAATCTGAGTCAAGAAGGAGGATCAACACAAGACCATGTTCACTACAAAGTGGGGAACATTTTCTTATGCTAAAATGCCTTTTGGTTTATCCAACGCAGGGGAAACATTCTAGCGGGCGATGGACATCGCGTTCAGTGAGCTAATCAATAAATTTATTCTAGTTTTTTTAGATGATCTTACTATTTTTTCTAAATCTAAGGATGATTATTTTGACCACTTACAAATAGTTTTTCAAAAGTGCCAGGAGTTCGAGGTTTGCCTAAATCCAAAAAAATGCATATTCGGAGTACTGCAAGGAAAGCTGTTAGGACATGTGGTATCCAAGGAAGGAGTTTCGATTGACCCCGAACGGGTGAAAGCTATCAAGGAATTTCCCCTTTTGGTGAATAAGAAAGGCGTTCAGTCCTTCTTGGGCAAGGTAAATTTTGCTAGCAAGTTTATTTCTGACTTTGTAGGAATAATTAAGTTAATCACCTTGATGCTTAAAAAGGATCAAACATTCAAGTGGATGACTGAAGCTTCAGGAAGCCTTTGAAAAATTTAAGAACGCTATTTCCGCAGCTCTGATACTAGTTAATCCATATTTATCTAATGATTTTATAATGTATAAATTTAGTAGCAAGTCCAGTATTGCTACTATCTTAACCCAAAAGGATGATGAAGGAAAGGGAGAACATCCAGTGGATTTCTACTCCCAGACCTTGAAGGAATATGAGATGAATTATAATTTCATCGAAATACAAGCCTTTGCAATAGTGAAGGGACTTAAAAAGTTTCACCATCTAATTTCCTACAACAAAGTGTTTGTTTACGTTGCACATTCCTGTGTGCGTGAATATATCATGGAGGGAGAAATCACAAAAAAAGAGCTAATTGGATCACCAAGATCCTTAAATATGACATTGAATTCAAACCCACTAAAACTGTCAGAGGAAGAGGACTGTGTGAATACATGATGCAAAACGAGACGATTCCCACCAAAGTAGTGCAACCAGAGCTTGTTTTGATAAATGAGTCAGAATGGGAGGGTTGTTGGGTAACAGATAGGATGAGGTTTATGCAAATAGGAAAGTATCCACTAGGTCTCTCCTCCCAAAAAAGGAGATACTACCGGTTGCAAAATTGCAGATATGCATTAGTAAAGGAGGTCCTTTTCAAAAGGAATTTTAATGGTCTCCTCCTGCGATGCATTACAACAGAGCAGGTGAGGAGAATCCTTGAAACGTTCCACAACAGCGCTGTGAGCGGACACTTCTCCGCTAAGACCACTGCCATCAAAATCATGTGTGCAAGTTATTATTGGCCTACAGTTTTCAATGACTCCCACTTTTTGGTAAAATCTTGCAAAAAATGCCAGTTCTTTACTGACATAAGGAAGAATTTTGCAATGCCTCTCAAACCTATAGTGGCAGACGAACCATTTGCACAATGGGTCCTATACTTCATCGAGATGATTAATCCCGCTTCTAGTGTAGAGTGCAAGTGGATTTTGACTGCCATAGATTACTTCACAAGATGCAAAGCGGTTGTTCCGCTTAAAAACACAACAGAGGTAGAGATAGTGGATTTCCTTGAAGAACTGGTGACAAGGTTCGGTCCTCCTAAGAGTCTCATTTCTGATAATGCTAAAGCTTTCCTAGGTGCAAAGGTATGTCATTTTGCATTAACAAATGGCATATTCCTTAAAACATCAACAAATTATTACCCGCAAGGAAACGGCCTAGCGGAGTCAATGAATAAAAACCTAGTCCGACTACTTAAAAGAATTGGTTCAGAACACTAGAAAGAATGGCAGAAAAACCTTTGAATGATGCTTTGGGAAAACCGCATAACTCCTAAGCAAGTCCTTAAGACTTCGCCTTATGAGTTGGTATATGGGAAAGAGGCACTGTTGCCTATATCTATGGAGATTCCAGTGCTCCAACTGTTGAAATCTCTTGAGATAGAACAAAATGGTGCCATGGAGGTTCAACTTGCTGAACTATTAGAAGTACAGGAAAAAAAGGGAGAATTCCCTAATAGCCATGACAAACCACCAACAAGTGGTCAAGCGATGGTTTGACAAGAAGGATTCTAACCAAGGCCTAAAGTGCAAAAACTTAGTGCTAAAATATGATAAAAGGGATGCTGAGCAAGGTCAGCATGGTAAGTTTGATAGCCTATGGGAGGGCCCCTTTAAAATCATTCAGTGCAGAGAGCATAACGCTTTTGAGTTAGAAAGTATGTAACAAGAACCCTTAGGAATCCCAGTCAATGGGATTCATCTTAAGTTGTTCCATTAAGTGACAATTTTATTTTTGTACATATGTAAATAATGCTTTTTATTTCCCTTTGTGTTGGCTGGTATTTCTTAAATTGGTTTGTCTTCCTGCGGAAACAACCCATAATTGTAGAGAGCAGAGTGATGAAATTTCTTTGCATATAAAACACACCCATGTGCAATGAAAGTAAACACATATGCTAATAAAATAGCCCATACAATAGATATGCAAAATGGAAGAAAGAGTCATGGATTTTATAAAGATATATGTTGATTTATATATATTCTCTTTTTTTTACATTGAAAAATGGCTGAGAAAGCCATAATTCAAAAAGTATATGACTATACAAAATATTATTTCATACATCCTATATTTATAGCCCTTTTTTAGGCTTATATACAAAACTGTAAAATAGGAGGTGTATTCAACAATGGAAATCAAAGAAACGAGGGGGCATTTTATCTAGGAGCAGGAAGGAATTTTATCCAAGAGCATGGGAGGAAGCAATTGACACATCTATGGTAGCATCTACCACTTCATCCACGATAATGCCGACCATGTCTTCGTCAGCAGGTTCTTCAGCAGCAGAAGTAGAGTCATTCGACCCAACCGCCATTGGCGAGGGAAAGACCAGGATCCTGAAGTCGGTATACCAATCAATGTCATAACATGGTATTACGTTGTAGCTATAGAACATAAAGTGCAAGGCCTAGGTAACCCTCTGTTGATGCTCGGTGTGTGTCTGAAGGTGAAATCCACTGAAAAAAAACAACCATAAAACTACCACTTCTTCCTCAATGTAGTGACGAAGGTGACTAGCTGTTGGTAGGCCTACCCCATATGTAGTGTAAGCAACAATCTCACCTAGGCCATTCAAGTATTTTCTTGGAAATATTGATCCTTGACAAGCTTCAGAGTTAGGGGCTTGGGGATACCAATGTCTAACATCGATGCTACAAAATGTGAGCAGATATCAGTATTCACAAGGTACTTGTCCTCATATTCTATACAATCCCTACCCATAACCCATTTTATGGCTACCAAAACCAAGGAGTATTTATTCTTGGTCATTCTCTTCAATCGCCTAGTGGAAATTTCCCCAAGAAAAGTTCTATGTGACTTATAAGAGGTTAGCCTAACAAGAGTATCCATGACACTGACACAATGCTGCTAACTTCTAACTAACACTGGAACTTGCTTACCACCTAGCCTATGAAAAAAGCTTTCTTACTGAAGCTTAGGACTGTGCCAATGACCTATTATTAAAACTGCTCAAATGCTAAGTGTGATTTCTTTACTACTTAGGGGCCTATTTATAGAATTAATGAGAAGATGCATGCCAATCCATTTTGAGAAAACGTGGTGATAACCAAGTGCCAACATGAAAGGCATGCCTCTGTGTGCTTGCATTTCTTGACCAGATGTATATGTAGAGGTATGGTTTAATGTGTGTTGGGTTAGTAAGAGCTAGTTAATTAGCTTTAAAAAGGTGGTGCTCATCGGTAGTAAGCTGCACGACCGTAGGCTATTATGTCATCCCACAGGTGTTTCCCAGAGCCCAATATAGGATCCATATCTTTTTAGGTCATGATCGTTTGCTTTGGCTTGAAATCATTTCGTCTAGGATATTAATTTCCAACACATACTAACGCAAGGTTAGAAGGAAAATTGTTGGCTCAAACTTCAAGGGAATCACATCATATCACATGGTTTCCAAACACAATAATTAATTCTTTCCGCCTCAAAATGGCAAGCAATTCATTTTGCACAAGCTGAGGAATTAGCTGTACATGTCGAATTAAATGCAAAAGGAACACTTTCCTCTACCACCTTGCGAAAAGATAGCCAAATATTGCATGAAAAGGTTTAATGTTCAAATTCTTTTCAAATATGCCAAAGCTTAAGGTGTAGAGAAATTTTTAGCATATCCAAAGCCGGATAGAATTTACAAAGAGTTCAAAACCTACAAAAGTTTTCATTTAAAGAAAAATGTCAAAGATTTCATCACAACAAATGCAGGAGGAGATTGGTCAAAATATTTTTAAAGTAATTCAGTCGTCAGAAGATGTGTATACCTATGAGGATATAGCATATGCTATGCCTAGTATACCAAGCAGGCCAAAGATGATGTATGCAATAGAGTTGAGTAGGCCCAAAGATTGCAAAAACAAGAAAAGGGTTGAGGAGAAATGGGATAATATTTATGACCCACGATTCGCATAAAACACTAAATCCTTAAGAGAAGTAGCCTGTTCAAGGTTGATGACACCTAAGGTGGACACATCTATAGCAAGAAAGGTTTGGTACAGTGGTCTCCCACAATACATGGTCCCTTTGGTACATTACTACCTGGAGATAGTTGATGTCGTCATTCAACATTATAATCCTAGCACCCGCTGCATCGAAGGCCGAAACTTAAGAGTTCACATCATTTGACAAGCCATTTGGCATATGCTATGCATCTCAGACCCATGTAAAAGAAGAGAGATGATTGAGTCATTTTTCCCTGGTAAAGGAGAAAAAACGTGGAGGATGATGAAAAAGAACTTAGATTTCCTGATCGAGGAAATTGGTAAGAAAGGAGTCCCAGGCGCTAAGTTTCCAAGTATCCTGTTGTTGCGTGCTTCATTTCGCGAGGATATGTAGGATGCTATGTCAATGCTAGCTTTTGTGTGCGGCCGCAACTCCGATGAGATGGTGGAAACTTTTCAACTGAGACTAGCCTTCCAATTCCACAAACAACATGATATCTTTTGGTATGATTTCACCGAGTTCATGGTGGAGGAAATGATACGGCAAATAAAAAATTACCCAGCAAAGGGAAAGTTTAGATTTCTCTCTTTCCTAGTTCACATGTTCCTACACCAAAACCCTAATTTTTTCAGCAGGTATTTTCAATTATCAATTTTTGATGTAAAGGGGAAGAGGAAACCAGTATCCATGTGGACACCCTTTCTTTCCATGTCATATTATTATTATGCATTTTCAGATTATTTTATAACTCTGGTCTTGCATGATTTATGAGGAGAAGATGACATAATTCGGCTCGACAAGGATCAAACCAGATATATGCAGAGTTTCACTCCCGCCTGTGACTGGTTCTTAGGAACAGATTTCACAATTCTCCAAATGTGGGGCTTCACTGGTCAACCCTTCCTTCTCCCAGCCTACGTCACAAATAGGGTTCTTGCGCTTGAAATGTGTAGGTAGGTGTGTATCATTGATTTTACTTTCTGTAGCAGTAAAAAGGTGTTGTCATAATAATGGTTTACAATTCCTGAGAGGAACGAATTTTAGCTGAAATCACATATTTTTAGAAAATATAATGATTTAAGCCTTAAAAAGTTCCATTTTAAGGATTCCAATTGATGAGGGTTTGATCAAATCACCTTAGATCAAACCCCCTTGGATAGAACCTCACTAGTTTTAAACCATACCTATAAATGCGTCTCCTTTACACCTATCAAAATGATGATAAAAATCACTTTTGATTTAGATTTTGGGGATCAAATGAATTCATTTAAAATTTATTTCAAATGATTATGGTATTCCTCGAACAAGCTATCCAATGAATATAATTTTAATATGTTTTGGTTTTGTTATGTATTTTTTTAAGTTTTATTAAACATAGGTTTTCATCAAAATGAATTTCTTTGTTCTTCACATGTGGAAAAATAGAAGATTATCAAAAAAATTGAAAAATATGAGTGCACTAGATATTGAAGTCCTTGATTCAACAAAAAATAAAATAAAATTTTGACATATACAAAAAAAGTTATGCGTTATCAGTCGCATTGTGTCTGAATTGTAATTCATTTGACTTTGAAAATTGATTAAGGAAAAATTATTCAATAAAACTATCTAACCAAGTGGAAGCACTAGATATCAGGTTACAAATCTAAATTTGAAAGAACTAGAATTTTATCCTTCATGGAAAAAAAGTTATGCATTATACGTTGCGCCACTTTTTAAAAATGTTGTTTTCTGAAAAATCTATTTTTGTGGGAGATGGAAAAAGTGCAATTTGATTCCAAAATTTTTGAAAAAAATATTTTTAGAATCTACAAACAAAATTTGATGACTCTAATTTGCACCATCTTCAAATTCCTCACAGTTTAGCCGCTATAGGTGCCCAAATGTGAAGATTTAGTTAAAAATAATAAGTTCAGTGTCCAGTTTGGCCAAAAATTGTAAACCACTATTATGGGATCACCCAAAAGTGTCAAAAGAAAAGGATTCTTTACCTTTCTGAAGAATTTTAGAACGGTGACTCTGTTAAAAAAGCAATCAGATCAGTTATTGCAGGATAAGCTGGCTCATTTAGGGTTGGTTTTGGTAAATGAGAAATGGGATTACAACCCTTTCAATGACCTGCCAGAGCCACACATGAAAGTTACTCATGTTCCTCGACCTTACTGGGAAAAATGGTGTAACCCGTATGCACACAAAGATGAAAATTTTGTTGAACTGGCGTGTATTCCCACATAAGATATCAGAGGGCCATGGAACAAGTTCTACTTTGCTGTAGCGATGGCCAAAGATAATGTTCACATGGAATGCACCATATACAACAAGTTACAGAAAGATGAGGAATGGACTGATGAAAAGATAGAAGCTTTCTGGAAGTATCGCCAAGAGATAGGGAAATTGGATGCCCCTTATGAGAGCTTGAGGGAGGACAAGGAGTTTGAAAAATGGTGGGATGATGACCACCCCATCCTAGAATCTATCATCAATAAGAGAAATGATCTGGAGGATGAGTCCGAAGAGCAGGAAGAGGAAGCGACAACTTCTGCATCCTCCGCACCGAAAGAGAAAGGCTCTAGACAGCCCGCCTATGTAGCCATGAATGTATATTTTAATGTATCAAGGAATTCACATATGCTCACTTGGGATGCTAAGCCATCCAGAGTATCACAACAACAAATAATAACTTTCGAAGCTCGGGAGGCCCCGCCCACAAGATGAAAGCATATAGAAGCCATAATCAGAGAGGGTTCACAAGAACGTGTCGAGAGATAGGGGCTTGCAGCTAGCCAAGAGCCTCAGGCCAAGGAAGAGTCGCTAACGATTCTGGAGCCGCCATTGACCAGTCAACAGGTAAAATTCACTCCTTCTTCCCTTGCTTCTCATTTCTTTGTATATGCCCCTGCCTTAGCGGCAATCCCTGCCATGAGTACTAGCCCTATGTTTCCCACTTTTTATCCAACACATGTGGGAGGTTTTTCCCAATTCTCATAGATGACTCCACCCAGCTTAACTCCTCTGCAAACCTTTACACCAACTGCCGCCACTCAGGCTCTCCTTTCCTCACCTTTCCAAGGCATGCCCCCTGTGAACACCCCTTCTTCTTCTATTGTTGTGGATCCTCTTCCATCACAATAAGCTGACTCCACAATGACAACTCCTTCACCATTCCAGGCTATGAGCCCTCCCACAGAATCACTAATTGAGCCATGGCAAGTGGCTAGCCCTTCTATTGGTCCTCAAACCAAGATTTGGAATGTGCCCCACTTCTCCTCGCAAACTATCACTCTCTAGAAAAAGAAAATGCCTGCGCCCATCAAGGTTACCTATCCATATTCCCTACCTTCTGATGCTCCTTTCATGGGAAGACTAGTTTCGTCTCTAGCTGAATTTATGGTGCAAATTGATTGTGGAAAGGAAGCATGCACAAATAGAATGCAAAATCACAAGGCAAAGGATGGCAGTGCTTCTGTTGAGCCAAAAATATAGGCTCTTTATAATGAGACCTGACAAGAGCTGAAGTTTGCAACCATGTACTCGAGAGTAACCAAGCCTCAGGGGGAGATGCACCCAAAAGATTATGAAATATATGTGGTAGGGCTTGAACTGAAGGTGTCCTGACTATAGGATAAGGTTGAATTTATGGAGGAAACACAATGGGTGGTCACCTCTGATTTCCTTAAAACTGGTTGCCAGCTAAAGAAAAAGGATGAGTAGCTTAAAGCAGTAAGAGAAAGAGTTAGTTTTTTGGAGAAAAAAGAGCAATCCCTGGAGGCGGATGTTGCATGAATTATAGAGAGGGCGCTGACAGCGGAAAATGAGAAGATAGACTTTAGGGTGAGCTTGCAAAGATCGAGACTATCGACCCTGCCATGGTAGAAGAGTTGCATGCTAAGAATCAAGAGACAGAGAAAAATTTGTAGCTAAAGAATGATGAGATGGAACGGCTTCGCCTTGAGTATAGTTAAGGCATGGCACAGAGGAATGAGGCTTTGGAGCACCAACAAGCTCAGTATGAGCAGAAGTTACAAGAAAAAGAGGCCGAATTCGAGGACTTAAAAGCTCAAATAAAATAAGAGCTCCAAGATACAAAATCCTCTCTAGACATGCATTTAGCAAATCACTCCTAAGCCAAGGAGAATTGGAATAAAGAAATGAGCAGCTCTGTAGAGCAACTGGTGTTTGAGAAAAAAAAAACGGCAGAGTTGGCTAAGGCCATTAACTTAAAATATGTAGAGATCATTGCTTCTCTTAAAATCTCTCCTGTCTTCTCCTACATAGCTGGACATTATTCTGTTGCTTAGGTAGTTGTACATTTCTTACTGGGAAAAGATTAAATTTTTTTGTCTAGCACTGTAGCCCACCCTCCAATTTATTGCCAAGGCATCAAGGCTGAGCTAGGAGGCTCATGACATAATTGAGCAGTTCCCATGGTTTATCTTGGAAAAGGTTCCAGAGGAAAAAGATCTGCTCACTGAGCTATACTCGGTCTCTGATGAAAACCTCGCTAGGGAAGGAATTGAAGATCAGGATGCTACTACTCAGATGGAGAATAAGCTTATCCATTGCCACTCTTCCTTCTAGCACACTAAAGCAGTCGTGGCTACTCTGAGCAGGACAATGGACAACATACGAGAGAGTTTCTCTAGGTTAAACAATATAGATTTGTCGTCCTCGTTCCTAGAAAATGGCTCTATTGCTACGACTGAGCAGATTGTAGAAAAAATAGAAGAGAAAGAAAATAATCCATATGCTTTTAGGGATTTTAGTCATCCTCCCACCACAACTAACATTGAGGGAGTGATACATCCGCTTGCACAACTACTATTTCATTGTGAAGCAGGGGTCGATTTACCTAATGCACTACCTCATCAAGAAACTATTGATCTAACCGGAGCACAAGAGAATTTGTGCAACATTGTAAGGCCATCTGAGGATGAATGGTCAACTCTACAGGTGGCTCTTTCCAATCTTTGACTCCATTATTTGATGAAATGGCACTCTAGCCTTTAAACCAGTGAAAATATGGGTTCTCCATTCCTCAGGCGAAATGCCCTTGGTAGTCGCCAAAAGCTGTTAATAAATATTTAACAAGCTCCCTATGGGTATATTTTCCTCTAGATATCGACCCGCACATTGCAGGAGATCAACTTATCCTTCTATTAAATCTACTTTCCTCCCTCCACGTACCTGCTCTACGCACCCTGAGTTTTTCCCTTCCTTTCGCGTCCCAGGAACCCTCACTATACTTCCACGTGTCATAGTTGTGGGCCATTTTTTTATCATTCCTTCTTGCTTCCTCATCGAGCTCCACTAGCATGCCACGAAGCCCTCATTCCCAAATACTTTGGTGGGCCCCACAATTACTGTCTATGGCATTCCCTTCCTACGTGTCTACTCTTCAAAAGGTTTTTAGCATAAGGATGAAATAACGACCATGGGTAGCGAAATGCTGCCACACATATTTTTTGGGACCAAATGATGTCGAAGCCTACTCCGCTATTGGTTAAGTGCTCCACCCATTCAACACGTGTAGCCTTGGCACAAGGCTTTAGCGGTGAAAGATAAAGTTTCACATGGGTAGTGAAATGCTACCACGTGCCTAGTCGACCGATCTCGTATCCGAGAGATTAACTAAGTGAACCAAATGTTGTGATTGGCCACTGCATGTCATAATCATTTATATGGGGTGGTGACACTTGTCTATTTTAACCTTACCAGGACCATCGCCATCATTCACAGGAGATGCACCTATGCCTGTAATGACCAGATACTTGGTTTTGAATCCTTTTTGTTGCAACAGCTTGGGGAATATTCTTATTTCTACATCATTTCTAGGAGATTGAGAAATCTTTTAGGTGGCTTCTCTCCAAAGCAGTTGGGGTTTTTCTTCTATATACACCTTTCTCTATTTAGAGAGAAGGGTCCAAAATTTTGGAGGAACACTGGTCTTAGGAAAAGACACCAAGCCTTTATTATTGCTTTATTTTATTGCAAAAGACTTTCAGACTGTGCCAATTGTTTGGCCTTTTTATTCTTTCATGCTATTTGATTAAATTGTAAATTTTGCTTTTATTATTTGAACATTTCATTTGAGAACTTCTATATATGTTGAATGCAGGTTTGTTGATTTAGATCATGTCTAATGACTCTTCTTGGTAGTAGGAATGTATGCAATGTTATTTTATGTCAATGAATGGATTGTCTATACTATAATCTTCAATTTCTAATTTTTTGGAACACTACAAACACAAATTAGGCCCTTAGATCTATGATTTATCGTGCCTATCATTAAGTCTTGGTGCATCACCTTAGGTTAGATTTTATTTTATTATATCTATTTCCTTTTCCCTTTCCAAACCCCCATTATAGAAGAAATTGACTTCTCTAAAAACCCGAAGGTCACTCAGTTTAGCGCAAAAGGTCCCATAAAAAACTAGGTTTCCCATAAGACACTATTACCTTGTCAAATTTTGGCATCAACAATTACTATTCAACACTTGAGCTAAAAAATATGAATAAATAAATATATATTTGTTTTCTTATAAGTAAACACATCTACAGTACAAAAAAACTATGCATTATTGTCTTTTTAAAACAAAAAATACTGCACAAGAGTTTTCTAGAGAAGTTTTTATCACAGTTTTGATATTGTGGGGTTCACATTGTTCAGAATTCCTCATCAAGATCTAGTGTTTTGAATGGGAAAAGGGAAGCTTTAGATTTCATTTTCAGCTCAGTTTTCAAGCTTTTAAAATAGGTTCCCTTCTTGTTTTACAATAGGGTATGTGCAAGATCATCATGGAAAAAACAGGCCCTTAAGTGGCAAAAAAATTAGAAAAATCAAAGTTAGGCAACTTGACGTAAAAATTCGAATAAGTTATCTATATTATTTCAAAAATATGTAAGAATAGAATTTGTAGAAAATTGAATGTAGTTTCTAAACTACTAGGTTTGTTTAAAAAAAATCTATTTGGTGAAAATTTGAAATTTCAATCGTAGTACTTAAATTTTAGGGAAAAAATAAGAAGTAGGTGTATGTCTAACCACCCTAACCACAATAAAATGATAATATTTTTTTATAATATTTTAGATATAAGTAGAGGACTCATGTCTCGATGTGATGCATATTTTTTTGTAATTTTTTTTCCAAGTACATAATTAATTATGAATTTTTTATTACAACTTTTTAAAAATATAAAAATCTCATATGTCTGACTACCTTAACTTGGTCAAAACTTTATGAAATTCATTTTTTCTTTTTTTAATCCTATAGTATGCAAAGCATATAATGTGACGCATGTTTTGGATTCAAAAAATGTGATATCTTTTGAAAGTTATAGATGTTTTTCAATCAGTCTATCAATCAGGACTTTAGTCGTAATTTGAATAGAAAATGAATAATAATTACTTATTAAATTCAAAATAAAGTATAATTTATATTGGTGGAAAGCTAAGAATTTCTTTTAAAAACCCTTTTCGTTTCATCAATTTTGGGTTAAAAAAAAGTCATCAGCCACATAACCATCATATTGCCACTTTTTGGCCCATCATGATCCTGCACATACCCAATATTCTTATCTATATTTTCTGAAAAGATTGATTGAAAGTTACTTGTTGAAAATGTTAAAAGAAATTGTTTGTTTCTTCATTTTTTGACAATGGTATACTCCTTTTAAAACAATTTCTCTTGTAATAGCTTTTGAAACGAAATTTTTTTAGTCACATACTTTATTTATTTTGGGTATGGAGAACTATATTGTTGAGATCCAATGATGCAAATTATTTGTTAGATTTCTCCAAGTCTGGTTGCAACTTTTTTGAATATAAACCCTTTATAATGTTGTTTGAAATCTATTTTTATTTGTCTTAAGTTGTATTCCTCCTTGCATGGAATAGTTTTTGAAAGATATACATGTTCGATATCAAATAGGTTGAGATATTTGCTATGCTGCCTGTAATAATAACCTTATTAAATTAATGCTACTCTCCTTAAGTCATCCCCTGTTTTATACATTTATCCCCATACAAGCTTTGCGATAAGCAACGTGATTGAAGATATTAGCATCTCCTGCATATTCCTCCCAGGTTGTGTCCTTATTTTCTTCTTGAAAATTGTTTCTTAACCAATGTCATATAGTTGTTATGCAATAGTTTATAACGCCTTTCCCTAGTTTGATCTGAAAGTTTGGATTTCCTTTCACCACTATTTCTTGTCATTTTTAGCAAGTCTTTGACTTTTGGAAAGATCCCCTTACATACTTAATAGAAAAAGTCGATGGAAGATAATCAGTTGAGTTGAACTTTTTAAGATGTGTAAACTCTGTTAAATCGTCGACCGATGAACTGAAGGAATCGTATGTTGTTAGTTTGGTAGATAGCTGAAAACATCTTTTGAGAATAATATAAAGAACCATCCCTCTATCTATTCCCTGCATTCTATTATCTTGCAAAGTAATTATCTCTTACCTAGTAGTCCATGCGTGTGACTTTTTTGCCATATATGCCTGTAATTTTATCATATGTCATTAACCCATATTTAAACAATTCTCTGTAGCTCTTTGCAATGGAAATTAAACTTATAAAATTATCTTGGTATTTCTGGCTATATTCTCCTAAGTCACTACTAGTTATGATCTAATCAACTTTTGAAATGAAATATTTATGGTACAGATTGAGTCTAAGTTATATTGTATGCAAACTGAGAGTTTAAATATATATTTATATAAATTTAGGAATGCATGCATGATAGATCTTCCAGTTAAGGATTTGAGCTATAAAAGGTTCGAGTTTTTGCATATTGAGTCTTTTACCAAACTCTTCTTTGAGTTATCTTTATCTCTATTAAATTATGTATGTATGGTGTGAGTACTATAATTTGAAAATAATTGCAGATAAAAGATTAAATTGATGTTAATAGATATTTATTCTATGATTGAAGAATATATGTTTTTTTTTTTTAAAGAATATAATGCACAGTCTGTTTGTATTGTAGATGTGTTTACTTCTAAGAAAATAAATATATATTTATTTATTCATATTGTTTAGCTCAAGTTTTGATTAGTAATGAGAAAAGAATTATATGGTATTTTATTTATAATTTCCATCATGTAATGGTTCATGAAGAAAATTGAATTGATTATTTTATTAACTTTTGATGATAATTTGTGATGAAAAATAGTTTATTGTTTATAACCTTGAGTAAATTTTTAGGCTATGAGTTCTTTTGTTTCCAGAGGCTAGAGGTGTAATGTTATGGTGTTTGAATAATTATATTTGTATCTTATATTCCATAGCAGAGTTATGGTTTGGGGACTTAGCCTTTCACAATTTGTTGTTGTCTATGTAGCATTTTGGAGATTATGATCTACGTCTAGATAGAGATATAAACATTCATGATTTTGTTCTTTGTGCTTGGAGGTTTTCTTTTGTATTTTGATGTTGAGTCATGTTATAGAAAGAGTGGCTTGTGATAGGGGCTGAAACCCTAAGTGGTTGTTTGGGTAACCTATTGTAGGTGATGTAACCCAATGAAAACCTTAATTTAATGAACTAGGGGTTGGGTAGTATATAATATTAATTCAGATAAATGTTTTGCCTCACCTATCACCTTGATGCTCATTTAGATTGAGGAAAGGTTGAGAAGGCCTGGAATGGATAGTCACCTATCTTGTCTTCTTGAAAGATGGAATGACTCCACACTAGTTTGCATAGGGGCAGGGAATCAGTAGAGACTACCAGGGTAACCTATCCTAAAATGTATGATGACACTCTTTTCCTATTGCATGATTGTGGTCTCTTATGGCGAGTTATCTCCAATTGTGTTTTTCCTTTGGGAGTTTGTTTGATTTAGCTTTGAAATCATTATGTCATTATGTGAATGTAAGAAAAGTAAATGTATTGTTTTGTCTTCTTATTTGTATTGATATGTGGACTTGTCATTATCTCCTAGCATGGAGGGAGTGGACCTTCGGGTTTCACGCGATAGGGAGGAAACTGTGCTATACCTTCATTGGATATTCTTATAGTTGATACTATACTTGTAGCTGGTTCCTATTACTTCATTGATCGTGACAATAGACACAGAACATGTTCAAAGACATGGATGTTAGATATGATGAGATAATTATCATCTTTGTATAATTACCTCATGTGTATGAGTGTACTTTTGTATCAATATTTTGATGTAATGAGATTTATGAAAATCTCACTTGATGTAATCTGGATATATAAATATCTTGACTGTATAAAGTTTTGAAAATTGGATCATTCATGAATATGTTATGTACATATGTTTTATAACTTCAATATTATATTATGATGTTTTTATTTATAATGTTTAAGTAATGTTGTCTTGGAATCCTTAAGACAATTATGTAATCGAATGACTTTAAAAAAAATAATTATTTAGTTAATTTGTTCTTTACGCTATGGAATCTTTGGCAGGGCGTTACAGTAGATGTTTAAATTATTGAAAATGTTGCAAAATTAAATTAATGGATGGAATTTTATTGAAAATATTTCATTTTCTATGAATTTGTTGAATGCTTAATGCTAAATCTACTTAAGTTATAACAAAGAATTTGTAATCTTCATGAAATATTATTGTAAATCTTTTGATTTCATGATGTTATTTTATGAATGAAGTGAAAATTTTATGTGAAATGTTTATGATTCTTAATAATACTAGAAATAATTGTAGTCCCTTTGAGATTAACAACAATATCACATCAAACCCGAGAGTGACCCTAGTGCAATCATGACCTGGTTATTGAAGAATTGGGATTGAACTAAAGCCAATATTTTCCTATCAAAGCAAAATAGCCCTTGAGGTTGTCCTTTTCCCATATCTTTCAAGAAGGATAGGCTCTTTGCGGTCTTATCTGTGAAGAATTTATTCATCCTATTTTCTATGAGTAAAATCTTCATCAATAGGAACTGGTGCTAGAAGGAGGGCCTATTGTTGTCATTTTTGGCTTTGTTAAGTTTTAAACTATATTTCCATAGTGTCACTAGATCTTGATCTGCTGATCCTCATGTCACTTTAGTCGAGCTTAGTGGTCGAACGTCATCTAGACCTCAAAATTATGCAAGTTTAAGTGCAAGTTCGAAGAATCCAACCTTTGTTTTACCATCACCCCCATAGTGATGGCATTCTTTAACATGGAGTCATCGATTCAATTTTCCATATACAATGATTGATTGAAAAATCTTGACAAGTTGTGTGCTAAATATTATTTCCATAAAGATGTAGAAGAACACATTAGTATCTTTAAGGATACATGCTTTAGACTAAGGATTGAACATGAAGATGTTCTATGCAGGTTTTTCCCAAACACCTTGAGCGATGAATTCTACCAATGTTATATTAACCTACCTTGTAATTCTATTAGATCATGGTAGGACATGGAAACTCAATTCTTAGCCAAATTTAGAACATCGAATGACCTTGCTTTGTTATATCATCAATTTTCTCAAATCAAGAGGTTCAAAGGAGAACCTATAACTACTTTTAATGATAGGTTTCAAAAGGATTATTCTTGAATGCAAGCACCTTACGTAGTAGATAATTTGTCTACTATTGTAGTTTACTATACAACAATAGATCCTTTAATTGCTATGTTTGTGAAGCGAAGGGAAAATCCTCCTACTACAATACTAGAAGCTTATGCTAATTCCATGATTGTAAATTAAGAAATGAAACATCTTGGAAATGGAATGTCCACAAATGGCGGGAACAGATTAAATATTTACCCTACCCCAAACATGAATAGAGTTCCTCTAGGTCATCCTATAACTCCTAATGTTTATCCTTCAGTGGTCTAGAATGGGACATTTCCTTATAACACTTTCTTTCAACCAGGACATAGTCAAGCTTAAGTCCCTCGCCCTGGTCCAACTATTATGGAGCTGCATCCTAATGGAAATTTTTTTTTCTCGCAAACTCAAGAAAATAAAAATATCAAGATCTCAGAGGAAAAATAAGACATTAAAGAAGTTACAACTCAAATCAAAAGATTAACCACAGAGGTTACACAATTAAGAAATCAAAATTTCTATGCTCAAAATAACAACCAAAATTCACAAAATCGAATGTACAATGCTCCTAGACCACCTAGACCCTACAAAACATGACCTAATAATGGAGGAGTGTCAACACCTTTAGATAATACTGATCCTACTGATGAAAGGTCCACATGAAAAGTGAACTTAGCTGATCTTGCGATGAATAATTCGTGTAGAATTCATAATATGAATGCTCATGTTGAAGTAGACTGTTCATAGTTCAAAATTGCTTCTGACATTTTTTCTAGATGCTACACATTATAACGAACATTTTGACTCTCATCCTCCTAAGGGAAATGACTTAGTACTAGTAGGATATGATTCTCCTTTAGTCCTCAAAAGTTATGAATGTTTGAAATCACCTGTGGTCATCAGACGTCACACTAATTAATATGAAGGAGACAATTAAACTATGACTCTAGAAACATATACTTTTCCTTATCAAGATGAAAATGAGCCTCAAGAAGAAGTCGATGAAATTCATGCCTTTTTAACAATATCAGAAAGGACATAATTACAACACAAGGAATAATGCTAATAGTGGAGGTAAATTCAATGGGCCATTAACAATGTCCATCCCACCTAATAAATTTAATAATCCACCTAATGATAAATCAAGCAATAACCTAGGGTTACCCAAGGTAAGCTCTCATTACTATTCATCAAATGCTTTGAAAGGTGAAAAGATAGATTCTATTGACCAAAAAAAATTGACTAATTATTTAGCGGAAGAAATAAAAAAGGTAAAGATTACCCTTTCTCTATCAGAATTACTCGAAACACCTATGAACAAGAAAGCTTTCTTAAATACTCTAGAAGATTTTCCAAAAGAAGGAAAATTTAAGGATGCTCAAGTGAAAGATAGTCATGCTAAAACAAAAGATAATAACATTATTCCCATAGTATATGCGCAAGTAGCCTTTTACAAAGGAAAATTGGAGTCTCCACCATTTTTACTCACTTTGATAATATTCGGTAAAAATATTCATAATTGCTTAGTAGACTCTGGAGCATCTACTTATCTGATGCCTTTATCCATATGTCAAATGCTAGGGTTTACCCTGGCAAGTTCTTTAAAGAAGGTCACTCAGCTCGATAAAACAAAAGTAAATGTAGTTGGAGAATTGACTAACATTCACATGCAATTGGTCGTGGACCCTAGAATCCAATATTATATAGACATTCAAGTCGTTGAGATACCTGACACTTATGGTATGCTTTTGAGCAAAGATTGGTCTCAAACATTGAATGGATATATGGCTACTCATTTCTCACATATGTGGTTACCATGGAAGGGAGTTCCTAACCAAATCATAATCGAAAGAGAACCGTGCATGAAATACATGATTAGTGATTATGATCAGAAAAATGAAGTTCTATACATTGGTGTAGAACCAGGAGTTTACAAAATACAAAGTTCTGGAGTTAAAATAGAAGAATTCTTTACTTATGATGCTAAGAAACCTAATCAATTGACTCCTGGAATAGATGTTTTAATTGAATCAGACTATGATTCTTCTGAAGAAGAGAATAGTCCTTATGATAAATTTTAGAAGAATATTATTGCAAAAGCTCAGGAGAGAGATAAAATTAGAATTTCACTAAAAATTTTGTTGTTGCAGGATTGGTGCAGGTTACATAACACCACACACTCAAAAAATAGTTGTATGATGTGCCTCGAGATAATTCATAGAATCGAGAACCAGTATTATCTAGAACATGATAAGGTCAAAGGATTTGAATCAAGAATACATAAAGATAGAGCTCAAGTCATACAAACTGAAAAGATTAATTCAACGGTACCGAATAACAACAAAGTACAAGATATAGATGATCAAGCCTAGATTCTTAAATTTGATGGATCTAAATCGAAACAAGGAATTGGAATTGGAGTTGAACTGATCAACCCACAAGGTAAATCTTTTCTTGTTGCATATCAATTGCAATTTCAATTTACTAACAATGTGGAAGAATATGAAGCCATTATACATGGCTTGATCCTCGCAATTAAGAAGAAATTCAGAATCCTTAAAGTGTTTGGTGATTTAGTATTAGTGGTTAGACAAGTTCAAAAGCAGTATATCTGTCACTACAAGCGATTGTCCAATTATCGACATTGAGTATGGGATTTAATAGAATATTTTGATGCATTCAACATTACTCATATCCATAGAATATTTAATTAAAGAGCCGATGCTTTGGCTACTGCTGCTAGTACTCTAGAGCCCCTAGATGCCTCTGATTTGAAGAGATTTATAGTTAAGTTGGTGCAACTACCTTTGGTTTTTGATAATGTTACTAATTTGTAGGTATTCGAGGATGACCGAAATATATTGGAGTTCATCACTAGTTTCGTATTTTTGAAGCACAAGTAATCGAAGAGATAGATCACCCTGATGGTGAAATTCAAGATGAATAATTAACTCAAGCTAGAGCTAATAGAATTCTGAAAGGAATAATTGAGCTAGAAATATTATTTGACATTGATCAGATAGTTAGATAGAAAGATTTTCCTCAAAGAAATGGAGGGAAATATGAATTATACAATTTGCATACTGAAGAAAATCCTAAAAATGATCTTATAGGAAAGGTTTGTATTGAAGAAGAGAAAATAAATATTGCTCAGGCACTTAAAGATTATTGTAAGGTTATATCTTGGACATACGAAGATTTGAAGACTTGCGATACTTCCATCATTACTCATACGATACCATTGAAGCTTGATGCAAAGCCTTGCCGACAGAAACAATGGCTAGTAAATGCACTCTTAGAACCATTGATTCAAAAGGAATTCCAAAAAAAAATTATTTGCTAAAATATTTTTTTCTATCAGACATTCTACATGGGTGGCAAAATTGGTTCCCGTAAGAAAGAAAAATGGAGATATACGACTATGTGTATATTTTCGGAATCTCAACAGGGCTTTTGAGAAAGACAATTATCCACTACCCTAACTCGAAGAAGTACTACAAATAGTTAATGGTTCATAGATTATGTCTTTTTTGGATGGATTCTCTAGATATAACCAAGTAATGGTTGCAAGGGAAGATCGGATGAAAACAAATTTCACCATGAAGTGCAGAAGTTTTGCTTACAAAAGGATGTCATTCAGATTGATAAATGTCAGAGCTACATTCCAGAGAGCCATGGACTATGATTTTTGTGAACTGATGGAAAACACATTATTATTTACATGGATGACCTTACAGTATTTTCCAAATATAGAAGAGATCATGTTCGAGATCTCAGAGCGATATTACAAAAGTGTGAAACTTACGGAGTTTCATTGAATCCTAAAAAGTGTATTTTCGGGGTAACTGAAGGTAAGCTACTAGGGTACATCATTTCTAAATAAGGTATTTTGATAGACCCAAATAAAGTGATTTCATTGCTCAAGCTATAGCCCCCGGGAAGTAGAAAAGAATTGAATTTATATTTCGGTAAGATTAATTTTGTTCAAAATTTTATTATCGGATTTTCCAAAATAGTGAAACCACTCAACGATACATATGTTAAAGAAAGATTCCAAAATAGAGTGGAAAAATGAAGCTAAGCTCACCTTCAAGACTATAAAGACTTTAATCACAAAAGTTTGGTAAGTTTGGATTATGTTAAACCTTTCTACATTTAGTCTTTTGCTTCTAGTCACACTTGTGTAGCAGTATTAACACAGAAAGGAAAAAATAAAGAAGAGAAACCAATTGCTTTTATGAGTGCTCCATTCAAAGAAGCAGAGCTGAGATATATAGATATCAAAAAAGAATCCTTTGCTTTGGTCAAAGTGGTACACAAATTTAGACATTACATCCTCAGGAGTATAGTCAAACCTATTATTCTAGATTCTACAGTCAAAATGCTACTAACATAGAGTGAGCTCAGAGAAAAAAGAGCCAAATGGGTTGCAATCCTACATGAATTTGATCTAGAAATCATACCCATGAGATTGGTTCAGGGACAAGCTTTAGTCAGATCTGTTGCAGAAATAGATCCGCAAATTTTAAGTCAACAATATACTTTAGATGTAGAAGACCAAGAATATTGGTATTCAAATATATGGCATTATCTAGTTAGCCATACTTTCCCTGATCGGATGTAAATAAATCAGTGAAGATCCTTTAAGATAAAATCGCAAAGTTACATGATGAAAGGAGGAGCTCTATTTAAAAGAAACCATGAAGGAATCTATTTAAGATGCTTAAATAGAACAAAAGAAAATAAAGTGTTGCATGAACTACACAATAATTTTGGAACAACTCATGGAGGGCCTTTACCTACGTCACACCTCATTTTGAGAGCTGGTTACTACTGGCCAACAATTTTCAAATTATAGCAGTGTTTTACGTGTTCATATGTATCTTTGAAAATTGTTGGCCAATAGTAACTGGCTCTCAGAATGAGGTGTGAAGTAGGTAAAGGTGCTTAATGAGTTGTTCCAAACTTATTGTGTAGTTCATGCAACACTTTATTTTCTTTTGTTCTATTTAAGCATCTTAAATAGATTCCTTGGTTTCTTTTAAATAGAGCTCCTCCTTTCATCATGTAACTTTGCGATTTTATCTTAAGGGCTCTTTATTGATTTCTTTGCATCTGACCAGGGAAAGTATGGCTAACCAAATAATGCCATATATTTGAATACCAGTTTTCTTGGTCTTCTACATCCAAAGTATATTATTGACTTGAAATTTTTGGATCTATTTCTGCAACATTTCTGAACAAGGTAAGTTACTAGGACACATCATTTTTGAACAAGATATTTTGATAGACCCAAATAGAGTGAGTGCATTGCTCAAGCTACAGCCCCCAGGAAGTAGAAAAGAATTGAATTTATATTTTGGTAAGATTAATTTTGTTCGAAAGTTTATTATCGGATTTTCCAAAATAGTGAAACCACTCAACAATATGCTAAAGAAAGATGGAAAAATAGAGTGGAAAAATGAATCTAAGCTCACCTTCGAGACTCTAAAGACTGTAATCACAAAAGTGTTGGTATTGGTAAGTCTGGATTATGTTAAACCTTTCTATATTTAGTCTTTTGCTTCTAGTCACACTTGTGCAGCAGTATTAACACAGAAAGGAAAAATTAAAGAAGAGAAACCAATTTCTTTTATGAGTGCTCCATTCAAAGAAGCAGAGTTGAGCTATACAGATATAAAAAAAGAAGCCTTTTCTTTGGTCAAAGCGGTACACAAATTTAGACATTACATCCTTAGGAGTATAGTCAAAGCTATTATTCCAGATTCTACAGTCAAAATGCTATTAACATAGAGTGAGCTCAGAGAGAAAAGAGCCAAATAGGTTGCAATCCTACAAGAATTTGATCTAGAAATCATACCCATGAGATTGGTTTGGGGACAAGCTTTAGTCAGATCTATTGCAGAAATAGATCCGCAAATTTCAAGTCAACAATATACTTTGGATGTAGAAGACCAAGAAGACTGGTATTCAAATATATGGCATTATTTGGCTAGCCATACTTTCCCTGATCAGATGCAAAGAAATCAATGAAGAGCCCTTAAGATAAAATCGCAAAGTTACATGATGAAAGGAGGAGCTCTATTTAAAAGAAACCATGAAGGAATCTATTTAAGATGCTTAAATAGAACAAAAGTAAATAAAGTGTTGCACATGAACTAAACAATAAGTTTGGAACAACTCATGGAGCACCTTTACCTACTACACACCTCATTCTGAGAGTCGGTTACTACTGGCCAACAATTTTCAAAGATACATATGAACACGTGAAACACTGCTATACATGTCAAACTGTGCCAAGCAAAGGAAGATTCAATGCTCAACCACTACAACCAATGATGGAGATGCATCCTCCATCATCTGTAGGCCATAGATTTATATTAACTGCTACATATTATTGTACCAGATGGAAAGAGGTGTCTCCCAGTAAACAATGCACTACAAAAGTGGTCATCAAGTTCTTGGAAGAGAATATCATCACTAGGTTTGGAGTACCATATGCATTGGTATGCGATAATGGCCATTCCTTTGCTTCATTGAAATTTTATAACTTGGCCTTTGAATATGGTATAACATTGAAATTTTCATCTAACTATTATCTGCGGGGAAATGGATTAGTGAAAGCATCAAATAAAAATTTATTGGATATAATTAAAAAATTGATTGAAAAGAATCCTAGGGAATGGCAATTTTTTCTAAAATTCACCCTTTGGGTAGATTTTACTAGGATGAAAGCTTCATTAGGGAATTCTCCTTATCATTTAGTCTATGGGGTAGATCCTATACTACCAATAAATTTAAAATTCCCTACTTGGTAGTTTGCACAGGAATATATTGGATTAGATAACCAAATGGAAGCCCAATTGTTGCAACTGATGCATTTAGATGAAAAATGTACTCAAGGAATAGATCATTTTGCTAGGAATCAATCTATGGTAAAAATATGGTTTGATAAGAGAGCTAGATTAGAGACTTTTAGGATAACTGGCTTGGTCCTGTATTGGAATAAAGCCCATGCATGAAAAGGTGAGCATGGTAAATTTGACAAGTTATGGATATGTCTATATCAAATTTCTGAAATCTTGGGTAATAGCACTTATAGGTTAATGTGTTTGACTGCTGAAGATATCTCATTGCCTATCAATGTGCAGTTCATAAAGTATTATTTCCAATCATAAGTAAATAGTTTTTTTTTTCTAAATAGTTTTTTTTGTAAATAGTTGTGTTGTTTTTGTTTTGTAAATAGGTGTTTGTTGCTTTTTTTTTTCTTGTTGGGTGTTGCATCGTTCGAATTTACAATGATTAGCAACTTTTGAAGGTGAATAGGTTAATAGAATGTCAACTCTAGGAATTTGATTTGTATCCTGACTGGAAATAGTCCTTTATTTATAAATTATCCAAGAATTATTCTATTCTTTATACTCTGGTTAGCATGAATCATTCAGTCGATGTTGAGCTAGAAACTTATACATTTAAATCTTTCTACTAAAATTTGGGATATCAGTTGTTTGTATTAACTAAAAAATCAAAAGACTACCTTTGCTGCCACTGTAATTCCCAAACTAATAGTGGGCTTCATTTCTTGCAAATTGATAAAAGAGCTATCATTGAAATATCAAAAGAGAAAAATGAGCTATCATTGCTATATCTAAAAAAAGAAAAAATCAACTCTTTAGGCTATCCAAATAACTCTACTAGGGCTATAGACGCCTGGTTGGTAGTAGAGCTATGTTTGGGGGGAATTACAGAGATAACCTTGTCGGGGCTATGGATACTTGATTGGAAGCAAGGCTCTATCCCTGGTTGGCTTAAAAGGGAATTGTCATATTATGTAGGTTAATGCAAATAGTTGTTGTTTCTAAGTTTACTGTAGTGCAAATAATTAATTGCACACATGTGAGCTCAGTAATACTTAATCTTGCATGCTAACCGAAGAGAAATTTGAATGTTGGAATAAGGATCCAATGATTTATAATTAGAAGACTAAAGAAAGTTGGCACATTGATGTTAGATCTGGAATTGACTTTCTATTTTTTTGTTTAGTTTTTTTGGTTGCTAGTTGTTGTGTAGTATCACAACACGCCCCATTTTTCCCCTTGGAAAAATGTGGACCCCACTTTTTTTTGCTGTTCCCTTTCATTTTTGTTTGCTTTGGCATCGTTCTGCGGCTCAGTTGGTTGCTAATCTCAGTTTCAATTCTTCTTGGCCTTTGTTTTATCCTTTCCCTTCGCAAATTCATTATTTTGGTCTCTTCACAAAAGTTCATTATTATTACCGAAAACCGGAATCCCAGAGTCCTACATTTGTATCAAGGAGAATTGTATCTTCATTTGGTCCTAGCCCTGCCCTTAATTTCATTCCCCAGAGTCATCAATCCCGATAATAATTTTTTATCAAAGTCTAGTATTTTAATTTTATTTCCTTTTCTTTTCATTATTCGGAATTCAAAAATCGGAGAGTCTATTTTGAAATTTGCTAATCTCTCTTGAACTCGGTTCTTAGTCTTTTCTTCTATTTTAGTTTTCTCTTTCTAAAGCTTAGAGGTAAGTTCTTGGATCTCGATGTTTCCTTTTAAAGTCATACAAAAAAGTCTCAATCCTGGTGATCACAAATTGATCATGTATCTTTAATGACCGATACCTTACATAGAATCAACATGACACCTGATTGCCATGCATGATCATCATTCCATCTTTCTCCTATAGTAGCAAGCCTACATAGAAATCTAGGTGTTTGTAATTTGAACCATAATGCGTAATGATTGCACCTTTATTCGAGGAATTAATGCGATAGAATAGGTAATTAGTGAAGGTGGCAAACTACCTATGTACTTGGCGCCAACTCAAGCATGCAGTTGCTTTTGTAACACTCCACTTCATGTCAGGTTGCAAATTTGCAAAGGACATTGAAAGAATGAAATAATACTAGCACGCAAGGACAGGTAAATTTTGAGAAATTGAGAACACAACTACCAAAGGGTTTTGAAGTTACATTTTGAACTATTATCATCATCAACCAAAACCAGGTATGTTTCAGATAACTGACACTTTGTTAGTGATTTTCAAGTATGAAAAATATCAAAAATGGTATTTTCCCTTTAGCAATTGAAATGTTGATTATTCTTTGATTTTGAATTTAACCAAAAGATGAACTGAAATTTTTATAAATTGTAAAATTTGGTTAAATTTAATCCTAACTGACACACAAGACACACATTTTGGAATTTGTAGAACAAACTCGAGAAGGGTATGTGCAGGATCATGATGGGCCAAAAAGAGGCAATATGATGGGTATTGTGGCTGACGACATTTTTTATACCCAAAATTGATGAAACAAAAAGGGTTTTTAAAAGACATTCTCATCTTTCCACCAATATAAATTATGCTTTACTTTGAATTTAATAAATAACTATTATTCATTTTCTATTCAAATTACGGCTAAAGCCTTGATTGATACACTGATTGAAAAACATCTATAACTTTCAAACGATATCACATTTTTTGAATCCAAAACATGTGTCACATTCTATGCTTCGTATACTATAGGATTAAAAAAAGAAAAAAATAATTTCATAAAGTTTTGACCAAGTTAAGGCGGTTAGACATACGAGTTTTTGATATTTTTTAAAAGTTGTAATAAAAAATTCATAATTAATTATTTACAGGGAAAAAATTACAAAAAAATACGTATCACATCGGGACATGAGTCCTCTACATATATCTAAAATATTATAAAAAAATATTATCATTTTATTGTGGTTAGGGTGGTCAGACAAACACCTACTTCTTATTTTTTCCTTGAAATTTAAGTACTACTGCATTGAAATTTCAAATTTTCACCAAATAGATATATTTTTTAAAAAAAAACCTAGTAGTTTAGAAACTATATTCAATTTTCTACAGATTCTATTCTTACATATTTTTGAAATAATATAGATAACTTATTCAAATTTTTATGTCAAGTTGCCTAACTCTAATTTTTCTGGTTTTTCTACCACTTAAGGGCTTGTTTTTTCCATGATGATCCTGCACATACCCAAAAAATGAGTACTTTTGACGCAAGGGAAAAAGTTGAGTTCAAATACTACAATTTGCAAGCCATACCAATCGATGTGGTGATTAGAGACACTCATATGGGATGGTATTCTGATATTGAAATTGGTTCACGGGTATTACAAGAAAAATGCCTCTCAATGTACCAAAAATGTTACAACAAATGGGTTACTTTTAGCAGGAGGGTTTCCACCAACAATGGAGGCCCTAGATTTTGTTATGCAATGTATGAATTCCTACAACCTAGCCAAAAGAGTCATTGAGAAAGAAGGTATAATTTATGCAGACCTCTCATAGAAAGGAATTATGTACACATTTGGGCTCCCTATTTACACACAAATGTATAATGTTGATATGAAAGAAAAGGGAAAATGTATTAGAATGCTCAACCACACAATAGAGAAATTATGAGTACCCAATGGTGCCAAGAGCCAATTACACCACAGACCAAAGTTATTCATAGGTCTATGTTCAACCAAGAAAATTAAGATATTATAACTTTGTTGAGCAAGGTAGCTGGTTTAAGGGATGCAAGTAAATTTGAACCTTAGATGTTTGTAATAATATCCAGCCTGATGGAAATTCCCATGTAAATACATTGGGGAAATTTTATAAGTGACAAATTATATGAACAAATAACAACATTTCCCAGAACTAGGTGCCTTTTTATGTCTTCATATGTGATTTACTCCTATGCATTGAGAGCTAGCAAACAAGGGTTGAAACAGATTGGTACATTGGGCACGAAGGTAGGAAATTATTTGGTATATGCTCATTTACCCCAAATCACCATCCATGGATATAAAGATAATTACAAGAAATTCAATGATCAGTTTTCCATGAAGCTGGTCAGAACGATGGAAGGTGATAAAGCCAAAAGATTGTCCCTGGAAGCACAAAGTTTCATTAGACCAATGGGAGGCTGGTACATTCAGTTCTCGACTTACTCCTACATTAGGATAAAGGGATTTGATGGACATCCATTCATGTTGCCCAGGTACCCAACAAACAAAATTGTTTTATTAGAATTGGTGAGACATTTGAAACCGTCTCAGGCTCTTTATATTTATGCTTGCAAGAAGGCCTCTTTCAAATTCCCCATTATGATAGGAAACTGTAAGTGTAATGCAATAAGAGTCTGACTTGTGTGAAGAAGAATTAAGAACATATAATTTTAAAGATTTCCCATTTTAGAGAATATATTATGACATTGAGGGAAATATTGCCAATATAACTAGTTATTGTGCTCATGTCCAACACCTAGAAGATTATTGGCTTAATTGTGAAGACGAGCAAAGAGTAAGAGTAAAAAAGTATGAAAGATTGTCTCTAAATTATGCTTGGATTCTCAAGCTCCATGACATTCCAGATCAATTGGAAGAGGATGATGGGAAAGTGTTGAATAAATTATACAATGAATACATGGTATATGATGAACCCATCCTAGATCCATGTTATGATGATGAAGACATGACAAAAATTGATGAGTTCTCCAGACCGGTAGTAGTATATACTCAACACTGGATTGATGTTTTTTTAAATATTTAAGAGAAAGAGGCATTGAGCCCACATTTTCAGAGGATAAAAGAAGAAAAGAAAGAGATGAAACAACATTTGAGAGTGGAGAGCCTACTAAGAAGAGAAGGAAAACTAGTAAGGCGGCTCCTGGTATAAGAATTGAAGAACCCGTGAAATTTCAAGACAAGAAATTCTGATAAAACCATCTGATAAGCAGAAAGATGCAAAAACAAGTAAAAATAAATCAAAAGAAAGACCTAAAGGTGCATCTTCCTCTATGGTGAAACCAAGAACTAAACTGGTTATTGATGAAGAATCAGGAGTAACATAAAATTTTGGCACAAAATCCAGCTCTACATGTCAAAGGGCCACAACCCTATTTACTTCTCCTCCTTTTGTTAATATGGCTATTATGAAACAAGAATTAGGAGGAACTCTTATGGTTTTAGAAGAGATTTCTGAAGAAGACGAAGCTAGAATCAAAGAACATATGGATATATGGGGTGCCATGTGGGAGAAAGTGAAAGAAAAGAGGTCTAAAGATAAACCTATGGTACATTGAGTGATAAAAGAGATCCAAGATACAGAGTCTAATACTATAAATGTTGAAGAAGAAGAGTTTATACAAGGAACAATCACCTCAGAAGCACTTGAAACCATAATATCCTGGGGATGGAAATAGGGGAGGCTGGAGGGCATACCCCTATTGATGAAATAATTGTTGAAGATACTTTTGATTCCCAGCCTTCATTCGGGAATGTTTTGAATGTTAAAGAACAATCGCAGGTCTTTGAAGAACCAAAGAAAGGCCATGTTGAAGTTGAAACTAAAATTGAGAAGGAAGAAGCTACACCATTTTTAGGTGATGGAATTGAAACTGAGGAAAACCCTAATGTAGCAAAGAATACAGAAAATAACATTGAGAGGGATGATGTTGAACATCTCAATAGAAAGGAAAATATGAGTCTTCAAATAGTGGAGACAATTCCCAACCCTAGTAATCCTAAATTTATGCCAGAATTACTAAGGAAATTCCCATTTCAGAAGATGTGATAGATTAAAGAGAAGTTCCTTAATCAATTGGAAACCAAGAAAAAAGAAATGTTATAGAGGTAGAGCAAGGTGACTATGCACCTGATTGGTTGATCGAGGAGTTGGCTTCCCCAATGGAAGTAGAAGTATTGCCTCTGAATCTTAATGGTTTTATGCAAAAAGTAGATACTCCTAAGCCTAGGCACAAAGAAAAAAACAAAACATGTAATGCAAAGAAATGAAAATGGTGGTAGAACCATCCATATAGCTACTCCAACAAATGATAAAGAAAAACTTGAAATAATGCCTAAGGAGTATAAAATAACGAGTATTAATCTTGGGCACTCATCTTGGAGGCAAGAGTTAGAAGAAATAAAAGTAAATTTGAATTGTACTGTTGCCATAGTGTAGAAATATAAACAAAAGAGAAGAGAATTGAAAGAATAGGTTGCTACCTTGGAGAATTTTATAAAGTCACTAACTTTATCCTGTCAAGCACAAGCTGATTTGCCCCAACATCCAATGTTGATGTCCTAGGAACCGGTGGATGCAATTGCAGCAGTTCGCCAAAAAATGAATATATTTGAAAAATGGATTGAGTACTAGGTAAAGCAGGGGGAAGAATTCATTGCAAATGTAGTAGGGAAACACAAGGAAGTATAATGCCAACCAAAGAAATATAAAATATTTGAAAGTGAATGCAAATTTTTCCAAGAGCAAGTTATTGAAGAGAGGAGAAATATTGAAATTCTCATGCAAATAGACATCCAAGAATTGATACAGGGAAATGTAATCTCAAAACAAGAACTCCCATTCCTAGAAAAATGGAAGAAACAACTGAAATGGGAAGGTGACATGTTAATGCAATGTATTGAAGGATTTTAAAAGGTCACCATGGAATGTAGAAAATTGATTGATGAAGATCGAGAGTTTATTGAAACGATAACATGACAAGGTTGTGATCCCCAGACATTAGGACAAGAGGGTAAAGAAGCTAAATCCTTCAAGGAATGGATTGAAAGAATAAATAGAGATCCTCTTTAGTTGTTAACAAGGGAGACCATTATTGATGAAATCATACAGTGTAGGAACATTAAAGTTAAATATGAAGTAAATAAAGTGTAGAGGAGTGACACTATACTCCAAGTATCTGAAGAATATACTAGGCTCAAACTCACTTGGAGGATAGTACAAGGGATTCCAAAGGAACACATGCATCAAGTATTGAATACTTTCCAAAAGTACTAGTTGAAGAAAGGTGAAGAAAAGATCCCAGAACTCAAGCCTTAAGTAAAGATATGAAGAACTAGATACTAGACACTGCAAGTGTGATAGAGGTTTTGTTTGTTTGTAATTTTTGAGTTTGTAGGTTGATCCCGGTCTCAGTTAACATTCCCTACTCCGCTATTTTGAAAGAAGCTAATAGCCTCGATATATGTGAAGTGTTACGTGCTAGAGTATGAAGTGAAAAGTGTTGTTGCTAAGGAAGTCAAAGTTTTGACTTGATCAAAAATATTTTGATGATAGTTTGCGTATGCCACATGTTGCATTTTAATTTGTTATTTATGATTCTATGGATAGACTTTAAGTTGAAATCTTGTGGCCTTGTTCCTATAAATGATCGTTTCCTGCTTTATTTTTATTTTAAGTTCAGAATTTGTGGATGTCGAAGGAGCATAAAATTTTTCAAGTTTTTTTCTTTTTTCCTATTTTTTGAACCATTCTGGCATAACACTTTGTATGCACCTAGACATTGATTAATATCAGAGCCAATTAGATAGCTACCTATCTCATGAATCTTTTGTAGCAAGTTTTGTTAGTTCAGTCAAACAAGAGTATATGTTGCATCATTTAAGGGTGCATACAAAACCTACTCGGAGTCCAGAAATGAAACCCTCTTTTTAAAAGCTCGCACAATTTTATATGTATTTGTGAAGCAATTTGGTGAAGTATAAAGTAGTTTTCTATGTTTTAATTAATTCTTTGGGACATACATGGAGAATAACTGGGAGAAACTTTTAATTTTCAGTATTTTTAAGCTTTATTTTAGAGTAGATGTTTAAATTCTTGAAAATATTCCAAAATTAATTAATAGATGAAATTTTATTGAAAATCTTTTATTTTCTATGAAATTGTTGAATGCTTAATGCTAAATCTACTTAAGTGATAACAAAGAATTTATAATCTTCGTGAAATATTATTGTAAATATTTCAATTTCATGATGTTATTTTATGAATGAAGTGGAATTTTTTTGTGAAATGTTTATGATTCTTAATAATACTAGAAATAATCATAGTCCCTTTGAGATTAACAACAATATCACATCAAACCCAAGAGCAACCCTAGTGCAGTCATGACCTAGTTATCAGAGACTTGGGATTGAACTAAAGCCAATCTTTTCCTATCAAAGCAGAATTCCCCTTTAGGTTGTCTTTGTTCCATATATTTCAAGAAGGATAGGTTCCTTGCAGTCTTGTGTATGAAGAATTTATTTGCCCTATTTTCTGCGAGTAAAATTACCATCAACATACTCCAAATCAGAAAATGAATTCTCTAAACATCGGGTTCACCAAAATGAACCAAAGGGAAAATGGGAAGGGGGAGTGCCCACTCCCATTCTCTCTTGGTCACTCAGTAATGCCCTAGGAATCCAAATTGGATTGATTATCAACCAAAAGGGTGAGTCAATTCCCAACAAGGAAGACCTAGGAGTGGGTTCTTTCAGCTTAAAGGGGCTCCCCATCAAGCAAAAGCCTGGAAAAGGCATTTTAACATTCAACCTACAAAACCTAGTAAAGCAAGCTAAATAATGAATGCAATAAGAAGTTAGTATGTGTGTACCTAGGAAGTCTAGAAATGTAAAGAGGATTTTAGAAATGTAAAAATGTTTTCAAAAAGTGTTATGGAGGACTAAGACACCCTTACTATTTTCTTAGTCTCGCCGTAATTTTTTTGGGGAGATGTGGAATCTTCAAATATCGAAAAACGATCTGAAATAATTTATGTAAAATAACTTCGGGAGGACTACGATTCCCTAGGTGGTGACTTAGTCTCATTTTGATTTTTTAGAATATTTGAATGTGGTCCTGAGGCTCAATGTCTTCACTTCTTCTCAGATCTTAGAGCCTGAAACTTTTGAATTTGACCTATAGGTGAGTTTCAGTGAAGATGACAACTTTACAATACAACATTGCAACTTTCCATCTTTGCACTTCAAATGATCTTCAAGTATTCAACATAATTCTGTAATCACAAACATGCAAGAGGGGAAAAACTTGTTGATTTCTAGTAAATGGGGGTTTTCCTTGGTCAAACCCCTTGTTGGTAAATAAACCTTGAAATGAAATGGAATAATGAAGGGAAATGATGAATGAACAACATGGAATGCTACAACTAACCAAAACCTTGTTATGAATTCTACAAACTTGTATGAAATGGCTAGATTGAATGTAGATCTTGAATCAAAGGAATACTTGATAGATGTGGACTTGAAATGCTTGCTTGAATCAAAACCCTACATCACAAATGTTAGCTCAAAAACAAACATGATGCAAGAATATCCTTGATATGATTCTTCAATCTTGACGATGGCTCCAAATTCTTGACGAGTTTCCCTTGAATTCTATTGTGATCTCAATTATGCTATTAGGAATACTCTCACAAAAGTCTTAATTGAAAATGAAAGAAGGAACCTTGTATTTATACTTGCCTTTGCTTAATATCTCAAAATTACACCACAACAAGATGACATATGAATTCATTAATTAAAGGAGGCTAAATCATTCTAAGATTTGAAATTAAATCCCAAAAATACCTTAAGGGGGACTAAGATTCCCTAGGTGGCATCTTAGTCCCGTCCTAGGTGGTGTCTTAGTCCCGAGGCATAGACTCCAGAAAGAGGCCCATTTAAGGTGCACTTGAAATCAGGGTCCCAAGACCTTTGGAGGAAAAAGACGCCTTAGGTGGCATCTTATTCCTGACCCAAAAATCAAGGAAACATAGCCAGAATCATTAAATTATTATTTTCCCTTTTATGTTTTTTGGGATTAGCCATAAAAAGATATAATTTATTAGGCTTGTGGATGCAAAATAGGACCAATTAAGATATAAATAGGGATAAATAAAGCAAGGTAGGCCCAAACAAGTGTGAAAATACAAGGGTATGCATTTTCCTGTACTACACTTATTTAGGGTGTTGTAAAGTGTATCCTAACACTTTCACTCTAATCTAGGGCTTCATTAATAAATTGGACTTCTCTATGCCTTAGTTGGCCTTATTTTGCATTCAAGCCTTAATTAGTGCATCTTTCTAAGGATAATCTCGACATACATCAAGTAAGCAATCAAAAATTAATTGTTTTAGGTTGTATGGCCTAGATTTAGTGATTTGGGACTCATACGCCACCTTGGGCATATGAATCCCACCTTGGTTTTTGGGCCTTGGTCTTGATTTTACATCATTCTAAGCATTTTTGAAAAATGTGTCCCATAGTTAAGCCTGATGAGACTCATACACCACTTCTATTGTATGAGTCCTGTGTGGCTACAAATAAAATTTAATTCAAATTCTTGGCGGGATTTTATTCATCTAGATCTAATGTTGGCTTGTAGTGTTGTAATTTCGAGGAATTTGGCATAAACAAGTATAAATACAAGGTTATTTCACTCATTTTCACCTAAGACTTCCATGAGAGCATTCCTTATAGAAAATTTGAGTTCACAAGAGTATTCAAGATCATTTCTAAGGAATTCAAGGACAAATTCATCAATTGTTGCAGCAATTCAATATACATCATCATGTCAAGGTTATCAAGCATCAAGCATATTGTTGAGCTAGTGTTGTGATGTCGCATTCAAGATCCAAGATTAAACATTGTTCTACACTTATTTCAAGATCTAGATCTACATCATTCATGGCTAGTTCATGTTAGATTGCATATTTACATGAGACCATTCAAGGTATCATTTTTCATGTTTCACATTCCAGGTTTCATGTTGCATGTCCCTATTTCATTATCTCATCATTTGGTTTAATTACCTAAAAGGAGTTTGATCAAGGAAAACCCCCATTTCCTAACAATCAACAAGTTTTTCTCTCTCTACATGTGTAATTGCAGATCTAGGTGTCTTGAGGCTTGAAGATCCTTTCAAGATTAGATTGCAAGGTTGAAGAAAGTCATCATGTTGACATAAGGTTGTCATATTCACAAAAAATCACCTATAGGTTGGAAATTAGGGTTTCAGATCCATAAACGAAGTGTGAAAGAGTAGATATGGGAGAGAAGAATCAGGCCTTTGTTGGAGTACAATTAACATTGAGAGGGGGGGTGAATCAATGTTAACAGACAAATTAACTCTTTTTAATTCTTTTAACAATTTTTAGATCATGAATGAACTTATGCTGTAAAAATAAAATGAACAGATAAGGAACAAACACATATAAGAGATTGACACAAACATTTTCTTGAGTGGAAACCCTCTTGGGGAATAAAACTACTCGAACTTGGCCTCACTAGCCTTATCTGAAAATATTCTTTGTATAAAGCCTCACTGACAGTGATGCTATCTCACTGATAGTCTTTTGAAATGTACAAATCTGAAAGAATTGTAAATATAGAGTTGATCTTTGTTTCAATAATTACATACTCCATTCTACAATGACCTCATAATCAGAGTCATAAATTCCAACTACTCAAAAACAATATATATATTGCCTTTCTGAAACATACTTTCTATTCTTTTCACAATCTCTCATCAACATAAAAATGAGCACAATAAAGAACTTTATGTGTTTTTTGTTTTCAAAACCAGAATTAGGTAAAGACCTTTTGAAGAAACTATATCGATAACTTTCATGAGAAACTAAATATGAAACTACCCTTTCCAGTTTAAAAAACACATATTCTTAAACAAATATTCAACTATAATCCATCGAAAATAATCTTGTCAAGAAAGCATTAAGAGAAAACAGTATATAACTTTCATATAATCCTTATTCTTGATGGCATACCCAAATCAAGGTTTTAACAAAGTATATACAGATCGAGCTTAAGGGATAAAAAAAAACTTGTTTACAACATTCCTTCAAAAACTACTAGGAAGCACATGAGGTTTAAAATAAACTTAAAAACCCAACATTAAGACTGTGAATAGATTTCAAAAACTTACATCATTAATAGTCATAACCTTAAGGATAATAAAGTGCCCATATCAACAACAAACTCGATTACTCAATGATTACCAAAACCAATCTAATGCCCATTGATTTTAATTGACACCAAGCAGAGTAAAAAAAAAGATGAAAATAATACACCTAGGTCAAAAGAAAACACCCAAAACTCTTCACTCAACTACAACTTCTTGCCCATACAACCGATGCTTGAAACATAGTTCTACTTACAACCACCATCATGATTAGGGTAAAAAACCCCTATCAAATTAAATGAATCAGCCACCGATGCCCATCCAAGTCTTCAAAGACATTTTCAAATCCAACATAATGATGTTTCATATCTAGGAATTATGATGGGAAAGAATTCCCATTCAGCAAAAAAAAGAATTAATACCGACAATACAAAGATTCTCTTAATCTTTGACTTTATAAAACTTTATCATTACCAACTTTTAACATTTGCCTTTGAGAGAAGACAATTTTCCATCCTTTCAAAAATTTCCTCACAATGATTCCAAATTTTATTTGGAGAGCAATATGTTTCCTTGTGAAAAATATAATGTGTCAATGTTGCTTTTGAACAAACCTCAAATATAGAACTTATTTATATTCTAACCAATATTATCATGAAGCCTTAACATGTCAGGATATAAATATGTAGATGGAATTTATTATCTCAAATTGAAAAAAAATCATATGCCAAGCTGACAATAACCAAACTATGAAACATATCAATCACTGGAATATGCCAAATGCACAAGATAGATCAGAAGAGATATATAAACCCATGCATGAAGAACTGAACTAAAAGATCACCATGTGCACAACCTGATACCTCAACTTTTGTTTTATGACATTAATGCCAAATAATGTTGAGGGACAATAGCCTTAACCCTCTAAAAAAGCTAAGTGGGACTAATATTTCACTTGTGGCATATGAGTCCCAGTACATGGATTTTTCCAAATTTCATTTGTTTCAGATCTTACATTGTCACATTCAAATTTTGGCACAAAAACCATAGTCTGGGACTAAATCGCCTAGACTGGCATATGAGTCCTAGTGGGAATCAAACAACAAGTTTTCAAGGTTTTGGAGCTTATTTTGACCTCATCACTCTTCCAGATGCACCTCTTTTCATTTCTAGTTTGATATTATGTATTTCAGTTTCATATCCTAGGTCATCTGGTTAAGTTTTGCATGGTACTTTGCATGATTCTTTCATATCTTGTCTTCCAAGCCCTAGCTTGGTGGTGAACCCTATTTTAGTCTTTAATCACACCCTAGGACACCCTATTGCAATATATCTTCCCCCTTTCTACATTCATATTGAGATCTCTAGGGTTTGCTTAAGTGAAACTTGAGCGAAATAGGTCTAGGTCCCTAAACACCTAGTTTGTGTTCCACCTCCCAAAAGGTGGAACACCTATTTCCGTTTATTCATTTTGGTGAACCTACATTTAGAACATCTTAATTCTAATTTTGAGTGCATCATAATCCTAGATCTAGCTTGGATTAACATTGCATTTGTTAATTGACATCTAGGGTTTCTAATTATCTCATTAGTGAAAGTGTATATCTAGGTTGCATTTTTTCATCTTGCATCATTGAATATCATTTCAAATCTACATTTTCACTTAGCCCAGACATCATCCAAACCAAAAAGCATAACATCATACAAAATTTGTTGAAAATGGTACTAAAACTCTAAATTGGGACTCATATGCCTCTCTAGGTGATTTAGTCCCAGTATAGGTGTTTTTTCCTAGTTTCTAGGTATTCTCTGTTGACTTTTATTCAACATTCATACCCCTAGAAAACCCTAACTAGGACTCATCCCCCCCTCTGGGTGATTTAGTCCCAGGTCAAGCCTAAAATTTTCTGTTACAACATTAAAAACCTTGTTTCTATATTCTAAAGCTTGTTGGTAACATATAGTATTAGCTTGGAAAGTTTCAGAAACTTATGTTTTATGCATCTAGATCAAAAACATCAATTTAGGGTAGTCATTTTTGAAATCATTTTAATAACAAAATTCATCATATCTCAAAATGTTCACATTTCTGAAACTTTGCATAATATGGAAAAAAGTACTTTTCAATTTTTCATACACAATGCTTACATTCATAAAGCTTTGCATAAGTTTGATAAAATTTCTTTTAATTTTTTCATACACATTGTTTGCATTCTTAAGGTTTTGCATACATTTTTTAATAGTACTTTTCATCTTTGGATATACATTGTTTATATTTTTTAAGCATTGCATAAGATTGTTATAAGTACTTTTCATTTTAGGTCAAACAATGTTAGTATCTTACCTATCTAGGAATGTTAAGAAAAATTTCGTATCCCCTCCCTATGAGAAGGATTTAGCAAAAGAGAATATAATCTGGAGCAATCATAACAATCATATTGGTTCTTCTCCTAATATCTCTCCTATTTGTGAAGAATATATTTTGGTGTTAGAAGAACCAATCAATGAGAGTTTTGAGAGTCCTCATTGTTTCTATCCTCCTACCTTTCTTATTTGATAGGAAATTGATGAGAAAAAGTACACAATCATAGGCAATCATCACAATCACATAACACAACAAGAGACCATTTAAAATTCAACTAGTTTACATTCATCTCCCCATATATTCCCCTCTTGTGATAATCTATTAGAATATGAAATTAGGTTGGTTAGAGATGATAAAATATTTAAGATATATGACAACCCGAGTAAGTGCAGGATCATCATGCAAAAAATAGGCCCTTATGTCGTGAGAAATTTAGAAAAATCAAAGCTAGGCAACTTGATGTAAAAATGTGAATAAGTTATCTATATTATTACAAAAATATGTAAGAATAGAATCTATAGAAAATTTAATGTAGTTTCTAAAATAATAGGTTTATTTTAAAAAAAATCTATTTGGTGAAAATTTGAAATTGCAATGCGGTAGCACTTAAATTTCAGGGAAACAATAAGAAGTAGGTGTTTGTTTGATCACCCTAACCACAATAATTTAATGATAATATTTTAAGTATAGTTAGAGGACTCATGTCCCAATGTGATGCATATTTTTTGTAATTTTTTTCCAAGTAAATAATTAATTATTAATTTTTTATTACAAATTTTAAAAATATAAAAAACTTGTATGTCTGACCACCTTAACTTGGTCAAAACTTCATGAAATTCTTTTTTTTAATCCTATAGTATGCAAAACATAGAATGTGACACATGTTTCAGATTCAAAAAATGTGATATCGTTTGAAAGCTATAGATGTTTTCAATCAGCCTATTAATTAGGACTTTAGTCATAATTCAAATAGAAAATGAATAATAATTATTTATTAAATTCAAAGTACAAAGCATAATTTATATTGGTGGAAAGCTGAGAATCTCCTTTAAAAACCCTTTTCGTTTCATCAATTTTGGGTAAAAAAAGGTCGTCAGCCACATACCCTACACATACCCATCATATCGCCACTTTTTGGCCCATCATGATCCTACACATACCCAAACTCTTTATGATTCTTCCCCTACCTATCCTGTTTTGGAAGATATTATGGGACAAAGGAATGAAATTATGGACAATCATGACAATCACATTGGTTCTTCTCCTAGTATCTCTTTGATGTTAGAAAATGCAATCGATGAAAGTCATGAGAATATTATGTGTCTCTCATCCCCTAGGGAAAACATTATTGAACAAGACAAGGACATCTTTGATAAAGAAGACAATCCAACCATTGATAACTCCCTCACTTCTGATGAAGTCATTTTAGAATAACCAACTCTTGAATTCATGAACATCTAGTTTGTAGTTCTCCTAACAACTCTCCTCCTAAGGAAGATATCATGGTACAAGAAAATGATAACATTAACAATAGTGTTATAGTTTCCTTAGATGAAGATGATGAAGTAACATATGACTCTCCTTCACCAAGGGATGTTAATATTATTCAACCTCAAACTCAAAACAAACCCAAACTTAACCTTTACCTACCTAAGAATAATGTTTTGCAATAGTTGAGTTATAATACTGTTGCTCATACATATAAAACTAGAAAGAATCCACAACCAAGAAAAACACCCTCAACATCCCTCCCATTGCATAATCCTATCTTTCCTGGTCCTCATCATTTTTATCTTTACAAAGAAAAAATGAGTACAATCTTGTTGAACAACTAAAGAATACTCCTACTAAGATATCATTATGGGCCCTTATTCAATCCTCCCCTCATTATCATAACATGATTCAAAATACTTTACAATAAGTTCCTACCCCTTCTAATGCGTAATCGAATGACATAGCAACCCTAATTCAAGGAATGCATGCTAACATTGTTTTCCACCAAAGCAAGCTCCCTACTTTGGAAGTGAAAAACCAACATAATGCTTTCATGATAATAGCTAGATACAATAGAACATGCATAAATCAAACCCTTGTTGACAATGGCTCTGCTCATAATTGTGTAGTGTAAACCTTTTGGATAGGATTGGTATGGATAAATTAAAAATTTAACTTGATTCTCTATATATTCGTGGATTCAACAATGTAGGAAAACAACCACTTGGTGTGATCACTTTTCCTATTACAGTTGGAAAGGACACATTAGAAACACCAATCCATGTTATGCCTCATGATCTTTCATATAATCTTCTTCTAGCGAGATGATGCAGGAGCATCCTAGGTGAAAAATAAATCAACATAAAAATAAATAAAAAATTTGAATTTGCATATGCATTTCATGTTAAGAGGTTAATTTCATGTTACAATTCTAATTTTAATGAGTTGAGCATCATTATATTTAATTAAATAAAAATTCATTTTGTTATGCAAGTTAGAAAGTGGAGATAGTGGAGGTGTAATTGCTTTTTTTATGAAAAAATCTAAAAAGGAAGGTTTAGGCGTTGGGATTGGGAGTTACAAAATGGAATTAAAAGTCATTTATTTATTTTTCTATTGTGGAAATAATCCATTATGAGGATGTGGTCATGGATTTTGTTATTGGAGAGAAAAAAATCAGATTTTTGAATTTTTTTTAGAAGGGTTTTTGTTGCATGTTTTTGGCATTCATTTGGGGCTGTGAGTTTTGGAGAGAAGGAGAGAGCTTGGCGTGGATTTATTTTTTAGGGGTTTTGGAAGGATTTTTGTTGCAAGTTGAAATGGTTTTTGCAGCAATGAAGGATAGAAGACACCATTTTTGATACTTGAAGAGTTGTAGGTAATTTTTGGAAGAGGAAAAGTGCAGATTTGGAGGTGCTAGTGAAGCACCTAGTTGTCATTTCTTTGTTGTAGTTTGTTTTGTGTTAATTTTCAGATTATGTATGGGGAATATGTTGCTGCCAATAATTCATTTGATGATTGGAAATGACTATGTAATCATATTTTCATAATGAGAAGATGTTTTGTTCCAAACTTTGATTAATGTCATGGAACTTTGTTGTTGATTTCTATGCATTGTTGAGGATTGTTTGCATGTTTGTTATTATAAAAGAGGGTTGTTTGAGAATATTATTACATCAATGGTATCAGAGCAGGATTTTCTGAGTGTGCAGGAAAAGCACCAAGTTTGAGGCAATTTGCACCAGGACTTTAGGTGTGTGTGTGGTTTGTGTGTAGACAGATCACTAGACGTGAGGCAATCTATACTTGAGAGGATGGGATGGGTCATGAGGAGGCCCATAAGAATTTTTTTCTAGGAACAATATTGGGAAGAAGTGGAAAATAGGAAGTATCATGAAGAATTTGAAAAGCTCAAGGCCGAAGTAGATGTATTGGAAAATATGGTTAAGGAAATGAGAGCATGGGATGAGAGACATGGGAAGAAAAATTTTCTCATGAAAGAGGAGAACGAAGAGATGATAAAAAAGAAAGAGTGTTCCATCCCTTTGTTAGGGGTTGAATGTAAGGAAGAATATGTGGGGGCATCCCACACAAATGGACAAGATAATGAGGTGCAGGTTTCAACAATAGCATGTGAATGGAGTGCATTATGTGAAGTGGATGAAGAAGGTTTGCAATCAAAAATTGTGAACATGGATGGTCCTAAGTTTGAAGAGCAAGTTGGTGAAGATGAGAATGATTTCTTGTTGAAAGAAGAGATAGAAAGAATCAAAAATTTGTTTGAAGGAGAGTTGATGGAAAAACATGAAGAGGATTTTGCAAAAAAATTCATTTAAGGTGAGAAGATGGATGTTGTAGCAAAGAATGAGGAAAAAGATGTTGTGGCAGCGAACAAGAATGAGATAAATTTTCATTTTGAATTTAGTTTTAATGATTCTATACCTTCTTTGGTGAGTTTAGAAGAGGATGTAAAGCAAGAAGAGAGTATGTAGATGGAAATTTCTAATTTCCATGGAGTAGCAATTGAAAATTTGTATAAGGATACAATAGATTTTGATTATTATTTGGATAATACATATTTGGATATAGAACTTGTAGAGGTTTTTGCAGGTGTTGATGTGTATGATGAGGGAATTTGGGGGAGGTGGTCAAATTTTGTTGGGTTAAGATCCACATAAGAGGAGAAGAATGGTAAGCAGAGTTGTTGGAGGAGAGCGAAGCTAGTTCCAGCAAGATGTTGGAAGAAGAGAAAGAGGAAATTTCAGAAGGATAAGGAAGAAAAGTGGATAAAAAACAAACATACAATTTTCAAATGTTCATGAGTCTCGAAACCACAAAAAATGATACCACCTGACTTAAAACATCTATTTTTAGACCCTCTGCTGAGACAACAAACCCCAAGTACACTAACTCCTTTTTAACAAAACTACACTTTTTCAAATTTATCAATAGTTTCTCTTCCCTCAACTTCTGAAAAACCCTAAGAATCTGCATTAAATTCTCATCCAAGGTATTATTGAAAATCAAAATATCATCTAAATACACAATGAAAAAACTTGCCAAAAACTCTTTTAGTACCTCATTCATGAGTCGCATGAATTTGCTTGGTGCATTGGTTAGCCCAAAAGGCATGACTAACCACTCGTACAGGCCCTCCTTGGTCTTGAAGGAAATATTCCATTAATCACCCTATCGAATCTGGATCTGGTGATATCCACTCTTCAGATCGATCTTTGTGAAGTATTGAGCTCCACTCAAACAGTCCATCAAGTCATCCATCCTTGGCAAGGGAAATTTGTACTTGATTGTTATCTTGTTTATGGCCCGGGAGTCTGTACATCCTCCACTCCCCATCCTTCTTTGGTGCTAGTACTGCAGGTACTGCACATGGGCTCAAACTCTCTCGAATAAAACGCTTTCTCAACAACTCTTGAACTTGTCTATTCAACTCCTCATTTTCTGCAGGAGTCATTATGTGAGCTTCCTTATTTGGAAAACTGGCTCCAGGGATCAAGTCAATTTGATGACTGATATTTCTCACTGGTGGTAAACCCTTAGGTACATTATCAGAAATAATCTCCTGAAACTCATCCAATAGTCTAGAAACTTCTACTGGCACCTTCTCACTATCTTCCTTATCCATTCTAGGAATCAATGCATAACACATACGCTCATGCTTCATGCCTTCTAAAAATTTCCTTCCATCAACAAAAAAAAAATTCTAGCACTACTACATACCTTTTCTTCATCCTCCTTCAAGGGTTTCAACTTATGGTGGACTCCATCCTTCATCAGGGAATAAGTGTTTGCATGACCATCATGCATAGCTTGCCTATCGAACTACCATGACCTCCCCAAAAACATGTGACATGCATCCATGGGGATGATATCACATAGTACCTCATCACGATAGCTTCTGATCTTGAACTTCACCAGGCACTGCTCATTGAGCAAAACTTTGTGGTCTTTTTGCAACCAGGAAATCCGATATGGATGTGGATTCCTTTCCCTTTTCAACTTCAACATCGTAACCATCTCTTCTAACACCAAATTATCGGTGCTCCCACTTTCAATAATGACATCACAACATTTTTCTTCACACTTGCACCTTGTGTGGAATAGATTCTTCCTTTGTTCTAGCTCCTTCTCTTTAGTCACCAAGGCTCTTCTAACCACTAGGGCTTCTCCCCTTTCCGCATCATCTGAATGCTTGGATTGAGCCTCCTCATCTGCATGTGCAATGCTTCCACGACTTTCCAGCCTTCTATCTATCCTTCCTTGGTGTTGTAGACATTCATAGGCTCGATGCCCTTCTTCACCACAATGGAAACAAGTTCCTCTAAAACCACCTCTCCCGGGTCTTGGCCCAAATCTTCCTCATCCTCTACCTCTTTGATCACCACTGTTTTGATCATGAGGGTAGTAGAAGTTATCATTTTTCTAGCTTTGACTGGTACCCACATCTTCATTTTTCCTTTCATCTTCATTTCGGCTTCTAGAAGATCTTCCACTACCCCTTCCACTTTGACCTCCTCGTCCTTTTTGCTTGCTATCAAATCTTTTGTTCAGTTTCTCCTTAAATTTCAGAGAAAACTAGTACGCATCCTCAATGGTGGTCATCCTGACTAGGCTTAGCTCCTCTTGAATGCTCGGTCGTAACCCATTAAGATAATAGGCTACCTTCTCCTTGTTGGCCTCTAGATGGCCTATTCTGATGATCATCTTGTGAAAATATTCTATGTATTCTTTCACAGATCTACTTCCGTGCTTCAACCCTTGCAATTTCTTCAATAGATCTAACTCGTAGTCCACTAGTATGAACTGCTTATTTAGTTTCTCCACCATGTGATCCCAACTACTAATATTTCCTTTTCCTCTTCGATTTCTCTCCAACTGGACCTCTTTCCACGAAATATTTGCATGGCCCTTCAACTTTTTTTTTGAAAAATTAACTCGATATAGGTCCTCTACTTCTTCATACTCGAAATACTCTTCTAGGTTGTTAATCCAGTCAATCAACTCTTCTAGGTTCATACTTCTGGAATAACTGGGAACTTCTATTTGGGGTCTTTTTCCGATCTTCAAAATGGCCCTTATCAACCGCATCTAATCTTGATCAATCACTTCTTCTTCCTCTTCTACGTCTGAGTCTTACACCTCTTCTTCATCTTCTCTTTCTCCTATCCTTCTTGTGTTTAACCCTCTTCTCATTTGCTCCTCCAATGCATCAATTTGTCTCTGGAGGGCCTTGAAACCCTCGACCACCAATGGATCTCTTCCACCAACATTTATGCCACCTCTGCCACCTCTAGGGGGTGGAAGAAATCTAAAAATGAAAAAAAATCTACAAAAAGCTAACAAAAGGAACATAAATGGAAGGCATATTTTTCATAAGAAAATTTAGTAGTATTTGTGCACCACTGACTGAAACAATGAGAGGGGATAGAAAAGCGTTCAAGTGGAGCACTAGAACAACAAAGAGTTTTGATCTATTGAAGAAGAAGGTGACAAAGCAACTAGCTTTAGCCCTCCCAGATTTCAATAAGGTGTTTCAGGTGGATTGTGGTGCTAGTGGTTGTGCCATTGGAGCAATGTTGAGCCAAGAAGGTAAGCCCATTGCCTATTTCAATTAAAAGTTAAATGATGCAAAGAGAAATTACTTTGTATATGATCGAGAATTTTATGCAATACTGCAAGCATTAAAGGAATGGAGACATTATCTATTGCCGGAGGAATCTTTTTTGTATACTGATCATAAAGCATTACAATACCTGAGTAGTCAGGGAAAATTAAATCAGAGGCATATGAAATGGGTAGAATTTTTGCAGAGTTATACCTTTATTTTAAAACATAGGAGTGGGAAGTCGAATAGTGTTGCAGATGCCTTAAGTAGGAGGCAAACATTGTTGACAGAGATGAAGATTGAAGTGGTTGGGTTCAGTGAACTCAAGACATTGTATCTTGAAGATCCTAATTTCGTAGAGGCTTGGAAAGCTTGCAAGGAGCCTGTTACAGTTGACAGGACAGAGTGGTTGGATGTCATAATCTAGGATGGAATGTTGTTTAAGGGAAGCCAATTGTGTATTTTGAGGAGTTCCATGAGGGATAACCTGATAAAGGAGAAGCATAGTGGAGGAATGGCAGGACATTTTGGTCAGGATAAGACCATTGCCATTATCAATGAGCATTATTTTTAGCCTCAATTATCACAAGATGTGAAGAAGTTTGTGTAGAGTTGTAGGGTATGTCAGATGGCTAAAGGAGTGATCCAAAATACTGGGTTGTATCAACCTTTACCTATACCAGAGAGGCCGTGGGAGGATATAAGTATGGACTTTGTTCTTGGATTGCCAAGGACACAAAGAGGGAATGATTCAATATTTGTGGTAGTTGATAGGTTTTCGTAGATGACACATTTCATCCCATGCCAAAAGACCCATGATGCAGTCCACATTCTCAAGTGACTTGTTCTTCATAGAGGTGGTGAGGCTACATGGTCTACCAAAGAGTATGGTCTCAAATCGTGATACCAAGTTTGTGGGATACTTTCAGAGGACCTTGTGGAAAAAGTTGAAGACAGAGTTGAAGTTTAGTTCTGCACACCATCCACAGATTGATGGGCAAACTAAGGTTGTTAACACAAGTCTGGGTAACTTATTGAGATGCTTGGTAGGAGATAAACCCAAGGGATGGGACTTGATCTTACCCTAGGCAAAATTTTCTTACAACAATTTTTTCAATCGGAGCACAGAGAGATCACTATTCCAAATTGTGTATGAAGGCAGTCTTAGAACTGCTCCAGAACTAAGAAAGATAGACCAAGAAAAGAAGACAAGTGCCGAAGCTGAATAATTTGTAGAGCACATCAAGAATATACATGAGAAGGTAAGAGAACATATTAACAAGATGAATATGTCGTATAAGGCTAAGGTAGATCAGAAGAGGAGGTATAAGGATTTTTAGATTGGTGATGAAGTGATGGTCCACTTGAGGAAAGAAAGGTTTCTAGTGGGAACCTATAAAAAATTGAAGATGAGGAAGATTAGTCCCTATAAAATTTTGAAGAGGCATGATTCAAGGAACACATATGAGGTAGAGTTGTCGGATGGAGTCAACATTTCCCCTGTGTTCAATATTTTAGATTTGACAGAGTATCATGAAGGTGGCGCAGAGGAAGTACCAACAACGGAACAGTGTGGCATTCCAACACCTACTTCAGAGAAGGAGGAGATTCAAGAAATCCTAGATAGCCATGTGGGAAGGAGTACCATAAATAGGCAGTATGAAGAATATCTGATTAAATGGAGAGGAAGGCATGTGGAAGATTCATCTTGGCTATTTAAGGCATAGGTTGATCATTTGGGTTTTCCTCAACCATCTGAGATGTGATGGGGTTACTTCTCAGATTACCCTAGGTGTCTAATGCAGGAGCATCCAGTGGTGTGAGGGAAATCTTGCATCACCCAAAAATATGTCTTCCATTTATGTTCCTTTTGTTAGCTTTTTGTAGATGTTTTTGCATTTCGAGATACCCTTTTCATCGATTAGGAGTTCCCATCTTTCAGAACTGCTTTTCTGCTTTTTCTGCTCAACTACTATTTTTAGCGGGTGTGAATTTGAAGGCATGGGAAGACACAAATTTATGGGAAGGTTCAAGACGGAAAAATAATCACTTTTGCAAAATAATCAGGTCAAGATCATTCACGGTTTGAAAGTTATTCAAGTTTCAGTTTCTACTTTTTTCCCTGAAAAACCTTTTGAGTCTAGTTTTAGCATGTTCTTCACTCTGAAACCTTTCCAATAGTTCAAATGGTTCGAAAAAGAGAGTCTCGGATCGAAAGTTATGGCTTCCGGAAGTTAGTCAAGTTTTGGAAAATTGTCAATTTTTGAATTAGGACTTAATTTTTGAAATTCAAATTGTAATTTTTGGCACCAAACTGCCAAAACTCATAACTTGAATGTTGTTTTTGGCTCCACACCGAAAAGGGGCTATTTATGGGCTAGTTTCTAATTTTTGGGTAGCTTTTTGGGGAAAAGAGTTTGTATGCTGCGAAAGGGGAATTTCTGTAGTTTCTGCAGTTTTCTATAATTTGCATGTATTGTAGAGCTTGAGGATTTGAGATCCTCTGCATGTAATATTTTCCTTTTTGAACAATAATAAAAAAAATTCTGGTTGTTTGCATCATTTTCTATGTCTCAGGTTTGCTCCCTCGTCAGGAGACCTTGGATTCATGGAATGAATGGGGGTGTCTTCTACTCTTCATTGTATAATGAATTATGTCTACAATAAAAAAGTGTACACACTAAAAAGTGATGGACAGGAGCAGGAATGGATGCGTGCCCCTACGTCTGACCATTAAACCTGGCGTAGGTGTGGTTCCTGCGTTTGTTGCTGCTACATCGCATGCTGCTCCGGATGGGTCTCATGTGAAGGTTGATGCTCTGGCTTTCAAACTGCTGAATATTGTTCTGGCTAAGGGGGCTGTGAATGTTGTTGGTCGCGGTCTGCAGGCGACTAGAACGGCCAATGGAGGTGGCCTGGGCAGCGATGGCCCTGTGTCTTCGGTGTCTGGCGGAAGGAAGGTTATGGGTGTTGGCTCTATGGCCAAATCCAAGAAGTCTGCAGGTCCCAAGCTTGGTGGTGGATTTATCCCTGTCAGGAATGCCATTTCAGTGAAGCTGAAAGATGAAACAATTGAAGAAATTGAGGAGGTTGTTGCTGATCTTTCCCTTTGTGGGGTGATCTGTCAGTTCAAAGGTTTTTGGCCTAACCTTCCTCAGCTGCATTCCTGGATCTCCAGCGAATGGGAACCTTTAATTTTGGGTAAAGTTCATATTTATCCCTTGGCTAAGGGATTTTTTGCAGCTAAATTTGACAACGCTCAGGACATAAATGTTATTTTGTGTGAAAAAAAATTTAGCTGGGAAGATAAATATTTGTTGATGATCAAACCCTGGCACTCTGATTTTAACCTTGTTTCTGAAACTTTTAACAAATTCTTGATTTGGGTTAGATTGCCTAATCTCCCCCTTCACCTTTGGCATGACTCTCTTCTGGAGGAAGTGGGTGAGGCCCTTAGTGATTTTTTGATGGTGGATGAAGAATCTTCTGACATTCTTCATTCCACCTATGCTCACATACTGGTTGAAATAAATGTTTCAAAAGGGCTACCTACCGAGGTCCTTCTTAAATTTTCTAAAGGCTCTTGGGCCCAATCTTTGGATTATGAAAGGATTCCCTTCCGATGTAGACGATGCTTCAATACTGGACATGCTGCTGCACATTGTGGATTTGAGAAAAAAGAAAAGACAGCTACTTGGTGGAAAGGTGCTTCTCAACAACATTATATGGTTGAGAAGAAAGCTGATCAAAATAAGAGTTTTTCAGAGGTGGTTGCTTCTAAATCACTTGGTCTTGGGATGCCCCCTCCGGTTGTCTCAAATGGCAGGGTCGTTAGGGCTACCCCTATTGGGTCAAAGACTATCTTTTCAGGTGTATGTGTTTTGACTTCCCTTTCTGGTGACTCTTCTGAAAAGTCATTATCTATGCAAAGGAATCAAGATGAAACTCCAACTATTTTTGCTGCTGGCTTTCATCCTCTTGAAAGTAGTGAGCTAGTTTGGCATGGTAAAGCGGCGCATGTGGAAGAAGGTTGGATCACAGTTAAAGGAAAAAAAGATAAATCCTCTAAGCCCTCTTTCAACATGATTCTCTGCTCCCACGAGAAAAGTGTAAAATGTATATCTTGAATGGTCTTGTTTTGGAGCTGGTCTTTTTCATTGGCTGCTTGTTGTCTTTTCTGCAGCCTTGCTCTTTTTGTTAAGGGTTCTGGATCCCTTCAAAATCTATTTTTCCCTCTATCAAAAACAAAGTGTACACACTCGAAGCTGACCCTAAACCAAACAGTTGTTTAAACATTGAGAAAGGCAAGGAGAATCCTTTGAAAACATTGACACCAACTACACAAGTAGAACACATGCAACAAAAAGACAAAGAAAATCATTTTGAAGAAGTCATGAAGCTATTTGAAGATGATTGGGGTTCCTTAGATTTCACATCATCCATGAGTGAATACAAGATCATAGACAAAGACTGTGAAAAGGGAAAAGAAAAAGCAGTAATTTCAACACAAAATTCGGAAGACCCTTCGAAAGCATCCACCTCAACCACTTTAGAAGAAGAAGCAAATTATATGACAAAGTTTGATGAGATGGACTATCAACAACCACCTAATCCAAAAGAAATGAAAATGCTTTAGGGACAAGGTTATGAACTTATGGAACAACTTGGATATAGTGGAAAAGGTTGTGGTGCTAGAGAACAAAGTATTTGTATCCCTATAGAGCCTAACATGCAAGGAATGACTAATGGTCTTGGTTATTTCCCCTCGAAAGAAATAAACAAGCCTTCACTTAACATCAACACTATTACAAAAGATTCTTCTAAGCCAAATTTAACATTCAAACTTCTCAAAATAAATGAGGAGCACAATGGATATAATACCAAATTAAAAAATATAACAACAAAGAAACATTTGTAACACTTAAGACACTCTACATGTTTATTTATAAATCAACATTACATATTTATAGTTTTAGTTGTCTCCAACAACATCCTATAATTCTGCTAAGTAAAATGACACCAAACTATGATTATTGATAACAAAGTAGATCTAGTGATATAGCAAATTAGGACTCTTGATAGCTACACACAATTCTTTGACAATGTAATTTTCTAATCTCCTCCAATTCATTGCATCAATTTTATGTAAGCAATCGAAAGAATATGTAATGTTAGTAGCACTCCTTTAATGACTATGACTATAATAATTATCTCATAACTTATGATTGCTCACCCCAATGTCCAATGGATTAATTTTTTATAGGCTCATTGGCAAGCACTATCTCTATTTCTAGTTTTACTTTCTACTAATGCACATTTTTAGATAATTTTGATTCATGCCTCTTTCATTTTCATACTAGATCATGTTCTTTAAATTTAATATTTGCAAGTTCAAATGTGGACAGCATATTATAAGAAGCATGTGCTGAATTCTTATCCTTATATGTGTCTATTCAAGAAGTGTCTAAAATTTACCTTTAAATTTAGTTTTTGTCTATTTTTAGATGCATCTTCATAACAATTTACTCAAGAGAAAACGTAAAAGTGAAAGTGCACCTCTTGTATCTCTATTTTGGACTCACATTGACTTGGTTATGAAAGTGATAAATTTGACAATTAATCTAATGTAAATCCTATCCTCACACATCCGTCACGATGATGATGATGATCTAAAATATTTCCAGGTCAAATATATATTGTAGAATTGACCATCGGTTAGAATTGCGCTGTGAAACTAATCTTAGATCAAAACCACATATGTAAGTGGCACGTGGCAACAACAAAATGTGTAATCTATTTACGATAAGCTATGGCATGTGCCAACAATAAAATGTGGAATCCATTCTATCTACGTGGTAGGAGAGTGGCATCTATTAATTTGGATCTTTCTTCTGAACTTATTATCTCTTCAGTGTCCTGATTTTCTTAATCGTGCAAGAGATGGAGGATGGGAATGCTTTGCAGCAGTTTATAGGAGTGAAAACCATGGTAGAAAAAGGGTTGGATCGAGTTCCTCATCGTTTTATCAGATCCCTTCAAGAGCGACCAAAAGTCTCACAGGATATTGAAGATGAAGAGCACGCGAATATACCAGTTATTGATCTGCAGGAACAAGTACATCACAGTTCTTTCGGCCTTTCTGCCAATCTTGTGGAGGCCATTGGTCCAGCATGTCATGAATGGGGGTGCTTTCAGGCATGGCATCATCCTTTCCTCTGTTTTTCCCTTCATTTTAAATTGCATCACCTGCCTGCCGCTAAATCCAGATTCATTGATAGTTTAGGCACGCATTAGATTTAGGAAATGTGAATCTGTTTTAGGGTTTAGATAGATTCATTGATAGTTTAGGCACGCATTATTGCAGGTGGTGAATCATGGCATTACTCCATCGTCAATGAATGAAATGATGGAGGCAGCTCGAGAGTTCTTTGACCTACCAGAGGAACAGAAAATGAAGTACTTTACTCTGGACACAATGTCAAACTTTCGCTATGCATCGAGCTTCAACTTGAAGAAGGATAAAGTACTCAGCTGGAGAGATTTCATCCGTTGCTCCTGTCATCCGCTAGACGATGTCATTTCTATGTGGCCCAGCTCTCCGCCTACTTTTAGGTAATATCTATTCATGCATGACCTGCCTTGTCCACTGCACAAGAGAATTATCCACACAGGGCACTCTAAGCACAGCAATGTATACATCAGCTAGGTTGTACTTTGCTCAACTCAGGTGGTCTCATTATTTGCTCAATTCGGGAACATCATTGAACCCTCTTTCTTAATAAACTGAAATCCTTGTATTGAAATTATGTTTTAAGACTGATTTGCATGGAGTTTATAAATTGAGTATGAAAGGTAAATAAACAGTTAATAATATTTTCTATTTTCATTATAAATTACTTTAAATCATTAAATTATATACATCGTTTAAGACAAACCTCTTCTTTAGGCAGTAGAATTATAATGGCAGTTTATGCCATGCATAAGGCGTGCATTTTATACCATTACAATAAGGTACTTACTTTATCCTTACTAATTCCTCTTTCTGTTTAATATTTTTAATGAAACTGATCTATCCACATCCTAATTCTGTCCTTTACATACAGAGTAAAGCTTTATCTTTGCCTGCACGTGGGCATTTTAATGTGTGAACAAATGATTGGAGATGTTCATAAAATCATTAACCTTTAGGACACACTGAATACTGACTAGTTAAGTTTATCAAAAGAAATAGTACGGAAACAACATAAAAACACAAACTTTGTAGTGTCTAGCTGTATATATTTTTGGTGCTCTTAGGTAAGAAAGAATTGAAATGTGAGGTGATAGTTGGATGGAGTGGAATAGATGAATAAGATATATTTTTGTATCTTAAAAACTATAAATAGGTTAGATAACCTTATATGTAGATCATAATCAAAATATTTTTTTATTTTTATCATTATGACAAGTTCGTCTCAAGGAAAATTCACCACCAGCAATTCACCATGGAGGAAAATTCATCGCATTAAAATTTTGTGATTAATTTTCGTGATGGTGAATTGCTGGTGGTGAATTTTCCTTGAGGTGAATTGTCATGGCAGTGAAATTTCCCACGGTGAATTTTCCTTCACACTCCCAAGATTTTTATATTGTTTGACACACTTTTGAAATTATTAGAATTTAAAAATATCATGACAGACAATAAGTTTCAAACATGTACGTGAATGTTAGTTTAATTGATAGGTGGCTCACATGAACTATCATTAGTGTGGAAAGATTTTTTTAGATTCCTTCCTTGATATGAGTGGAGAAATGAGTGGATAGATTTCAAGATACTCAATTGTCAGATTATGACTAAAGTGTCTATCAATGAATGCCTGTTTGTACTACTAAATTGCGAAGATATTTTGTAATGTTATTCTATAGTCAAAGTGTAGATAAAACTAGTTGCCTACATAGGGGAGAGCAGCCCATAATGAAGCAGGGTCCAACAGTGGGGATAGAAGTAGTCTTCAGTGGACCCCATAGTGGAACATTTTAATATCCAAATGCAAAACACTTTTTATCCATAAAGCATGTAAAGTGACAAATCATGTGATGCCACATCAGGGGACCAATAAAACATGACTTAGTGTACCACTATCGGTCTCACTTTTTTTTTGGGCCTTTTTGGATACCTCAACAAAAAGTATACTGATGTGACATTATATTTGATGATGTGGGGCCCTAAAATGAAATATAGAAGCACATGAGTTGCCAAATAAACTATTGTACAGAATTGGGAGTGATTTGAAATTTCCACATAGGATTTTGAGAAACACGAAGTTAGGGTGCTCCACTATGGGCCCCTCTCCCCTATTCGATTTTCATTTTGATTTCAATTTGCTAAATGAATATTTTGGCTGCTATTACAACCTCTCATCTATGAGGTTGACTTAACTAAGACAACTAGATAAATTTATGTCTAATAAAATATAGATAAAAAATAGAATAATGATTAACATCAAAATATAAATCAATTAAATTGAAATTAAATCTACTTAAATATAAAAATAAATGATAAGCTTTAAAAAAACTAAAAATATACCCAATTATTACAACCCACTCGCTATTGGACTGCCCATTTATTACCCGGTCTGATATCAGCATTAATCTGATATGCGGGTTTTATTAACGTTATGCTAGATTAACTTTTTGGGTTAGTTTTTCAATATTGTTTGATACTTTGATCATCATAAAGATTTTTTTAATTTTGGTCAGTACTGGCATAAGTAAACGCAATAAATAGCAAAAATTTGTGCCAATATCCATTCACATTCTATTAATTTGTTAAACTTATTACACAATGTTATCAAATGTAAAGTATTATTAGTTCAATAATACTGCATCCATCATGTCTAGTTACAATCTGGTAGCCTTGCTTCTACGTTTCAACTGCTGAGAACAGTATTTAAACTTTGTAGAAAAGCGACTGCAAATTTCTGTACCCAAATTCATAAGGTGGTAAGGAAGCTATGTGGTGCGATTTCACAAAGCCTTGGGCTCCCAGAAAACTACATTGAACAAGAATTTACAGATTATACGCAGATTATGGTGTGCAACTACTATCCAAAATGTCCAGAGCCTGAGTCCACTCTGGGTGTAGGGAGTCACACAGACCCAGGTTGGATAACAGCAGTGATGCAGGATGATGTCATAGGACTACAGGTCCTCCATGGAGATCGCTGGGTTACAGTCAAGCCTCTTCCCCATGCTCTTGTCGTCCATCTGGGTGATGTACTGCAGGTAAAATGACTTCTTATTGGTCTTAACATACCAAGTCATACAAAAAGGTACAACGACTTGCTTTGTCTTTCTCAACATTTTCTTTTGTTTTAAAATTTTAAACAGATACTGAGCAATGGAATATACAAGAGCGTAGAGCACAGGGCGACCGTTAATGGAAGCAGTGATCGGATATCTGTGGTGACAGCGTATGGTCCATCTCTTAACACCATTATCAGACCAGCTCCTGAACTAATGCTGAAGAGTTGTCAGCCAGCTTATGGCGAAATACTTTATAAAGAATACATGGAGATGATTCTAAGCGGATCACTTGAAGACAAACTTAAGTTGAATTATCACCATTTGCAAATACAAAGAAATGAAAACTGAGCGATCGATTGGGTGCGTATATATAGTATATGTTTGCTTCGACATGTTACAGTATATAGCTTTGTATAAGCTGCATAGCAACTGGAAATATGATTGCAGTTATGATTGCAGTTATCTCGTATTAAGGTAAAAGTGATAATGCCCGTGCAACTAGTGGAGGCTAGGTACGAAATGATCCTATGATCGGATTGCTCCGACTTAACTTATGCCTAATAATTGTTACATGTTCAACTAGAGGGTTGATTGTAAGCTTAACATTCAGATCTATGGTTAGTAAGATTATATAGGCTTTCTATATTTAAGAATACTTATAATATGTGAAGGGATTGCTTGATTCTCTCACAATAGTAGACCACTATATTCTCTCGGGAAGATAGGTTTAAAATAGGTTCTTTAGTTTGTTACTCTTCATTATGGCTCCATAAACTTTCATGTTCATGTATTTGAAATAGTATTTTTGAGGGCTTAGGTTTTGGTCTTCTACATCGTATTATATATATTTTTAATGGAATTTCATTTTAGTTTTTCTACATTTATTGGTAGGTATTTTTAGTTTCTCATGTTTGTGAGCATTTTTTGTTTTTAAATGACTTCAAATATTTTTCAACCTAGCAAATATTGTTGGAGAAAATACATTGATGATGTATAGGCATGACTTCACTACATGAGTGGTGTAGGAAGTTCATTCCTAAATTATTCCATAACGTATGTCTTCTAAAACACTTTTTGATGTGCTTTTATCCATTTTAAAATTTGGTAGTGCTTGTTGATGGCTTTGAAATGTTTCTTTAATAAGATATTTTCCCATGAGGATTCCTCAAAAAAAAATGTTTAAACAATAAGTGAACAAGGCTTTTGTCTCATATGAGATCCATTTTGATGTTATCTAGAATCTCACAAATGGGTTCTTCCTTTCTCATTCTACTAAAGCTCTCCATGTGAAAGCCATCCTCAAACATGACCATCTATTTGTCTTTGAGTTTCTTTTAGCTTTCATACTTGGACTTGAGGCTTTATCATCTTTGAGAAGAGAGTTATCAAAATCTTTGTGTGGTTGGGATTTCTCGGTTTACTCTTGCCCTTCTAGGAAATATTATTTTTCATGAACATGATATATTTTATTCAACCTACCTATAATAATGTGTTTACATTAGAACTAGTCTTTCAAACTATTTGGAGGAGTCAAATAATATTCATAATGATTAAATGAGACACATCCAACATGTACTTCGTTTTATTATATCAAAAAAATTTACAAGTTACAATCCATTGACCATAAGATTATAATTTCCCCTCTTCTACTTCCTCAAAATATGTCCAATCCAAAGGCTACAAATGATTCTCCACCTTGGTAAAAGGACATTGTGTAGAAAATAGCTAGGAACCATAAGCATAAATAGAATACTACTGATGGTGTTATTTGACCTAAAAAATATTGTATTCTTGCTTCAAAACCTTAGACTAAGGGGAAATAATTTGTTCCTTCCAATGTTTAATAGTCCAAAGAGGCAAAGAAATAAGTATATAATTTCTAGGCCCCAATTCTAATTTCTATGTTGTCTTCTAAAATAATTTTTTTGTTCAAAAACCTTTCTCATCATCTAAAGTGCTTCCATAAAGGTCTCACATTTTGATTAGAAATTTAAAAGAAATAAAATATGTCTTAGATATAACAAGGCATATTCAACCAATAGTTCATCTTGGTAGCTTCAATACCCTGTCAAAGGGTGAATTTTTGGAGAGTAATTATGTAACCCTTATTAATCTAGATAGTGATGATATGGCTCTTAATTGTCACTAATAATTTTTTTATCATGGTGTTTAATTAAAAAAGTAGGGTTTATACCAAAATGATTTGATCAAAATGATAGACCACTAATCTTTCCTATTAGACATGCAATTATGTTCAAGATATGTTGTAAATAATAATAAGAAATCAATCCTAAATATTATAGCAACCTTGAGGGGAGTTTTTAGAGCTTAAAATGATGTGTACATTGCTGCAAGAAGCCAGTTTTTAGGGCACAAAGAAGTCATTCGCCTTTAGTGGCGAATGGGTCGCTATTAGGGTTTCTCAAACTCAGATCTAGGTTTTTTTCTTCAATATCTACACTCTCATATCCTTGGTTGTGAGCTCCTAAAAACCTATAGAAAATTTTGTAGCCTTCTTTCCTTGTTCTTGGACTATGAATGACATCTTTGTTAGAGTTGATGTATCTACTCGTATAGCTCCATGAATCACCTGCAATGATAAACCTATCACACTATGAGGAAATAAGCAAGATATGATTTCCCTACAACTCATATCTGATGAAAGCACCAATTTACATTATGTGAACAACTTTCATGAATATGCTACCATACAAAATTGATAAATAATTACAATGAATCAATCCTTATGAAAAGGATAAATGTTATCCCTAGATTAGGTTTATATTAGAACATGACGAGTGTCCTCATAGGAATGAATGAGACATTTTCTAGTATTAGAAGCTTTAATCATGCAAAATGCAACTAATTAATAAAAGAAAATAATGAATTAAAAGCCCTCCTAAGTTTAGCTTAAGTGTAATAAAGAATATGTTGGATGTTGTGGTTGTCATTGATGTCAAAACTATTAGAATTAGTGCATTTGAAGTTGTATATGTCAAGGATATTGAGAAAATTGTAATAAATGAGTTGCAGGTTGTCAATGGTGAAGTGATGTTATGTCTGTCGGTGAGTTTTGTACGTTGTTGATCAAAGGTTGTGGAATAAAGGGTTTCTTGTTGAGTGTATCTAGTTTATCCACATTGAGTTTCAGAGATCTGCATGAAGATTTGATCGAGTTATGAAGATTTAAATTTTGACAATTTTTTTGTTGCTTCAGTTGGTGTTTCTGATTGAAGATGATGTGATTCAAGTTAGTTTAGTTGATGTGGATGCTTCTCTAGTGATTCATGATTCTTGTGGATGTTTCTAGATCATTCTCTATCTATGTTGCACGTTCACGTTGATCGTTGTGCTCACAATCCGAGATTTTCTCTTGAGTTTTCATGGTTTTCATGCTCTTAGCTAACAGAGTGTTGAAGCATGTTGTGGATCTTCGAGCAAAAATTAATTGAAGTGTTATCATGTTTGAGAATTTTATTTTGGGTCTTCACTATGTTGTGGCCGACCTTGGTTGATTCAGATGAAAAATTATCTACTATTTTTGGCTGATAGTTTGTATTCATTTTATTATTTCTTTGTGGCTGACTTGTAGCAAATGTAATTTCATGTTGCAGATATATAAGAGTAATTTCTTATTTGATTTGAAGTGTACAAGTGTGCAAGGGTGTGGTTCTGTGTGTGAAAATAATGTTCAAATCATTTGAAGGTAGAGCAGAGTGTGAAGAAGAGTGAAGAAGATTGAAGAAGTGTTCATGTGCTTAACCAAAACTATAATCAGGCATTAGCAAATGCCATTTTCTCAGTTCAAAATCTGGATGGTTGTAATCTGAATCTTTTTGTAACACAGTGTGTCTTCCTTTGTAATTGAGCAGTGAGCTCTAGGAAGTGTGCCTAAATGCATGTGCATTGCCTATTTATTCTTCTTATACTTTTAACAGGGTATAATCTGGTGTATTGACCTCCACGGTGGTTTTTCCCCTAATAGGGTTTCTGCTTAAAAAATATTGGTGTTATGCATGTTTCTGATATGTTGTTTATTCATGCTTTCATTGATATTGATCAAATCTAAGAATAAGGATTAATAATTTTAATAATTTTGAAATTCGGTGACAAATGATTCACCCCCCCTCTCAGTTGTCTACCCTTGTGTTGCCAACAGTTGGTATCAGAGCTAAGTTACTTGGAAGAAGTTTAACAACTTGAGGTGATTTGGTATGGTGACATACAAGAAGGATAGTTTGAGATTTGATGGAACAAATTACTCTTTGTGGAAGAGTCGAATGGAGTGCCATCTGAGATGCATTGGTGAACCCTATTGGAGCATTACAAGTAATATGTATGTTATACCACTGAATGGTCCTACTACTTCTGCTGAGATTAGGGATGTTGAGTATAATATCCGGGCTAAGGAAGCATTGTTGAGTGCTTTAACTGATACCTCGATGACAAATGTGATGGACCTGAAGATTGCTTATGAGATCTGGAAAAAGTTGGAAACTTTGTATGAAGGTGATGCTAATGTGAAGATTGCTAAGTTGCAGAGTCTAAAAGGGAAATATGAAATGTTGAGAATGGGTGATGATGAAAATGTTACTACTTTCATGCAAAGAGTGAATGAACTTGTGTGTGATATCAGATGTGCTGGTGGAAAGTTAGATGAATCAAATATTGTTGCTAAAGTGCTTAGATCCTTGCCTGCTACTTATAAAGTCAAAGCTAGTACTATTAAAGAGCTCTAGACTATAACAAATGTAACTAGAGATATGTTGGTTGGTAAGCTGTCTGCTTTTGAGTTGAGAAAATTTGGTGATGCCCTTCCTAAGATTGAATCTGCATTAAAAGCTACTACTTCCGGAAGAGATAGACAAAGATATTATCTGAGTGAGAGTTCATCTAGAAAGACATTCAAGCATGAGGATGAAATTAAACAGATTGAAGAAGAAGAAAGAGAGCTAGAAGAGCTAGAAGCACTTATTGTCAAAAGAGTATCAAGAGTAAAAGGTAAGTATGAAGGAAAATTTCCTATTAAATGTTTTTTCTTTCAATAAGATAGGTCATTTTGCATCAAGGTGTCCAAAAAGAGACTCTAAACCAAGTTATAACAAGAAAAAATTTCAAAAGAAGTGTTACTATGCTGCTGATGAAGGTGTGATAGATGATGAATCTAATAAAGGTGAAGAAAAACGGGTATTTATTTCTATCAAGGAAAATAATCATGTATCCAATGAATCTGCTAGTTTTACAAATGTGGAGAAATCCCTAGCTGCTCAAGTTGAAGAAAAAGATGAATGGGTAATTGATAGTAGATGATCAAATCATATGACAGGAGATAAAAGTAAGTTTGTAAGCTTGGAAATATATGATGGTGGTGTTGTGAGATTTGGTGATAATACAGTTGGTGTGATATGTGGATGAGATTGCATTTCTCTTAATGGTAAGAATAATACTGATGATGTCCTGTATGTGGAAGGTCTGAAGCATAATATTTTGAGTGTCAGACAAATGGTTGATAAGGGTTACAATCTTTAGTTCAAGGATGGAAAGTGTAGAATATTGGGATGTTATAGAAATGTGATTGCATTAGGTACAAAAACAAGAGGTAATATATTTCATCTGAATGCTGCTAGTAAAAGTTGTTTGATTGCTCAAGTTGATGAAAGTTGGTTATGGCATAGGAGAATGTGTCATGTTAACTTTGTTAGCATTGTCAAGATAAGTTATACTAAGGCTGTGAGAGATCTACCTAAGTTGGTAAAACCTACTAATGCCATTTGTAAGGAATTTTAGTTGGGAAAGCAAACTAGAATTTCATTTTGGAGCAAAGAACATTGTTCAAATGAATTGTTGGAGCTTGTGCATACTGATTTGTGTGGTCCCTCTATAATTAGAAGTTTACAAGGTTACATGTATTTCATGTTGCTTATTGATGATTATTCAAGAATGATGTGGGCTACTTTCTTAAGGGAGAAATTTGAAGCTCTTGAAAAGTTCAAGATCTTTAAGGCTATGGTTGAGAGAGAGATTGGTTTGAAGATTAAATTTCTGAGATCAGATAGAGGTGGTGAATTCACTTTCGTGAGTTTAATTCTTTTTTTCAAGAACAAGGTATAAAGAGACAATTATATGCACCATAGACCCCTCAGCAAAATGGAGTTGTGGAAAGGAAGAAAAAAATAGTTCAAGATGTTGCTAGAGCCACGATGTTGGAAGGAAATGTCCCTCATATCTATTGGAGAGAAGCTATGAGTACTGCTATGTATATCCTCAACTAGGTATAAATCAAAGGTGATATTGGTAAGACCCCTTTTGAGCTATGGACTAGTCATAAGCCTTATGTTAGATATTTCAAAATCTGTGGGAGTAGATGCTATATCAAAAGAGATGAAGACATAGGAAATTTTGATGCTAGGAGTGATGAAGGAATCTTCTTGGGTTATTCTACTAAAAGCAAGGCCTACTGGTGTTACAATAAGATATTGAAGCAAATGGTTGAAAGTGAAAATCTTAAGGTTGATGAAGACATTGATAGACCATCCAGAACCTGTGGATATGATTCTGATGATTAGAATGATAGTACAAACAAATTTCATACTACAAATCAAGTGAAAATCATTTTGGTGAATCAAGAAGATCAAGAGGAAGAAGAAACTGGAGAAAGAGTAGAAGAGAGATCAGAAGAGTTTGAAATTCAAGAACGTTCTAAGAATAATCTGAGGTATGTAAGATTGAATCATTCAGAAGATCAAATTATTGGTGATAAGAGTAAAGGTGTCCAGACTAGGAGAAAAATTGTAGTAGAATATTGCTCGATTTCAAACACTGGGCCTACTAGTGTGAATGAAGCATGCAAAGATGAACATTGGGTTGAAGCAATGAAAGAAGAGCTACAACAAATTGAGAGAAATGATACATGGATTCATGCTCCTATACCTAAGGATAAAAATGTAATTGGAACTAAATGGGTCTTTAGAAATAAATCGAATGAGCAAGCTGAAGTGGTTAGAAACAAAGCAAGATTGGTTTGTAAGGGATATTCACAAATGGAAGGAATTTATTTTAAAGATACTTTTGCCCATGTTGCTAGAATTGAAGCTGTGAGACTGTTTCTTGCTTATGTTTCTTACAAAGACTACAAGGTTTATCAGATGGATGTCAAATCTACTTTTCTAAATGGTGAATTGGAAGAAGAGGTGTATATTGAGCAACCAGATGGATTTCAGTTGACTGATAAGGGAGATATGGTTTGTTGGTTGAAGAAAGCACTGTATAGACTTAGGCAAGCCCTTAGAGCTTGGTATGCTAGATTGGACAAGTATTTGTTGAAGCTTGGATTTAACAAAGGTACTACTGATAGTAATTTGTATTTCAAGAATGATAATAAAGATTTGATTGTGAAAGTTTTTGTTGATGATATTATTTTTGGAGGAGATGATGGTTTGTGCATGAAGTTTTCTAATGAGATGAAGAGTGATTTTGAGATTTCAATGATTGGTGAGATGAAATTATTTTTAGGATTGCAAGTTACTCAGTTAGATAAAGGGATTTTTAGATCTCAGTCCAAGTATGTGAAGGAATTGCTGAAGAAGTTTGGTATGGAAGATTCAAAGCCACTTGGTATACCTATGGTGACTGGATGCAAGTTGGCAATAGATGATGATTCTCTAAAGGAAATTCAGACTAGATACAGATCAATGATTGGTGGATTGCTTTATTTGAATCAAACTAGACCTAATATCATGAATTTTGTATGTATTGTTGCAAGATTTCAAGCTGATCCTATGGAATCTCATGTAACTATTGTGAAAAGAATTTTTAAATACTTGAAGGGAACAATTGACTTTGGTCTATGGTATGCTAAAGATGATGATCTTACTTTGAGTTCCTTTACTGATGTTGATTGGGCAGGAGATGTGGATGACAGGAAAAGTACTAGTGGTGGAGCATTTTTCTTGGGTAAGAAGCTACTCTCATGGTTGAGTAAAAAGCAGAATATCATTTATTTATCCACTACAGAGGCCAAATACATTGTTACTGATAACAATTGTACTCAAGTATTGTGGATGAAGCAGATGATGAAAGATATTAGAGTTGTGTTTAATGAGCCTATTGCTATATTGTGTAATAATTGAAGTGAAATTAATATTTCTAAGAATCCAGTGCTACATTCAAAAACTAATCATATATCTATCAAGTTTCACTTTTTGAGAGAAAAGGTAAGTGAAAAGGAAGTTAGATTGGAGTATGTGCCTACCAAATTCCAGATTACATATATCTTTACAAAGTCGTTTCCTAAGGATAATTTTGAGCATCTCAAAGGGAAGTTAGGGGTGATTACCCCTCCTAATCAGAACTAAGGATGCATTGCTTTGCATCAATCTGTGCATTTCAAAGTCATATCTTGTTTTAGATTGATGTTGTGGTGGTTGCTACTCAGGGGGCGTAGTCAGATGGTTCAAAAATTTAGATATGTGGTTCATAGCTTAGACATCTTTGTCATTGATGTCAAAGGGGGAGAATAGTAATGTGAAAAACTGGTGATTATCTAGGGAAAAGAGCCTTGTGGGGAGAAGATCATGTGAAAGAGTTGAGGAGAAAAAGAGTCAAAACATAAGGGGGGTTAGGTGTTAAGAGATAGTTGCATTGATGGAGTTTTTCACATCATGTGTTGCCATCAATTCCAAAGGGGGAGATTGTTGGATATTGTGGTTGTGTTTCTGATATGTGGTTGTCATTGATGTCAAAACTATTAGTATTAGTGCATTTGAAGTTGTATATGTCGAGGATATTGAGAAAATTGTAATAAATGAGTTGCAGGTTGTTAGTGGTGAAGTGATGTTCTTTCTATCCATGAGTTTCGTACATTGTTGATCAGAGGTTGTGGAATAAAGGGTTTCTTGCTGAGTGTATCTAGTTTATGCACGTTGATTTTCAGAGATCTGTGTGAAGATTTGATCAAGTTATGAAGATTTACATTATTATTTTTTTTTGTTGCTTCAGTTGGTGTTTCTAATTGAAGATTATGTTATTCCAGTTAGTTCAGTTGTTGTGGATGCTTCTTTGGTGATTCACGATGCTTGTGGATGTTTCTAGATCATGCTCTATCTATGTTCCACATCTGTGTTGATCATTGTGCTCATGATCCAAGATTTTCTCTTTCAAGAGTGTTCATGTTTTTCATGTTCTTGACTGATAGGGTGTTGAAGCGTGTTGTGGATCTTCAAGAATAAATTAATTGAAGTGTTTTCATGTTTGATAATTTTATTTTGGGTCCTCACTATGTTTTGGCCGACCTTGGTTGATTCACATTAAAAATTATCTATTGTTTTGGGCCGACAATTTGTATTCATCTAATTATTTCTTTGTGGCCGACTTGTAGTGAATGTAATTTCATGTTGCGGATATATAAGGGAAATTTTCTATTCGAATTGAAGTGTGCAAGTTTGAAAGTGTGTGCTTTTGTGTGTGTGCAAATAATGTTCAAATCATTCGAAGGTAGAGAAGAGTGTGAAGAAGACTGAAGAAGATTGAAGAAGTGTTCATGTGGTTGACCGGAACTATAATCAGTCATTAGCAGATGCTATTTTCTTAGTTCAAAATCTGGATGGTTGTAATCCAAATCTTTCTGTAAGATAGTGTGTCTTCCTTTGTAATTGAGTAGTGAGCACTAGGCAGTGTGCCTAAATGCATGTGTATTCCCAATTTATTCTTCTTATACTTTTAATAGGGTATAATCTTGTGGACTGACCTCTATCATGGTTTTTCCCCTAACATGGTTTCCACGTAAAAATTCTTGGTGTTATGCATGTGTTTCTGATGTATTGTTGATTCATGCTTTCATTGATATTGATCAAATCTAAGAATAATGGTTAATAATTTTAATAAGTTTGAAATTTAGTGACAATTGATTCACCCCCCTCTCTCAGTTGTCTGCCCTTGTGTTTCCAACAAATGAGTTGCAAGTTATATTAGAAGATGGCGAGTGTCCTCATAGGAATGAATGGGATATTTTCTAATATTTGAAGCTTTAATCATGCAAAATGCAACTAATTAATAAAAGAAAATAATGAATTAAAATCCCTCCTAAGTTTAGCTTAAGTGTAATAAAGCATAAAGTGAACCAATTAATTAATGATTAATTAGTTAATTAGGTGATGACTTTATTATTGTAACACCCCCACTTAAGATGAACTAGGGAGAAACTAAACTATGATAAAGAAATACATGAAAGGATGCATGAATGGGTCCCACCCTAACGGCTGATGAGGAACCAATGTACAACAAGCTAATCTCTTGTAAAAGAGGAGAAAGGGAGAAAACCTCATGGGAATAAAACTCCCCTCCAAAAAGAGAGAAAAGAAAATAATGTAATGCACTAATGAGAGTGAGAGAAGAATAGAAGGTGGTTTACATGATACCCCCCAAAGACAACTTCTATCTCATTAATACATACAAAAGAATCTCCATAGGAGAAAGAATAGGAGACTAAAATCCCCCCCCCACAATGAAGAAACTCCTATCATAATGGTGTAAGTTCAATGTAGGATGTAGAAAATTATCCAAGAATGGAAAAAATTGTTTTTGAAAGAGGAAAAAACAAGTTTTATAGGGACTCAAAACCACAAAGTTTACAATTAAAAGAGATAAAACGTCAAAGAACCCAGAAACAAAGAGGTTGTAGAGAGGAAATTAAAATAAAAAAGAAACAACCACCAAAAAAATCCAACAAGGGCCACAAAAAAGACCCAAAAAAGACCAGACAAAACACCAGCAGCAACTAAGCTTGGGACTTTAAAATTTCCACTGTCTCAACTTCCATGTCGTTCATCTCCTGAAACCCCCTCTTTAAGATCTAGAACATTTGGGAAGTAGGAGGCACTTTCCTCTTAAGGTTGGCAAGGGTCTTCTTCAATATTCCTTGGTCCTCATTCTTGCTTTTATCATTGTCCCTTAGGAAGAAACAAATCTGAAGGACGATGTTGAAGAACCTCAGTGTAGAGTGAAGGACTAAGAAGCCTGAAGATGGATGTCTTGAAAGGATGTTGTTGAATCTGTGTATCTGAACCAAGACAAATGATTCCAAGACCAAATAAATCTAAATATTCCTGATATGCAACCTTTGAAGGCATGGATAATGGTGGGAAATGACTGGTATGAATAATTGCAATGTGTGACCCAGCAAATAACTATGCAATATTTGGCAAGTATTTATTAGACAATACAGAGAATGAATGACCAATTTCCTTCTCAATAGGTATGATCTCTAAATAAGTAGGAGGAGGATAAAGAAGCTCTGAAGGAGTCTCAAGAACTATGGTGGATGAATGCACACACAAGTTCAAGTGACTAGACTTCTTCTCCATATGTATTCTCGATGGTGGAGAGTGAATATCAGGTATAGGTAATGGTGGATCCTCGGATGCAAAATGAGAAAAGTCATAAATCCTAGAAGCATGATCAACAGTGCCAACTGCCACAATCTTCCTAATGTGCAAATCCTTGATGAGAACTAATTCAGGAGAAAACTCCACTGTCTTCCCTGATCCACTATGAGTAATCTAATAGATGAAGAGGAGGTTGGTTGTCAAAGATGGAATAGATAGTACCTCCTGAAATATACCATCATCGATGGAAATTGTATGTTTCCCAATAACACTGACATATGTATTGTTACCCAATATAATGTGTGGTGTGGTGCTTGCACCAAATGTAGAAAACATATCCTGTGAAGATGCCATATGATGGGAAGCTCTTGAATCAAGAAACCATCTATATGACTGAAGACCTACAGAGGCATGTAAGGCATGGCATTTCATCTTATTAGATCCATTAGCAATACCTGTTGTATATGTTTGTGTAGATGGTGATAGTGATGGTGATGTGGAAGAAGGTGATGGACTATGAGACATAGAAGATGCAAACTATATATGGTTCTTCTATATAAAATGTTTCAAATGATGAATCTACTTAGCATAATGACGATGCTCATCATGTCCTTGCTTCTAACAATAAGCACAACTTGGTCTCTCCTTCCTAGGTGATCCCCCTTTAGAAGATGGCGAGTACTTAGAAGATGCATGTGAAGATGATTCTTTTGCTTTCCCAGGTTTGTTTTTCTATTTCTTTTCTTTGCTAGGCGAAGCCTTCTCCTTAGGACTCTAAATGGCAACTAGAGCCTGTGAACTAGAAGACTTCAGAGTACCCATCTGAACCAATTTTGCTTGCTCGCAAGTGAGAGAAGAAGCAAAATAATCAAGTGAAGGAATGGTGAATATCATTCCAAGTGCATCTCGTATAGCATATAAAGTAGAAATAAATACTAAATAATCAGGGCCCAACTTGGCAAGCATGGAAAGAATCAACTGTGAATCCTGCTTAGTAGTACCAAATTGTGACAACTACAATCTAAGAGACTTAAGTTTTGTGAAAAAGTCTTGGATACTGCTAAAATATCTAGGATTCAGACCTATAAGCTCATTCTCCAACTGAAAAACCCTCAAATAATCTTGCTTACCAAACAAGGACTCCAATTGGGTCAAAATCAGGTTAGGTGTGGTGCAAGATTCAATGTGAAATAAGAGATTAGGATACATAGACATGCATAATGTTCCAAAATCTTCATCCAACCTGTTAAACCATTTTCTCTTCTTTGCTGTTGCTGTTGGTTCAACCTCTATACCCATGGTTACTCTAGACAACCCTAGTTTCTTCAAACTAATCTCTATGTTTTTCTTCCACTCATAATAGTTGTACGGTGTAAGGAGAATTTTATGAGGTTTTTCCATGTTTTGAAATTGAATGATAAAGTAATGGGATGTAAAATACAACAATATATAATTCACAATGCAAAAATTATCTTCTTTGCACTAAAAAATTTGATCCTTTGTGCATGTTTCCCAAGAAATACACCAAAAAAGGTAAATATGACTTTTTATACAAAAATAAAATACCCAGCGAACTTTCTAGAAAAATAGGCCTTATATCTATGTAGAGGACTGAATCAACATTTTGATGCCACTTGAATTGTTGAAATCTAATAAACGAGGAAAAAGATATGATCTCTAAAGTGAAAACAACTGATCTGACTTTAGAGGCCTATAGAATAAAATAGAAGAAAAATATGAAAAATTACTAAAACCACTAGATTGGCATCGGAATTAGATTTCCAATGGTATCTTGTTTGCAAAAAATAGAGTTCATATGCCCATTTTATCCCCGATTTGCTGAAACTACTCAAAAAATTACCAATTTGGCCCTCAGGGAGCACCTGGGGCTGAAAAAAAAAGGTGCCTAATCCTATGCAGGACCAACCACTAGCACAGGGGGATAAAGTCGTAGGCCCCTAGTCACACACATGGCCACTTCAAGGGCTGAAGGTTTGGCAGGGGGCTAAATTCGGAGTGGGTGGTCACCACATTATCAAGCGCTTATGTCCTTAAGCCCTCAAGGGCTACAGTAGCGGCGACCTTTAAAGATTGGTGGCACTTCTTGAGAGCGCTGCTCCAATGGTGACTATTGGGTGGCTCGGTGTTGATTTGAATGTGTAGTGCTTTTTACTGCGCTATATATATATATATATATATATATATATATATATTTTAAATTTCCACCATATGAACTAGGGTTTTGGGGGTTGTGCAGCCTCCAAACCAATTTTTTTTCCTTTTCTACTCCCAACTCTGAAATTGACGAAACAATAGGCGATCGCAGGGTTTTTGGCTGCTATGAATGCGATGGTGGTGTCAGTTTTGGCTTAAAGTTCCCAGATTTTTCACCCACCTCTAGATCTAGGAAAAAATTGTCGTTTCTTCAAACCCTCATAGACTTGACAAGTAGAGGCCTTTTTCAACGAAACGAAAGGAAAAACCAACTGTTCCGACAACTCTGGATTCAATGGAATGCTTATAATTTGATCATGGATCATGAATATTAATGCATGAGTTGATTTCTTTGAAAAAAGTGGACAAGGTGGTCGCAGATCTGGTGCTCTAATACCATGTTAGAGTTGATGTATGTACTCCTACAACTCCATGAATCACCTGCAATGATAAACCTATCACACTATGAAGAAATAAGCAAGATATGATTTCCCTACAACTCAGATCTAATGAAAACACCAATTTTCATTATGTGAACAACTTCCATGAATATGTTGTCGTACAAAATTGATAAATAATTACAATGAATTAATCCTTATGAAAAGGATAAAAGCTAACCCTAGATTAGGGTTATATTAGAACATGACAAGTGTCCTCATAGGAATGAATGAGACATGTTCTAATATTAGAAGCTTTACTCATTGAAAATGCAACTAATTAATAAAAGAAAATAATGAATTAAAAGCACTCCTAAGTTTAGCTTAAGTGTAATAAAGCATAAAGTGACCCAATTAATTAATTAGGTGCTGACTTTATTACTCTAACAATATTTGCAACTTGAAAAATTTGACCATTTTGCTTCAAACTTGTTCTCCACTTGATTCTCAACCTGTAAATACATGTATTCAAGAGAAGAAAAACTTGTTGATTGTTAGTGAATAGGGGTTTTCCTAAATCAAACGGTGCTGTCATAATAGTGGTTTACAATTCCTAAGAGGAATGAATTTTAGCTGAAATCATATATTTTTAGAAAATATAATGATTTAAGCCTTAAAAAGTTCCATTTTAAGGATTCCAATTGAAGAGGGTTTGATCAAATCACCTTAGTTCAAACCCCCTTGGATAGAACCTCACTAGTTTTAAACCATACCTATAAATGCGTCTCCTTTACACCTATCAAAATGCTGATAAAAAATCACTTTTGATTTAGATTTTGGGGGATCAAATGAATTCATTGAAAATTTATTTCAAATGATTATGGTATTCCTCAGAACAAGCTATCCAATGAATATAATTTTAATATGTTTTGGTTTTGTTATGTATTTGTTTTTTAAGTTTTATTAAACATAGGTTTTTCATCAAAAATGAATTTCTTTGTTCACATGTGGAAAAATAGAAGATTATCAAAAAAAAATTGAAAAATATGAGTGCACCAGATATTGAAGTCCTTGATCCAACAAAAAAAATAAAATTTTGACATACATAAAAGTTACGCGTTATACAATCGCGTGTCTGAATTGTAATTCGTTTGACTTTGAAACTTGATTAAGGAAAAAATATTCAATAAAAAACTATCTAACCAAGTGGAAGCACTAGATATCAAAGTTACAAATCTAAATTTGAAAGAATAAGAATTTTATCCTTCATGGAAAAAAAGTTATACGTTATACGGTGTGCGTCACTTTTTAAAATGTTGTTTTCTGAAAAAAATCTATTTTCGTGGGAGATGGAAAAAGAAGTCCAATTTGATTCCAAAAATTTTGAAAAAAATATTTTTAGAATCTACAGATAAAATTTGATGAGACTCTAGTTTGCACCATCTTCAAATTCCTCACAGTTTAGCTGCTATAGGTGCCCGAATGTGAAGATTTAGTTAAAAATAATAATTGCAGTGTCCAGTTTGGCCAAAAATTGTAAACCACTATTATGGGATCACCCCAAACCCCTTGTAAGTAATTAAACCAAATGATGAAATAATGAAATTGAATCATGAAACATTAAACTTAGGGTGATGACACCTTGGAAGTTGTCTTGGAGTATAAATTTGGAGACTAACATGTGTTGGCCATGAAGAATGTAGATCTTGATTTCAAATAAGATGTGTACAATGCTTGCAATTAGATCATTAATGCTACATCAACTATCTTAGCTCAACAACATGCATGAATGCTCTATGCCTTTGACATGATGAAATGATCTTGAATATTTGCAATAAACTCTTGATAATCTACTTTTGAATGCCTTTGAAATGCTCTTGTAAACTCAAACCTGCTATAATGCATGAATACTCAAAGTTGCTAGGAGAAACAATGTGAATTAACCCCATATTTATACTAAATCTAGAGATTAACCTCAAAATTCAAATAATTCAATATGACACCAGATCTAGGATTAAAATTATTAAAATCCCACAAAAATTAAATTCAAAAAGGGGTGTCCTATGTCAGGAGCACCCATTCGCCAGTAAAGGTGAATGGGTGCTAGCACAAGTTTCTAAGACCTTGCTTCAGTGGGTGGAAAGAACATCAAAAACCCACCTCATATATGCATAGAAAAGGGGCTCTTATGTGGAGAAGACCCACTCACCACTAAAGGCAAATGGGTCCTAACACCATTTTCTAGGACCTCAATTTTTCCAAATTTAATGTTATGCAATATCATTATTGGGTGTCAAGATAAATCCTTAAGAAGGTGTCATTAAGAATGATTAAATTTAAATTAAAGGGGCTAATTAAGCTAAATTAACCACAATTAATTAATGAAACCCTAGATAACTGTGAAAGTGTACTAGAACACTTTACAACACCATAAATAAGGTGCAAAGTAAGTTTATTTTATTAAAAAGGGGCCCTAGATTAATGTGAATGTGTACAACACATTCAACACTAACCCAAGGCATTATTAGGGTAATTGAATGTCAATTATTCCTAAATTAAGGAAAAGGGATACTTTTTCCATCACTACACATGGAATTTTTGAATTCTAATAAACCTCATACAAAATTAATCTATGGGAAACACTTAATAAATATTTCTAGGTTCGAATATTTTATAACCACTTTTTGGTCCCTTATTTCTATAAGAGGGCCACTATACTTTCATTTTAAAGGGAGTGGGGATAAAGTCTATAGCTAAAAAGTTGGAAAAGATAAGGAAAGTAGCAAGACAAAAGAAGAAACATGAGAAAGGGTTAAAATCTCAGGAAAAGAAAAGTAAGGTAGTTAAATCATCTAATAAATCAAAAACTACTACAATTCCTAAGGTAAAAGAGCATAGTTTAATTATTCAAGATCATGAAAGAGATTGGCTTCAAGAACTTGATATTCCTATTGAAAATGAAGAACCAAATTTTGTAGATGAATCAATGTTTTGGCCGATAGATTAGTTGACATGGAATATTCAAACTCCAGAATGGGAGAAAAAATGGAAGCCAGACCTGAGGATAGAGCCAGAACAAGAATTAGAGTTAGAGCAAAAGATGCAGCCAGAACTAGAACCAGAATGGAATACAGGGTTAAAACCAAGGTATGACACATATCCTGACGAAGAAGAAGAGATTATCTGATTGAATAAAATTCATTCCAAGAACATACTGATGATCTCAATCATGTAGATAGCTTAATATCTAATTAGTCTTTAGATCATTCTAGTTGGTGCCCAAAAGTCCTTTGTAAACCAATAATTAGTGTTAAGTTAGAAGGTTCTAGCCAGAGTCTTTCTGCACTTTTAGACACAAGATCCACAATTAGTATTTCCCAAAGTCATGCTTTTCCATCTATATATTGGGATAGCCAGCAAATTACAGTCAAAGGATTTGGAAATATCATAACTGTGTAGAACAGAGCTACTAATGTCCTTGTACATATAGATGACTTTAGTTCTCTTTGTAATTTCTGGCAAGATAATAGTATAGATACTGATGTCCTCCTAGGGTGGGATTTTTTAAGTCAATTTGAACCATTTTCAGTTCTTTCGATGAGGGTAATATTGGGAAACCACAGGAAAATTAAGTATATTAATGCTCTAGAAAAAGTTGAGTCTGTCCAAGTCATTGAAAGGTTTGATATGAATAGGAATCTTCTTCCTGAAGATCCTCAATATTCTGTTATTCAGAAATCAAAGATCTTCCTGAAGAATGTTAGAGAAATATTTTAGAAGATTATTTCTTCTATAATCCAACACCTATATTTCAGTACCAAGGATGGGGAGATATTCATGTTGTACTAGGTATGAAGCAGATCCATATCTTATCTCCATTGCTTAGAAAAGGCCAAATAATTGTCTTAAAAAACTTGGTTAGACAATATAAGGAGGTCCATATTATCTTCAACTGCAGAGATATTACGAGGCATTTTCCATATGGATCCCACCAATTATAGGACTTAACTACAATATTTAGTCCATCTTTTAAAATCTTGTTATGCCAAATGACTCCCTTCAAGGCTTGTATTGAATAAAATGCTCTTATATTCATATTGAATCTAGTAGTGCATCTCCCATATAGCCAACTTGAATGGATAATACGACATAAGGATAGAAAGATTATTGGGGGATGGTATGATCCAATCACATGCCCGTTTTCTACAAAAAAGATAAAGCAATATTATTCATATCACTACCTATTTGACTTTGAAAATATATTCTGAAAACCTAACATTCATCTCTTACCAGAACTTGCAAGATGGCGTATTCTTTATGGATTGGAAAATAGATGAAGAATTGGCACAAAGAGTATAATTTTGTAAATATTGTAAATAAATAAAATAAATAAATAAGGGGTGGAATAATATATAGCTAGCACAAGGGCTTGTATGTGTTGTGATGTCAACCACATTAAGATCTGACAACATGATGCAGCCCTATTTTAAAAAGCAAGATCCTTGTATCCACTTACAGGTGTTAAGTGGGTCATTCTCACTTCACGGTGTCATAAAAGTGAATAAATATTGTAAATAAATAGTATGTCTAGGATAAGGTCATAATAGAATAAAACATTATGGAGACAGTAAAAAGTAAAATATGGACAAAAGTTCAAAAGGTGGGGAAATTTCTAGACAAAAACCCATGTGAAGCTAGAAAAATATTGTACCAAAAAGATTACTCACATGGTCGACCCTTGTACTAAAAAGATCATCTTGTACAAAAGACTCCCACATGTAAAAATTATTTTGTCCACTATTTAAAAAGTAAAGATAGATAATATCTATGGAAAATATTCTAGTAGATATTTTAGTCCTCTCCATAATATGGTCAAATAAATAAAGGTTGTTGAGAAAATCAAGGACTGACAATGTCTGCCATGTGGCAAGATAATCCTCCTTGCATTTTCTAGAGAAATGACCTAGTAGTATAGGTAAAAGGTTTTGGTGACCAGTTCTCTAGGTCATTTAAAGCAAATAAATAAGGCCCCAAGAGCTCATTTGAGAGATTCAGAGTAGCATTCGGGGTTGATTCCAAGTTTGCATAGATTCTTAGAGATTGAGTCTTGAGCCTTGTCTAGAGTCCATAAGTCTAATAGTCTGGTGTTCAACATATCAGATGTATGCTCTCTCATGTGCTTTGAGCGATCTGGATGATTAGAAATCTATAATTTTTGATGAAATTTTTTCATTATTAAACTGGCTTTATTGTTTTATTTTTGATAGTCAGATCATTTCTATATTTTTTTGTAAATTAGCATGAAAAAGTGTGTATTCAAGTTATCAATTTTTTTTGAATTGTAAGGTATCTTGAACTTTATTTTCTTATTATAGAAGATATCATGAAATTGTACCATTCTTAGGTTACATGCATTTATTTTATGATCTAAAATTACCAGTGAATATTACATTATATATTTGTAGTTGTGACAAGGTTTGATGAAACATAGAGTAGTTATTCAATATCTTGTTGATGTTTTCCATTACAATTGAGAAAAAAAATCAAATTAGAATTTCTTACCCTCTCTTTTCTCACTTTATATTTTTCCTAATTTGTTTAATAAAATTAGAAATTAGAGGGAAGTGATGTAGATAAGAATATGAAACACATGAATACAAAATCTAATTGTGAGATCAAATAATATTTGATGTTGATCAAATATTTTTCAAATTCTCTACATAAGTACCTTTGTTAAAATAAAATATTTACAATGAGCAACTAAGTTAACCTATAATTCAAGAACTATTTTTTAAATTCTTAGGAACATTAATTCTATTTTGGGATTTTTTTTTTTGAGAGAGGTAATTTTTCTTGTGAATTTTATCTATGTTCATAGTGATATAAAAAAAAAACTCAACAATATTGGCACTAGAAGGAAGTCAAAAAATAGAGTTTAGAATTTCTTTTTGACAAAGTCTTGTTCTGGTGACTCTGAATTTCTAGAACTCCAGATCAAAATTGAATACCAATGATTAGCCAAAGGAAAATAAGAACTATTTTTTTAGTGGTTGTTGAAAGAAATTTGAATCCATCTATATTGGATTTCTTTGGACAAGATATTATTATGGCATTAAACTTTCTATTTTATCATGAATTTCCTAAAAACCAAAATAATATTTGTCCTAAGTACAAGCTATATAAGAATGTAGACGATCACCTAAGAGTGTTTAAGGATACATCATTGAATTTTTTTTTTTAGATATTTTCCATATACACTTGGAGAAGATATATATAATTGATATATTAGCTTTGCATAAAATTCCATAAATAGTTCAGATCAATTGTAGACTACATTTCTTTCTAGATTTCAACTCCCCATAGATGCAGCCACTTTATATCACTAACTTTCTAAAATGAACAGAGTGAAAGAGAATTCATCAAAATATTTAGTGATACGTTTCAAAAGGATTATTAAAAACTCTAACCATATATAGTAAATAATTTTTTTTTATTATAAGTGTATTACAGTGCACTAGGTCTATTAATTATAATCTTCATAAGAAGAAGAAATACAATAGTAGCTAATTGTTTAGAATCATATGTTGAAGCTATAAAATTAAATAAAAAATATGACAATTAGGTCACGGGCCCCTAAAAAATGTTTGAAATATTAGAATACCTAACCAAATGCATCAAATCAATTATGCTCTTTCACAAAATGCTCTATTAATTAATTGCATAGCTAGGATAAATCATCAAGGGATGAATCAATCCATAGTACTTTATCCTTCACCATGCATATGTCTAAACACATCCCAATGGAAATGGGTCTTTATTCTTTGAACTAGCTAATAATTTTTTTTGCCAAATTTCAAGAAGAAAAGGAAGAATCCATGAGATAGTAGCTTAGTTAAATAAATTAACATAAACCACTGATTTGAGAAGCTAGTACTTATACCTTCAAGATAAAAGTTATAATTCTATAAAGTTGAATAGGACATGGAATACCAAACCAAATAATGGAGTACTTTCTTTAGAAAATTACAAAGAAGATGAGATGAGACCCTTAAAAAGGATAAATTCTAGTGGATTTCATTCTTAATAATTTGTGCAATATACATAATATGAGCTATGATTGCAAACTTGATTGCTTACAATTTATGATAAAATCTAATACTTTTAGATAATAGATCCTAACTATAGAAGAAAATGATATTTCTAAATCTTCTAGGAGGGAAATCATACCTATTTATTATGGATTTGTTATAGTTCTTGATAGTTATGTATCTCCCTATGAAATTAAAGGTGATCCATACCAATATGTAGATGAAGTACAATATTTTTTTTTAGTACTATAAGAATAAGAATTATTCTCTCTAAATAAGAGAATTTTGTACTCACACTTTCAGTTCAAGGGTTTTACAACCTAAAAGGAAAGGGGACAAAACCCTACTATTCACTCAAGAACAAACCCTTGAGATTTCGATGCAAAGGAGATTCAAATCTGACAAAGGGAGAGTTCTAGGGAAAAAGTAACAACAAATGAGGGTTCACCAACAAGTGTAAACTTCGAAAAGATAATGATTTGGAAAACACAATGTGATATGCAAACAAATGCTAAATGACATAGAAAAACCCCTAGAAAAGTAAACAAAATAACATAGAAAACTCCAAATAGAAAATATGCACCTGGAAACTTGTAGAGACTTGAATGAAGACTGGAAATGCTATTGATTCAAAAAATTTGCTCACTAGGACTCATTTTCCAATCTAGGCAAATCAATCCCAAATCAAGGTTTCTACACAGGAATAGGTTTCTAGGAAAAGGGTATCCGAAAATGCCAAAATATCAAAAATGACCAAAAATGGGACTCATTCGCCACTTGTGGCGAATGAGTTTAGTTTGTCTTTTCTGTAAATTCAAAGTTCTAATCTCCACCTATTGGTCTACTCTTTTTGTACCTCCAAGTGTCTGGATCTAAAACTACCAATTTCGGGCTTGTAGGTGACTTTTTGTGAAGATAATCAAGTGGAAAATAGGGAGACAACTCCAACAACCTTGTAACCTATTCTTCAATGATCTTCAAGCATTAAAAGTACCTAGATCTGCAATCACACAAAGAAAGAGAACACAAGTGTTGATTGTTAGGGAATAGGGGTTTTCCTTGGTCAAATCCCTTTTAGGTAATTAAACCAAACGATGAAATAAGATAATGAAGGATGAACATGAATTAATGTAATTAAAACCTTTCCATGATGATAGATCTTGAAATGTTGCAACAATTGATGAAGAATCTTACCCTTAAATGCCTTTGAATTGATCTTGAATGCTATCTTCATGACCATGTGAAGACTTAGAATGCTTAACTCTTGCTTTCTTGACTTGATAACATGTAGGATTGATGATACTTGGATTACTTAGGATGAAATGAGGATTTGAAAGCTTTCTTATATAGGCAAGCCACTCAAATGATGGTTAATTTGATTCTTGAGGCCGACATCGAAGAATTTTAAATTAAAAACCCAATTTTTCCCACTCAAACCTTGAAAATAGCCCAAATGGGACTCATTCGCCATCCTAGGGAAATGAGTCCCACCTGGATGGGACTCATTCTCCCAAAGTGGTGAATGGGTCTCACAAGGGCTATTTTTCCAATTGGGATGTCGATGAGTGAAGAAATCAGGTTTATATGTTGATTTAGTGAGGTCTTTGATCAAAATATTCCTTAGAATGAATAATATGAGGTCATAGGGGCCTAATAATGATGATGTAAATATTATACATGCAAGAGGGCTCAAAATATAATGTGAAAGTGTAAATAAATACACTTTCAACACTAAATTAAGGAAAAATTGGGTCTATTTAGTTTATAAGGGCCCTAAATCCCATGTGAATGTGTAAAAAACATTACAACACTAGATTAGGCCCACTTGATTTACAATATTCCCAAATTTAATGTGAAGATGTAAATAAATATATTTTACAACATTAAATTAGGACAGAGTTAAGTTAGTTTAGCTTAAAACGGGTCCAAGACCTAATGTGGATGTGTAAAACACCTCACAACACTAGATCAAGGAAACATTAAATCCAATTTATCAATAATTATTCCCATATCAAGCAAGGGACACATTTTTCTACACTACATTTATCCCCCACTTTAGTGAGAGGATGAACTTTCTTCAAACTCACACTAAAGTAGACATTCAAGAGGGGTCCAATCGTAACAATGCAGATGGTCTATGATAACAAAGATGAAGGAGGTAGTCAAGCCCCTAGGATCCAAGATCCTAAGTCAAACCGACATAAGCACAAAAGGACACAAACAAGGTGTATACTATGCAACAAAACAAGATATGTGATAATGCAATGTCAAGAACTAAAAGAAAGAAAAATGAGGTGGATCAAAGATGCGCTCGCTCTGGGGCCACAAAACATTAGGTCGCCTGTGGGGTGAGTTGTCCCAACAAAGTGGTTTAGTGAGAAATTCATGCTAGTGTGTCATCTTCCCATTGTATAATGAGTAATTCATGCCAATGTGCCGACTTCCCATTTTACAAACCATACCAAAGTTATCCTCCTGATAACTTTGATAAGGTACCACAATGAAAATGCATTTTGTAAATGCTTTTGAATGTCATGTAAAAATTTGTTTAAAGGGGATTTTTCTTTGTTCATGTAAGGTCTTCTTCTTAGGGAGCATTATGCCTAATGTCTCCAAGAGAGGACAAGTCAAAGGTGTCAGATTGTCGCCCACGGGATGCCTTGTTCACATCATGCCATGTCTGTAGATTGTCCACTCTTGGACGACATCAAAACCAATGACACCACCAAGAAGAGGACACATCACAAGATAAAATAAAAATCACACCATGAAATTTTTTCCAAAAGATATCATATATTTATGCCCCCATGCTAAGTGGTTGCTACACCATCACTGTGAGAAATTTATTTAAAGTGCAGCCAATTATAAATGCTAACATGAAAGAAGACATGAGAGCCAACTTGGAAATCCCTGTGCCAAGTCATATGTTTCCAAATGAAGCTACATCATGGATAAGTATGTCACATTTGATCCAACTTAAGGCATGTCATTCACATCCCAAGCTTGCTCTTAGATATACATGAAAGGTGATCAACTAGCCAAAAGACACAATGACAAGTGACATATGGGGATAAGGCTTCCTAACCCTTTTCCCCCACTTAGTGCAGGACAAGGGTGAGCCTAGAATGGATGATGATATGTTGCTCCTTGTGATGAACATAATAGTGAGTATGATATGATCCTAAAACTATTACATGGAAAGGACCATCAACTAATGTTATTTATTTTAATAAGTAAACAAAGTTTTTGCTTGATAGATATTTAATGAGATATCTATTAGTTTAGGATGTACCAAGGTTAAAGTTGTCTTGGAAGAATCTTTTGTGATAGCGTTGACATTAAATGGAGGCTATTGTTTTGAGGGATAATTATGAAGATCATTAGTCATTCTTTCATTTTAGGTGTTATAGGGACATGGATACATTGTTCTATAGCATCAAATCCTTTCCAAAGTTGCTTCATAAGTTCAAAACTTCTTCTAAAAAGTTTTATCACTTTTGTTGGATTTAGTGGTTCTTCAATTTCCTCAAAGTTTGTCTTGGATGCTATCTTTTATTTTAGGGTGGTTGAAGTGGATGCTTTTGAATTTTGTATTGTTGTTACAAGTTTCTCTTTTCATTTTTTAGAATATTTTGTTATGATCATGTATTATCCCATGGATATAGGTATGAAATCAAAGGTTTCCACAACATCTTCCAATAACTTTTTGGCTTCTTCAATTTTCTTTTGTCTTTCTATATCTTTTTGTTTCGTACTGATTATAGCACATGTAACCTTTTTCTTTTAAGGAGTAGAAGGTTACTTGTCATAAAATCCTAAAATTTTCTTCAAGGCTTCATCATTTTCAAAGAATTCCCATGATGGTGGTAAATCCATATCAAGCAATTCAGGATGCTTCAGAGTGAGGTTGATTTTTGGTTTGCACATGATAGTGTTGATGTTTTCTTGCACCATGATACCTTCCCTATTAGGAGAGTTTTTAGGAGAACTAAAAGTTAAATGTTCATGACATTCAATGTTTGGTTCTTCAATATTGACTTCATCACAAGTAAGGGAATGATCCATGGTTGGATTTTCGTGCTTGGCAATGATGGTGTTTCTTTGTTCAATGATTTTTTCCTCATGATTCTCATCAATAGGATCTTGTAACACCATAATATCTTCTTTACCAATAGGAGATATATTCAGAGAGGGATAAATTTTATTTTTTTCCATAATGTCATCCTTTTTCTCTAAGGTCTCATTCTCTTGTGCCATATGTATATTTACCCTAGTAGGAGAGCTTTTAGGAAAGTGACAAACAATAGGTTCATCAAATTTCATGGTTGGATTTGATAAAGTAGCTTCATTTCTAATAGGAGAGGCATCAAGAGAAGGATAACTATGAGTTTCATGGATACCAATGATTGGAATTTTTTGTTCAAATAGGTCTTCCCAAATGGTAGGGGCATCAGAAAAGGGAGGAATAAGATTCTCATAAGTCTCAATAAGGATATCTTCTAACACTAAACTATCTTCTTCATGTATAGAGAAGATATTAGGAGAAGAAAAGGTTTGATTGTCATGATTATCTACATTTACAGATCCTCATTTCCCATATTGTATTCTTGAGTAGGAGAGGTAGGATTGTCATAGCTCTCAAAAATCAACATATCCTCCACACAAATGTGTTTGTCATGATCATTCACGATTGTATCCTCATTCACTAGAGAATTTTCACAAGTAGGGGAGGTGGTGGGAGTAATGGACGTGATCTTAGCTTTGTGTGTCATAGTGTCTTTCCAAGGGGGAGGAGGAGGAAGACAAGCAAGACTTTCATGATCTTCAATGATTGTATCTTTTTTCACCAAGATACCTTCGTCACCAATAGGAGAGATATTGGGAGAAGAACAATTATGATTATCATGTGATTTTCAATGCTTGCATCCTCTTGTATAAAACCTTTAGTGGATAATCCTAGTGAGAGGAAGTCCTTAAGGGCTTCATCTAACATGTCTAAGTCATAACTACTAAAGGGATTGGATGATATGCTTTTTCTAATGTTAAGCTTTTTTGAATTGTTTCTTTTGATGTTTTTAGTTTTTTATGTTTGTTTTCTAATGAATCTGACCTAAGTGAACTAGGAACTAATGCTGAAAATTAAAATTGCAAAAATAGAATGCTATCCATAATTGCCATGAATGTAAATAATGTTATTTCTAATGATTTCAATGTAATATAAAGTAACTGCATTGAAACAGAAAAGCAACAAAGACAAATTGAAGCTTAAAAATTGGGAATTTAATTCTATAAATAACAATACAAATTTTGCATTGGGATTGATTCACCCAAGGTGGAGAATGAGTCCCAGTAGGGATTTTCTTCATAATTTTTATATTTTTTTAGTTGATTTATATGTTTTCTAATGCAATCCTAAAATGAAAATGTGGAATTTTACTATTTTTCAATGAAATTAATTGCAATAATGCAAGCTAAATAAATTTTTCACTAATGCAAAGTTTGAAACCCTAGAATACAAATTAAACAATACAAAACCTAATGTAGTGTTAAAGCACTTTAAATTTATGATGTAAATGTACTCCAAATCAAAAATGTAATACTCTATATTTGGGTTCACCAAAATGAATAAGAAAATTTTGTGCTCACACTTTCACTTCAAGGGTTCTACAACCTAAAAGGAAAGGGGACAAAACTCTACTATTCACTCAAGAACAAACCCTTGAAATTGCAATGCAAAGGAGATTGAAATCTGAAAAAGGGAGATTTCTAGGGAAAAAGTAATAGCAAATGAGAGTTCATGACCAAGTGTAAACTTGGAAAAGATAATGAGTTGGAAAAAACAATGTGATATGCAAACAAATGCTAAATGACCTAGAAAAAGCCCTAGAAAAGTAAACAAAATAACACCAAAAATTGCAAAATAGAAATGCACCTGGAAACTTGTAGAGGCTTGAATGAAGACTAGAAATGCTATTGATTTTGAAAATTTGGCTCACAGGGACTCATTTTCCAATCTGGGCAAATTTGTCACTGATCACGGTTTCTGCATAGGAATAGGTTTCTCAAAAAAGGGTATCTGAAAATGCCAAAATCTCAAAATTGACCAAAAATGAAACTCATTCGCCACTTGTGGTGAATGAGTCTAGTTTTTCTTTTCTATAAATTTTAAGTTCTGATCTGCACCTCTTGATCTTCTCTTTTTGTACCTCCAAGTGTCTAAATTTGAAACTACCAATTTCGAGCCTGTAGGTGACTTTTTGTGAAGATAATGACCTAGAAAATGGGTAGAAAACTCCAACAACCTTGTATCCTATTCTTCAATGATCTCCAAGCCTTACCTAGATCTACAATCACACAAAGAAAGAGAACAAAAGTGTTGATTGTTAGGGAATAGGGGTTTTCCTTAGTCAAACCCCTTTTAGGTAATTGAACCAAATGATGAAACAAGATAATGAAGCATGAACATGAAGTAATGCGATTAGAACCTTGCCATGATGATAGATCTTGAAATACTACAACAATTGATGAAGAATCTTGCCCTTGAATGCATTAGAATTGATCTTGAATTCCATCTTGATGACCTTGTTAAGACTTGGAATGCTTAACTCTTGCTTGCTTGAATTTATAACATGTAGGATTGATGATACTTGGATTACTTAGGATTAAATGAGGATTTGAAAGCTTTCTTATATAGTCAAGCCACTGAAATGACCGTTAGTTTGATCCCCAAGGTTGACATTGAAGAATTTTAAATTAAAAACCCAATTTTTCCCACTCAAACCTCAAAATAAGCCCAACTAAGACTCATTCATCATCCTAGGTGAATGAGTCCTTCTTGGATGGGAATCATTTTCCCAAAGTGGAAAATGGGTCCCACAAGGGCTATTTCGCTAGCTGGGATGTCGGGGAGTGAAGAAATCAGGTTTATATGTTGATTTTGTAAGATCTTTGATCAAAATATGCCTTGGGATGCACAATATGGGGTCATAGGGGCCTAATAATGATTATGTAAAGGTTATAAATGCAAGAGGACCCAAAATCCAATGTGAAAGTGTAAATAAATACACTTTCAACACTAAATTAAGCCAAAATTGAGTCTATTCAACTTATAAGGGCCCTAAATCCCATGTGAATGTGTAAAACACATTACAACACTAGATTAGGTCCACTTGATTTACAAGATTCCCAAATTTAATGTGAAGATGCAAATAAATACATTTGACAACATTAAATTAGGACAAAGTTAAGTTAATTTAGCTTAAAACGGGCCCAGGACCTAATGTTGATGTGTAAAACACCTCACAAAACTAGATCAAGGCAACAATAAATCCAATTTATCATTAATTATTCCCATATCAAGCAAGGGACATGTTTTTCTACACTACACTTTTAAAAGTCGAAATTCAAAAGCTCCTTTGTCATATTCTATGAAACCAAATAATTTCCACATGCCCCCTAACCCAAATAAAAGTAATAATCTTGAAGTACTAAGATTTATGATCCAATCATCTAATAATTTGCAAAATCTAATTTCTCCTACTAAGATCAATAACCATCTAGATCAAAATGATATTAATAAGCTAGGATATTGTATTGTTGAAGAGGTTGATAAAGGAAGATAAATATGCCTCTTAATGAATTATATTAAATATATCAAATTAAGGAAGCTTTCTTACTTTACCTATTAAAGGAGTCTTCTCTTAAAATTATATTGATGCCCAAAAATATTCTATCTAATGATAATCCTATTAGGACCAAGGAGGTATTAACTATTTATAATTTTGATGCTCTCATTACCATGTAGAAGGAAAATATATATTATCCTCTTCATTTAACATTGAGAATATTTGGAAATAAGTTTGATAACTTTTTAATGGATTCTAGAGGATCCAATATTAATATGACTTTGTCTTCCTATAAATAATTAGAGTTAATGCACATAAAATATTCTAAAAAGGTGACCTAATTTGAAAAAATAAATGTTGTAGGGGAGTTGAGTCATATACATGTATATATGTACATATGTATATATATATATACATGTGTTTGTGTACGTACATATATATATATAGACACACACACACACACACACACGCACGCACACACGCATATCAAAATTCCTATAGATTCAAGGATACAACATATAGAGATATCAAGGTAGTTGATACCATAATAATTTATGAAATTTTCTAAAGAAGAGCTCAATTGAAGACATCAAATGGATATATGACCACTAATTTCTCACATGTGGTTTCCTTGGAGAGGCATACCTATTTATATTAGGATTGAAAGAGATCCAACAATGAAGCACTTGATAATGGAAAATAATCAAATCAATCAACTTTTATATAAATTAAAGTACAACCATGGGTATATAGTCTAGTTGTATGAAAACCTAAGCATGAGAATTGTTTTATGTGACAATGATTTTTTTAAATTCCTCTTGGTATAGAAGTTTTGATATAATCAAATTCAAAATATTTCATAGGAGAAGAATAATTCCTAGAAGGGTTTCAAATTTTACTACTACTTGTACAGTAATAGTCAACTATATATGGGAAGGAAGGTATTAATAGTTTAGATTTATTGCTACAAAAATAGTGTAGGGAGCATAATTCTCATCATTTTGAATTCTCATGTTCACTCAATATCTTACTATTTTTGGCATGGAAAAATATATGTATATGGTAGATGGTTTTCACTTGTCTAAAAGGAAGACATAAAAATTGTAAGTAAATGTGAAGAATGATAGAATACTACTAAAAAAGCTTCAAACACACTAGTTGTAAAATTACCTTTTTCCTAATTAAAACCTCTAAATTAACATAGAAAATGTATATCAATTATGGATAGTGAGATTTTGTAGATCTAATTCATAGTAAGGATCTAGAATTATTAATTGAATTGTTCAATCATTCCTAGCTACATCAACATTTTTTTCTATTATATGATGTTCAATATGGCATAGCATGAGGCTCTAGTGCATATTTTACTATTGGCACATAAGAATAAATTTAACATGTTACATGTATTTGGAGATTTGGATCTAGCAGTGAAATAGATAGGAAGATAATACATGTTCCATTATACAATATTATCAAATTATAAGAATAGAATATGGGATTTAATACAAGGATTTGATGTCTTTAATATCCAATACATGTCAAGGAAGCATATTCATGTTAGAAATTTTTTGTCTCTCACAACAAGTACTTTGGAACCACCACCTTTATGCGGATTACATTTTTTTTTGAATTAGTGTATGATTCTTTTGTACCAAATTGCATGTAAATTTTTTAAGTATTTTATTTTGATAATCATAATTATAATTTATATAAAATTTATGTACATTTGAAGTATAGGTTACTGATAAATTTGACAAAGAAGAGATGGAGTTAGATATTGATGGAAAGGTCAATCTAAAGTCAAATTCAATTCTTGAAGGAATGGTGTAATTAGAAATAATTTTTGACCTATATATACAATTGGAAAATTAAAGATGCCAAAATATAAATTATTAAAATATACATGAGTTAGTTTTGGTGATAATGAAGATCTAAATTTAGTGTTCAAATTGGCCAATTTGATACAAAAGAAAAAGAGGAAGGCATCAACAAGGTACTAAAATATTATCAAAAGGTGATATCCTAGAATTATAATTCCTTGAAGACCTACAATACATATATTATCACTCATACAATCCCACTATAATAAGGAGTGAAGCCATTCAAAGAAAACAAATACCATTAAATGGTCTACAAGAACCCCTTATATTCCTAAAGGTTAAGAAGTTACTATCTAAAAGAATTATATTCTATATAGCACATTCCACTTGGGTTTATAATCTAGTAACTATAAGGAAAAATAATGGAGAAATAAGATCATGTTTCAAATTTACAAATTTCAATAATTCCTTGGAAAAGGATAATTAACCTTTACCTTCTTTAGATATTGCATTAAAAATAGTTACTAGATCCCAAATGATTCCACTTTTAAATGGATATTCATGATATAATCAATTAATGGTAAATAATGTTCAAATAGACTCAAGATAGATTTTACCACCAAGTAGAGAACATGTGAAATGTAAATAACTTTCAAAGGCCAAGTTGAAAAATACATCATTATTTGAAGGGAAGCAATCTACAAAGAGGGGGGGTGAATTAGTAGATCAAAAACTATTAACTCAAATGTACATATCAAAAATCACACTTAACCAAAGAGGAAATCTAATGATCAAAAAACAACTTAAGCACACACATCTTGACACAAGTGCACTAGATATACATGGAAACCCAAGATGGGAAAAACCACGATGAGAAAAGTTGATTAGATCTACTATCCAAATCTAGCCTCATAATGCAAAAATGTACAAGTGAATTATACACATTGAAGTAGGCACCAACCTACTAGAGACAAAAATACCCTATTATTTTTGTAGGCACCAACCTACATGAGACACCAATCCCCAAACAAAATAGTACATCAAGTAGAACACCAGTCCTACCATAATACAATGATAAAGCTTGTAGATCTTCAAGGTAACTCAACTCATGTCAGAGTTATAGATAGTGCTCTTCCTCACTAAATATGATATTCTGATATAGGCACACACACTAGACTGTAACTCTCCTTCACCTTCTCTTTACTTTGTACCACTGACCAAATCTTCTTCAAACAAATGTAATTATAATTTATGTGGTCAAACTCAAATATTTGTTGATGTATTTGAAAATTTGAAATATATATGTACATGAAATTAAAATGTCACTCTTCTATGTCATCTAGGGATTCATAAATAGCAAGGACAACATGGGGTGGACCTAAATTAAATTACATGAAACATGAACACAATGGTCTGAAATTCAATTTTCTTGCTGCTGAAATAACTTGATGTTGTGCGCTACCAAAGAGAGCTTAACCAGATCCTATCTTAACACCACACACAAGATTTTAATTCATAACAAAACTAGAAATTACAACACATTCCTTAAACTTCAACTGGTTAATAGATAGACACAAAGAACCTTTTGTTACTTCAATCTTTTTGCATGTTGAACATATCCTCTGAAATCTTAGGAATTTGATAATACTAGTGTAGACATAATCTTTTTCTAAACCATCGAGCAAAGATGCATTTTTGAAAGAAATATGGACAATAATTTTATTGCCAGAGAAATCTCTCTTCCTAAAATAAATCCTTAAATTGAACCATACTGATGTAGACTCTCAAACCACCATAGACATAAAGAATAGATGCAAGAAAGATATTGCAAGAGTATAATAGAAACTAATAATATATTTCTTGATTTTGCATCAGAATAATAAAATTACCAACACTAAACAGATTGAGGTTTTGATGTATGCAACAATTTAAGTCAAAGGGAATATAATGACAATTCAAAGTACTCGTACATGCTTGACACACTTATGACTGCAATCTCTATCATTACCAACATTAAATGTTAGTACAACTTCAATTAATTGTCATTGATCTCCTAGAAAAATAGTACCACCCATGACCATATTCTTTGAAACACCTTTGACATCAAACAACCTTTGACATCAATGACAACCTTTGCTAAACAATATCCCTCCTTGTCATTGACGAAAAATAGAAAAATGATGACACCATGTACAAGAATGTTTTCTCCCCCTTAGAATGTTTTATCCTCTATAGCATTTTGAATTCACCCTCTCTCCCTATGGAAGATGTAGCATTTGAGTTCATTTTTTTTTTTTTTGAATTCAACATTTAAGCTCACTTTCTCCCCCTTTTACATCAATGGAAAAGGGTCAAAACTTTCTCCCTTACTTGGAAACATCACTTTTAATATTGATACTAGCCTCTGCAAACATCTCCTTCAAGACATAGGAAAAAAATTTATATGTAGAGAAATGAAAATCACTTCTCAGAACTACCCTAATAGCAGCAACACTTATTTTCTCCTTCTTTCTTTATTTTTGGGACATTGTACATTCGAGAAAATTGCTTCCTTGATAGACTCCCCATGTGTCCATGCTTCATTGCCTCTAAATATATTCCAAAAGACCACCAAGCCTTCTTACAACGTGGAGATCCAACTCCCCCTCACCTTGTACTCCCTTTTGATTCAAAGAGAGCTTAACTAGGTCCTATCTTAACACCACACATAATATTTTAATTCCTAATACAACTAGCCATTATAGCACATGCCTTAAAATTCAACTAGTTAACAGACAGACACAAAGAACCTTTTGTTAGTTCAATCTTTTTGCATGATGAACATATCCTCTAAAGACTCAGAAATCTAATAATACTAGTGTAGACATAATCTCCCTCCAAACCATAGAGAAAAGATGAATTTTGAAAGAAATAAAGACCATAGTTTTATTGCCAGAGAAATCTCTCTACCTAAAAGATATCCTTAAATTGAACCATAGTGATGTAGAATCTCAGACCACCACAAACATAAAGAATAGATGAAAGAAAGATATTGCAAGATTACAATAGCAACTAATAATATATTTCTTTCAGTTACAAAAGAAAACTTAGGAATCTGATAATAAATTTCCAAAGAATCTTTTGTTACTTAAATCTTTTTGGATGTTGAACATGTCCTTTGAAAACTTAGGAATATGATAACACTAGTGTAGACATAATCTCCTTCCAGACCATAGAGGAGATGCATTTTTAAAAGAAATACAAACGATAATTTTATTGCCATAGAATTCTCTCTACCTAAAAGATATCCTTAAATTGAACCATATTGATGTAGAATCTCATACCACCACAGACATAAAGAATAGGCACAAGAAAGATATTGGAAGAATATTGTAGCGACTGATAATATATTTCTTGATTTTGCATTGGGATAATAAAATTACCAACACTAAATAGACCGAACTTCTAACATGCAACAATTTAATTCAAAGGGAATATAATGACAATTCAAGGTACTCATACATCCTTGACAAACTTATGACTACAAACTCTGTCGTTACCAACATTGAATGTTAGTACAACTTTAATAAATTTTCATTGATTCCTAGAAAGATAGTACCACCCATGACCATAGTCTTTGACACTCCTTTGACATCAATGAAAACCTTTGTTAAAAAATCTCTCTCCTTGTCATTGATGGAAAATAGGAAAATGTTGACACCACACAAGAATGTTTGCTAGTCCCCCTTAGAATGATTTCTCCCCTATAAAATTTTGAGTTCACTCTCTCTCTCTCTCTCTCCCTATGGAATATGTAGCATTTGAGTTCATTATTCTTTATGAGTAATTCAACATTTAAGCTCGCTTTCTCCCCCTTTTACATCAATGAAAAAGGGTCAAAACTTTCTCCCTTTCTTTGAAATACCACTTTTAATATTGATACTAGCCTTTGGAGACATCTCCTTCAATAAATAAGACAAAAAATTCAAATGTAGAGAAATGAAAAACACTTCTCAAAACTACCCTAATAGTAGCAACACTTATTTTCTCCTTCTTTCTTTATTTTTGGGACATTACACATTTGAGAAAATTATTTCCCTAATAGACTCCCCATGTGTCCATGCTTCATTGCCTCTGAATATATTCCACAAGACCACCAATCCTTCTTGTAGCAGGGAGACCCAACTCCCCCTCACCTTGTGCTCCCTCTTGATTCAAGAGGAGGGAGTAACAACTCCCAACTTCTATTGGAGAAACTCAAATGTCTCCTTATGAGTTGGCTTTGTGAATATATTGTTAGATGCACAAGACAAATAAGAGGGGGATGATCTATAATTTTAAAAAATTAAAAACCCTCAAATAATATTCAGATCTACATTAGTCCTTAAATCCTAATCCACCATTAAACCCTTAACATGCATTAACAAAATGTAAAGTTGTAAAGAAATAATGAAAACACATCAAACACATAAGAACACCATATTTACATGTAAAATCCAGGAAGGGAAAAACCACAGTGAGGATTATCTCACTAAATATATGATTTGTAACACTGAATACAATGAGGCTTACTTCCAAGGGCTCACTATCAAGAAAGCTAAAGAAAGGATCACTGCCAAAAGGACTCACTATCTTGAAGAAAGAAGAATAGAAGAAGGGGTGGCTCACTAAAAATTTCAAATACTAACAATGCATCTCTCATATGCCAAACGTAAAGTTCCATTGAAGCACAAACAACTCATCAAACAAACTAAAATGTTGACACCTTCTTCTCACCGCATTAGGAAGTCATATGCATTAAGCCTCACAATCAGATTGTCACACTTCAGAACATTCACATATTTCACACCTCACACTCTTTTCTCTTTACACACTCTACAACAATTCTCCTTGTATTTATACCCTTTGTGACCTAAAACAATCTCAATTAGGTCAGCCTCAAGGAAACATATAGACCTCAATCATGTAAAACATCAAATAGGTTGGCATGAAACACTCCCACAATGCAAAAAAATAAATTCAAACCATGTCATTACTTAATTGGAACCCAAATCTACACCAACATGCTTCTCAACACTTTCTCAAACAATAATTATCATCCACAATTAGTGCTAGCATGCTAGGTTTTCCAAACTTGCACTAACACTAACAAGGACTCAAAACACACCTCTTAAGGTCTTGAAACATCTCACAGACCAGACAAAAACACTCCAAAATATCCACACATCTTAGAATATTCTAGCATCATCAAAATATTATGTACAACTATAACAACCACCTATAACTCAAGATCACCTTCATTTTGTACAACCAAAAAGACTACCACAGACATCCAACACATGAGACAACTTTATAGAAAAAATAAACACTTGAAACTTCAAGGTGTGAACCAAGATTCCCAACTTGCACAAACACAAGAGATAAACACTAAATTAGATCCAATGCAATTTAGTATCATGATTCCCCAAGGAATCCATTTAAATTTCAATGAAAAGGAAATGAAATGAAGAACATAAACAAACACAAGAAAAAGATATTAAATCCTTTTCAAATGTAATGCAAACTCTTGATCTCTTGGGGGAGTTGGTGCCAATTTGATGTGGAAATTGTCCATTTCCCAACTCCTATGAAAGCTTTGTTGATTGATGATGAAGAGTGATCCACTTTTATGAAGATTGATGAGTGCTCCAAGATAAAATCTGCATAACCTAGCTACAAACTCAATGATATGGATGAAGATTGCCATGGATTTGAGTATAGTAAGTTTACTCAAGTTGTGGATGGATAGAATGAGGAAAGAAGCCTCTTATTTATAGAATATTGAAATGGAAGAATTCCCAAAATGAAGCAATGTGGGACTAACATTCAACCAATGAGAAGGTGCCACTTGTCCAAATGTGAGTGGATGGAGGATGTGCACATTTTGATGAATGTGCCCATAAATGCAACTAGGTGATATTTGAAAATGGTGAAATGACATGTAAGAGGGAAAATGAATGTCTTAAATTCCACTTGGCTCAAGGAAAAGGGACTTATTAGGTGAAGCTAATGTCTTGTTGGAAGGACAAAGTCCTCTTGGATTTTGAATTCAAATTTTAGGGAATATTCCTCCATTATGCCATGTTGAGAGAAAATAGAGATTTAAAAATGAACTAAATATATTTTCATGTGCAAGTGGCAAAACCTAGAGGATGGGACATGAAAAGAGATTAAATTAATCAAGATTAATTAATTTAATGAGATGTTAGATTATGTGACAAATTTGACTTAAATTTATGGATTGATTTAAATCAAATATGAGAAGAATATGATTTCAAGATTAATTAAATAAAGATTTTTGATTTATTTAACTAAGGAGATGAAGTTAGATTAAACTAAATAAGGTTTTCATTTATTTTATTTAATAGATAGACTTTAGAGATTTAATCAAATCAAATGAATTATTTAATTAAATATGGACATAGGGTTAATTATATCAGATAAATTGATATAATTAAGAAGAAAGAATGACTGAATGAGATAAGATGATTTATTTAATTAAGAGAAGAGAATTAATGAATTTAATCAAATAAAGATATTCGATTAAATGGTTACACTGATGGATGATTTAGGATGAAACAGTGTTAGTAATCAGGATCAACTATGTCGGTATATTTTCCATGTCTACATTTTTCCCCTCTTTGAAGGGCATGTGCAGGATCATCATGGAAAAAACACGCCCTTAAGTGGCAAAAAATTTAGAAAAATCAGAGTTAGTCAACTTGACGTAAGAAATTAAATAAGTTGTCTATATTATTTCAAAAATATGTAAGAATAGAATCTATAGAAAATTGAATGTAGTTTCTAAACTACTAGGTTTGTTTTAAAAGAAAAAAAATCTATTTGGTGAAAATTTGAAATTTCAATGCTGTAGTACTTAAATTTTAGGGAAAAAAGAAGTAGGTGTTAAATTCACCCTAACCACAATAAAATGATAATATTATTTTAGAATATTTTAGATATAAGTAGAGGACTCATGTCCTGATGTGATGCATATTTTATAATTTTTTCCAAGAAAATAATTAATTATGAATTTTTTATTACAACTTTTGGAAAATATAAAAAACTCTGATGTCACCTTAACTTTGTCAAAACTTCATGAAATTCAATTTTTCTTTTTTAATCCTATAGTATATGAAGCATAGAATGTGACACATATTTTGGATTCAAAAAATGTGATAACATTTGAAAGTTATAGATGTTTTTCAATCAACCTATCAATGAGGACTTTAGTCATAATTTGAATAGAAAATGAATAATAATTACTTATTAAATTCAAAGTAAAGCTTAATTTATATTGGTGGAAAGTTGAGAATCTCCTTTAAAAACCCTTTTTGTTTCATCAATTTTGGGTAAAAAAAAGGTCATCAACCACATACCCATCATATTGCCACTTTTTGGCCCATCACGATCCTGCACATACCCTGAAGCAATGTACTAATTGTGTTGGTTCAAAGAATAAGTTGTCTCGATGAAAAGAAAAAAAAATTCTTATTTAAAATTTTCCCCATTGCTGCCCCGGCAAAGGAAATATGTCGATATGTTGGCCCCTCGAGAGATCAGACAAAAATTTTGATTTTTGGGTGATCTCATGAAAAAAGAGGACAAGGTGCCCAACAGGTCCAAAAAGGCTCTAGGAGGTCAAAAAACAAGGTAAAGTGCAAAAAATGGTGCAAGACGACCCTTGGACAGAAAAAAATGGGAATGGGGGGCCAAGACCTTGACAGGACGACCAGATGGGGTCAAAAAACCCTAACTTTTAGGCTTAAATAAGCCTTAGGAGGCCACTTTCAATTCATTTTCACACTTAGCCTTTAGAGAATTTTTTGAATCTGAGCTTTAACACATTGACGAGATGGCACAATGATAGCTCCCATTGCATATCTCTAACCGACTACAGAAGTACCAACGGCCTCCCGACATTGGACCACCGGTAAGTCATCCTAACTTGAGCTTCATTTTTTTGTTTACCCATGCAATTAATTCTTTCAAACTTAGGTTTCTAGGCGTGGTGCTATACTGCACCACTCAAAATTTCAAAGAACAACACTCGGTGTTTAAATTGGACTACCATTGCAAGATGGACCGCTGCGGTGGAGTTTGGAGTTTGGGAACAAACTTCAAACTCTGACGCATTCGTGAAATGCAGCGCTGGGTTTCAAACTTTGGCACCGCGACAGACTTTAGAATTAGGGTTTAGGGCTAAACTATGCCACTTTGGAAAAGTGCACCACTATGGTGTAATTTGGGACTTTGAAGGTGCGAGCATCGGAGTTTCCAAATTTCAAACTGCTATGCCTTCATAGGTTGTGATGCTAGGCTAGATTCTTGAACGTTTGAGATTAGCTCGGGATAAGTTTTCCTTGATGATTTTAACACAGTGGCTTTTCCTCAGGTGGTGAGAGAGGTTTATTCTAGTGAGCACAAATCGCGGGATATTTTTGGCTATTTGCAGGATTTGACCGACAAAGAGCAGGAGTGACTACGAGAGATGGGGCTTTGGTATATCACTTATGCACCACCTATGCGGACCCATCTAGGCATGATGTCAGCACTTGCCAAGAGATGGCACGGTGAGACCTCATCCTTCCATCTTCCGACCAGCGAGGCCACTATTACTTTGGAGGACATGTGGTGGATCCTTAGGTTGCTAATACATGGGTGGTGAGTTATATATGGTATGGATGTTGGACAAGAGGCATGCCATGTCATTATGGCTACATATGAGATTGTGTTTGTGAGGGTCAGATAGAGCTACCGTGTCACTAGTCACTCACGTCACCCTTTTGTCTAGTGATTGCTTATATCATTTTAGGTCTTGTCACTCCAAATCGGCGAGGTCGGTATTTCAGTCCTAGTTGGGGGCTTTGCTGGGAGTGGATGGTTCACAACAGGGCGATACGTTTTGCATGGGGTCCTATTCTACTAGCCTCCCTCTACAGGGATCTTCATGAGTACGTGTATTTGGATGGCAAAGCACTTGGTGTAGGGGTTATGCTCCTTCATGTATGAGCATGGGAGCATATCTTTGTTCTTCGGCCATGAGTTGTTTCAATGCCGATGGGGCCCGATGAGCCGGCAGTTTGGCGTTATAGTGGTGGTGTTTCGTTCACACACACAAGGGAGCACGAGATTCCTCATTAGAGGAGGGTCTTTAATGATATTTAGGTTTTCACATGGTGCCCCTACCTTGGTCAGCCTAGATGGATTGATGATGTACAACAGCTATTTTTTTCCTGTCAAGATCGCCTGATGCAGAGGCAAGAGAACACTATGTTAGAGATGTACTTGTCGGGCACGGTTCAATGGTAGTTTGACAAGGCACAGGTTAAACCAAATGATGGCTATGTGGCCATCTTTTCTAGGACAGTGTCGTAGAGTGCATGGGGACGATACATTCCTACCTCTGAGGTAGTGGATAGTTTTAGGAAGCTAGTAGCCCAGCCATGGGCATATGATCAGGGAGTTGTCGATCCAGGGACCACACAGGCCTATCGTGATTGGTTCAGACCACCGCTGAGACTTAAAGTCCTAGGCATACCATTCGCTCGATGGAGAGTGAGGAGCAGAGGGACAGGACAAGGGCAGGGAGAGGGCGGTGCCCTAGCAGGTCAGCTAGGATAGGACCAACTAGCACAGGATCAACCAGTCAAGGATCTAGCTCATCAGGCCCATGAGGATGTCATTATGTAGGACCAAGATCGTGGGCAGGACAGACGTCAAGATTGGGCTGCTACATCGCCATGAGGTGGGGGTGAGGACCAGCCTCACGTGCATCCCTCGCTAGTACAGCCAACATGACAACTGAATCCTTGGGATGGACAAATTTTACAGCTACAAGCCCAGATTCAGGTTTTGATGGCAAAGAGGGATTAGGCCAGGGCCAAGGGAGATTAGGCCATTTTGTAGAGGTAGGCCGCAGAGCTACAGGTGGCTGCAAAGATGGACCGTAGACAATAGTTAGAGAGCATGGTTGCCTTGTCCTCTCATAGCACAATGTCACTTTGTTCATACAGGGAGGCTATCTAAGAGGTAGATTATTATCAGATGCATTATCATCAGGCCATACTGAGAGCAGCCTTGGCTCCAGATTTTTCACAGAGGACCAGTCACAGATGTGTAGAGGGTCATGGTGATAGAGGTGGTGGCGAGGGCAGCAACCAGGAGGGTTAGGTTGCCTTTGATTGAGATATTATTCTTTTGTGCCTTATGGGCTCATTTTTGATAGTCCCATGGGCCTTTGTACTTATTGACATACACATGTACTATGATCCGATTATTATTTTGTACTATGACAGTATATTGATGATATATGAGATGATGATTTTGATGTGATATGGAATGTTCTTATTTGTATATGTGATGCAATGATGTTATGGTATTACGATGTATGTGATGGATATGGATACATTTCTTTTCTGATATGTTTCTGATGATGTATGTGTTATGCGATGATTATGCGACTAACAGATCTATATTATGCCCCTAATGTATAATGCCATATGATATGCATTTGTGATGATCATGTATATAATGGATGTTTTTACGATATGTTATATATGATACATGATATGGATGGATGATAGATGATATGCATGTTATTGATGATGTATTTCTTGTATGATTTATGCAATGGATGGATGATTATGTAAATGCTTATACTTTATGCTTATGATGACCTATTTATGTGATTTAATGGTGGTTATATGATTATGCAATGGATGATGTGATTGATTATTTATTTTTCATGTGATTATGTAAGAGATGTTTATATGCAATGTGCATGTAATGTTATAATTATGAGATGCTTAGAATAACAAATCTATATTATATACTTATGAGATGATCAATATTTTCTATATGATATGCATTGTGTTGATGATTTGTGGATGCAGGATGAATGCATTCTTAGTGATAAATGATGATTAACCGTCATAGTACCCTGCTAGCATGAAAAGCAAGAAGAAATGGAAGAAAGAAGAGATTCCAACAAGATATGAGATGATGATGATTGTTTGCTTTCCAAGGAGTTAGGATTTTCAAAGGGACAATTACCTTATGTTTGATAACACACATAAATATAATACATCAATGTATTAAGAACCAAGATGACGCTGTATTTAGTGTGATGGACTTTGACTCGACAATCAAATAAGAGTATCCTTGTTCACACTTGACATACGCAAACCTTACTAGGATTCACTTTAGGTATTTCACACATCTCAGACCAAAGCATACGAAGGCAAGCCTTCCTATGTGGTCAACAAGATATCTAAAACACCCACCATACATGCCTAATAAAGCAAGTATTTTCCAAGTTATATTACAAGAAAGTCCAACAAGCACAACAGATAAAAAGATAATGATCGATGCCCCATTCCTATCTCTCTAAATCCGTTTGTTTGGACATCATCGAGAGGTCATTGGAATGAGGGCAAATAAGATAAATAAAAAATACAAGGATGAAGTAAACAAACAAGCTAATTCTCTTCAATACCGCTAGCCAAGACTAAACTACGATGATGTCTGATGTTGATGTCCATTGTAGGAAGGATGCATCCTAGGACATGATGATATTAGATGTTTTTTGATATGGGACTAATTTGATGATAGACTATTGACATGAAGAGATGACCAACTTGCTTACATATCGATCTAGACTTGAGACTTTGACGTTTTGAGTTTTTACTTTCGATCTGCCAGACTTGTTTTTGATTGTTTCACCAAAGGTTGAGGATGATGATTTATTTATTATGAGTGACGCTTATTGCAAGTGAGACCGAGATGAGATGGATGGATTTTTTAAATATTTGGATGTTTTTGGAGTTTTAGAAATGTTTTTAGGCTATTTTTGGTTTTTTTTGGAGTTTTACAAATGTTTTGATTTTCAAAATTTCAAATGTTTTGGGGTTTTATGAGATTTTGACCAAGAGACTAACCTAAAGATCTATCCTAGGGGCCTCAGGGGCTGATCAACTAGATTAGCCTTTCCTATGTTATAACTACACAGACCATGCAGTTCGACTCACGACTTGACTGATTTACAAATGAAGATATACATTATGAAATGTCAGTTTATTATGACGAACTCCTAAAGGACTAACCTAAGTGTCTCGGGGAATGATCAAAGATCAACCTTTCTTATGTTCAAGGCTCAGAGACCTGTAGTTCAACAAGATGACTATGTTTTTGACTTTTTGACTGACTTTTTGACCTATTTTTGGATTTTGATATGTTTTTGATGTTTTTGGATTTTTTGGTTTTCTGATGTTTTTGGATTTTTTGATTTTCTAATGTTTTTGGATTTTCTGATTTTCTGATGATTTTGGATTTTCTGATTTTGTGAATGTTTTTGGATTTTCCTATTTAAGGACTTCAAAAATATACACAAATCTTATATGATGAGAACATGCCCCTAGCATGGTGCAATAGACTACTTTGATAAAGGCATGACAAACTGACCTTGAGGATGGGCCGAGTAGTACAAGGAGGGATCATGATATGAACACATGACCAGGCTATGGTGCGGATGCAGAACGGATGATGGATGGAGATATGAATGTGATGGAAGCATAATGGGTGGATGATACAAAACAAGTGATGAAGATCCTGGTGGATGGAAAGTGCTTATTTACACAAGGCGCCTATTTTCCAGGTTTTCACCAAGGTACTTGCCCAAAGCGCCACCGAAGTGGTTTTCACAAGCGAACAATTTTTCTCTTTACTGTTTTTGATCCTTTTTCTGATTTTCTTAGAGTTTTTTCTTTTTTTTCTTTTTTTGTTGTCACCAAGATGCCTATTTGCTAGGTTTTTTCCAAGGTAACCAATTTTTCAAGACATTTTCTGAATTTTTTGGATTTTTTGGTTCTATACCTTGAAAGATTAAGCATAAAACTTTTTAAGATGGGAGTTGTTCATGGGCTCCTGTAGAGGTTCCCCTTCGAGTGTTGACAATTGATATACTCCTGATCTGTAGCTTGCTATGATACCAAATGGTCCCAACCAGTTGGGTTCAAATTTTCCTTTGTTGTTTGGATTTGGGACGTTCTTCTGATTCCCCTCTAGTACTAGTTCTCCAACTTCGAAAGTCCTGATTCTGATTTTCTTGTTATAGCTCCTCTTGAGTCTATTCTGATAGACTTGTAAATGATTTAAGGCATCCATACACCACTCATCTAGTAGCTCCAACTTGTTTAGTCTTGATAATTGGTATTCCTTGTCTGTGATGAGGTTTTGTAGTGATATCCTTAGTGATGGGAGCTCGATCTCAATGGACAGTATGGCTTCTAATCCATAGACTAGGGTGAATGGGGTGGCACCAGTGGGTGTCTAGATGCTAGTTAGATAGGCCTAGAGGGTGGGATTAAGCATTGACTGTCATTGACTAACTTTTGAGGATTTTCAAAATGGTTTTATTGGTGGCTTTTTATTGTCCATTGCCTTGGGGATGGTATGGTGTGGAAAAGCGATGTTGGATTTTGAATTTGTCGTAAAGGTCATGAACCTTCTGATTTTTGAAGGGTGTCCCATTATCAGAGATAATAGCTTAGGGAATGCCATATTGACATATGAGATAGTCCATGATGAACTTTGATATCTGCTTCCCAGGTTTTGTAGGTCATTGGTATGGCTTCCACCCACTTGGTGAAAATACTCAGTGGTGGTTATGATGAACTTATGGCAACTAGATGAGGTGGGAGTGATTTTCCCAATGAGATCAAGCCCCCATTGTGAAAAGGGCCATGGTGTAATGATGGGATGGAGTACTTGAGCTAGAGCATGGATGAGGTCCCCATGTTGTTGACAATGTAGACACCTTTTGACGTAGTCATGTGCCTCTTTCTCCATAGTGGGCCAATAATACCCTGTCCTCAATAGTTTCTTGGCCAGGGTCATTCCACTCGAGTGTGAACCATAGATCTCGTTATGCACCTTAGTTAAAGTAGTCAAGGCTTCATCAGTATTAAGGCAGCGTAATAAGATTCCCTCTATGCTTCTATGGTAAAGGGTGTTTCCTAGGATGAAAAAGCTAGAGGATTTTTTAACAAAAGTTCTTTTTAAGCTTGAGGGTAGGTCAATAGGTAGGATCCCTATTTGTAGGTAGGTATAAATGTCATGGTACTAGAGATCATCAAGACCAATGATTTCACACACAAATTCTGACTCTGGTACCTTGAATGTGGGCATGAGAAGCTACTCTACCAAGAATTCATGTTTTAGGACATTGCAAGGGATTTCCAATAAGGATCTGATTGTTGCCATGGCATCTACAACTCTGCTATTTGCTCTAGGTATTTTCTCAAATGTGATCTCGATGAAGGATTATTTGAGATTCTCCACCAATTTCTTATATGGAGTGAGCTTATCATCCTTAGTCTAGTATTCATTGTTTACTTGATTTATTATTAGTTGGGAGTCTCCATATACTTTGAGGGCCATGTTGTGCCACTGCACTGCTATTCTGAGACCTATGGTTAAAGCCTCATATTTTGCAATATTGTTAGTGCAAGGGAATGCTAGTTTATAGGATCTAGGAATACAATCCCCTTGTGGGGTGATGAAGAAAACACTAGATCCTGATCCATGTTGCATGTGTGAGCCATCAAAGTAGAGTTTACAGTGATCAGCTATGCTGAGGTTGAAGATGGATTCATCTGGAAACTCTAATATAAGTGGATTCTCTAAATAGATTGGTGCTTCTGCAAGATGATCTACTATGACTTGGCCTTTGATTGCTTTCTGCTCCACATATTCCATGTCATACTTTGATAGTATCATGACCCATTTGGCCATTCTTCCGGTGAGCATTGCTTTTGATAGTAAGTACTTGGGGGGATCAACTTTAGTAATGAATTTTATTTTGTGTGCCAGCATGTAATGTCTAAATTTTTGTGAAGCATACACTACTACTAGACATGCTTTTTCAATGAATGAGTAGTTTAACTCATGCCCAACCATTGTTCTACTAATATAATAGATGGCCCTTTATGTCCCATTTTGATTGTGTTGAGCTAGGAGAGCTCCAAGTGTTGTTGTTGCTGACACATATAGTATCAATGCTTTCTTGGGATCAGTGGCATGAGGACCGGCGGTGTGAGCAAAATTTCTTTGATCTTATTGAAGGCTTCCTCACACTTGTCATCCCACTTGAAGGCTTACTCCCTTGAGAAGTAGGTGAGAATAAGGGATTTGTTTATCTGCCAGTTGTGCTATGAATCTTTTGATGGACTGAAGCATGCCTCAGAGGCCTCTCAATTGTTTTAATGTTTTGGGTTCCTGCATCTCAAGGATTGATTTTACATTTGCTGGATCTATCTCGATGCCTCTCATTGATACTATGTATCCTAGTAGCTTCCTTGATTGTACACCAAAGATACACTTCTTTGGATTTAAACGAGCTTTGCATTCCTCCAGCCTGTCAAAAATGGCACTTAAGGTTGCTATGTGATCCTTCCTCTTTCTAGATTTGGCTAGTATGTCATCGACATAATCTTCGACAGTTTTATGTATCATGTCATGGAAGATTAATGCCATGGCCCTTTGGTATGCTGCTCCTACATTCTTCAAGCCAAATGTCATCATATTCTAGCAGTAAGTCCCCCATGGACAAGTGAAGGCCATTTTGTGTTGGTCTTCTTTAGCAATCATTATCTGGTTATATCCTGAGAAACCATCCATCAAGGAAAGCATTTTGTGTCCCGCCGTCATGTCCAAAATCATGTCAATGTTGGGCAACGGGAAATCATCTTTTGGACATGCTTTGTTTAAGTCCCTAAAATTTGCGTAGATTCAGATGCTCCCATAAATTTTTGAGAAAGGATTCAGGTTTGAAACCGATTCTAGATAGTCAATTGGTCAAATGAATCCTGTGTCCAATAGCTTCTTCAATTCCATTTTGACTAGTAGGGCGATCTGAGGGTGCATTTTCCTCAATTTTTGTCGGACAAGCTTTGCTTCAAGATACACTGCTAGATGATGGACCACAATCTTTGGATCAAGCCCATGCATGTCTGCATATCTCCATGCAAAATTAACTTGTCTTTCTCTCAAGAAGACTGCCAAGAGCTCTTGTTCCTCTGATTGTAATGACTCTGCATAGAATGTGATGTGCAGTGTCTGCTCTGTTCCTAGGTTGACTGGATTGCATTTTTCTGCTAGGACTGCTGATTTTTCCTAATGGAGAGCTCTCAAAGGAAAATTGAATCCCCCATCCTTGGGTGCCTCAGAGAGGTTTTCACCATTGGATGCATCATTTCTTTTTACTATTTTTAGGTTGGAGAGTGCCATAGTGTGGTTTTCACTCAAGGACCTAGAGATTATTCTAATTGTTCACTTTTGTGACTGAGGGATTTAATCATTTCCCCATCATATGCATGTGTATCTAGCTCAATGATGAACCCTGATTTATGATCACCACATGGAATATTATCCTGTAGTCCCATGAATTCTGAGGGCGCCTCATCATTTTCGAATGTGTCAAGAATTGGAAATCCTCATTGGTCGTAATTGGTGAGTTGTGGGTAGACTAAATAGATTTCATGGTTCTGGTTTTCAAACTCATAGGATAAGGTGCTAATCATAAGGAGTGAGGAGTTCTCAAAAATCATTGGTATGTTAGTTATGGTATCTTCCTCATCATCGCTACTACTATAGACATTAGTTATGTCAAAAGTGAAATTATCTATGACGCAGCCAATGGATACAAGTAGGTGAAGTTCAGCTCGTGTTGGTTCATGAGGAGTCTTGACTTCGTTAACTGGGAGACCTTGTCCATGTATGGTTATACTCAAAGGGGTACATCTGAGGCCAAGATTTCTCATCTACATCTTAGGAATGAGGGGTATTATAAGCCTATTATTTTTTTGTCCCAGTTTCTAGTTTTTGTCATAGCCCATTGCAAGCATCATTTGCAAACCTTTGCTTTTGTCATCCATTGGTTGATTAGCTGCTGGTCTATTATCTAGGTATAAGAGGTGCGATGTGTCCTCCTTTATGAATTATTGGCCAAGATCTCCCCAACTTCTAAAGTTTGGATATTCTTTAGGGGCTGTTTGAGACGTGGATGCTTCATTTGATTGCGGACATCCTCATGATCTAGGAGATTGTGGTAACTATCCTACCACAAAAACATTTTTGGGAATCATATAGCTTCCACAACCATTTTCTTGGATGATGACTTTGATATTGGAGATGATGGGGAAGGCGGGAGTGGTGGGTGTCTTTGTCGCAAAAGTGGAAACGAGAGTGGCTAGATCAATGTATGGTGTCGATGGGCCTTCATCATTTTTAGGAACTTGAGGTATTTTGTAGTATTTTTCCTCTAGGTTCTTGTAGTAGGAGAATGGTTCAGGATCTCCATGGATGGTGACCTCTTTTACTTCATATGTGAATTTGATACATTGATGGAAGGTTGATTTTATTGCTTGCATTGCATGGATCCATGGACATCCCAAGAGAATGTTATAAGGCAAGTCGAGGTCCAGGACCTGACATGTAGTTTCCATGATAGCTGGCCCCACTTGAATAGGGAGTTGAATTGTGCCTTGGGACACTTTTTCTTTATCATCATATGCTCAAATTGTAATACCTTTTCCTTTGTTGATGGAATCCTTTGAGATTTTTCAGGTTCTTAATGAGCTTGAGGGAACAAATATTCAAGCCTGCACCTCCATCCACAAAGACTCACTTGACTTTATTTTTATGCACTAGGACCTCTAAATGGAGTGCACAATTATGAGATGGTTGAGCGGAAAAGTCCTGGTCATAGAATGTAGGGAGATTCAGAGTGATGATGTTTTTGACCATAGATTGGAATTGTTCTGCATCAAGGTCAGCAGGGATGGTTGATGAAGCTAATGCTTCCTCAAGGATTTTCTTGTGAGCAGATGAAATTTTTAGCAACTCCATGATGGAGATTTGTGTTGGGGTTGTTTTTAGTTGATCAAGGACATTATAACCGCTGGGAATAGATCCAGGGTTGGGTGCGGGTGCTCTGTTTGGCTGAGATGAGCTTGTAATGGTAATTTTGTGGCCTCTTGTGGTGACTCCACAATCGACATGGGCTCCTTTGATAGTGATGGTAGAACAGTAATCATCTAGGGATGCGATGGCATGGTCGTACACATGATTCACATTCTTGAAGGTACCTTTCCCCTTATCAATCTTATTATTCCCTTTGTTATTATGGTTAGGCATCAGATTCATGTATATTTTGAGGTTCTAATTTCCTGTTGGCTTCTCCACATTTATGATCCTTTGATCAATGAGGTCTTGGATTAGGTTCTTTAACCTCATGCAACTGTTAGTGGTGTGTCCTTTTATTTTTTGGAAGTCACAGAGCTGATTTTCGTTGTACCAAGGAGGTTTAGCATCAGGTTCTTGGTAGTTTTCATATGTGGGAGCTTTGATGAGATTTCCGTTTATTAGTTTCTTCATGATGACCTCGAGTGGTTCCCCAAGAACAATGTACTTTTTCTTGGGGGAATTCTTGTTTCGTTGGGGTGGTCCCATTTGATCATTGACATTATTTATTGCCTGATTGTTTGGCTATTGTGTTGTTGCGTTAGCTTGATGGTTGTTTTGATGATGGTTTTGGATTTGTTGTTGTGGTGCGGGTGTGTTTTTTTTAGGGGTACTGATGAGAAATTTAATATCGACGACACCATCATTGGTAACATTTTTGTTTCTTGCCCATGTGTGAGGTTTTTCATTGTAACTAGTGGGTGGGCAATTGTTTTGTTGTTCAGGGTATGTAGTTGATCCTCTAGGTTGTGTCATAAGGGCTCATTCGATGATGAGTGCCTTGGAAATCAACTGGTCGTATGTGGTGGTACCTTGGAATTTGAGATGGAATGCCAAGGCTCTGTCGAGGTTGGATATAATAGTTCATACTTGTTGTTCCTCGGGCATGACCCATTTACTCCTATTGGCCTTGGATCACCATCATTGTAGGAATGAAGCAAATGATTCATTCTTAGGTCTTGTTTCAGAGTTGATAGTTCCTCTAGATTGACATCCATAGCGATATTGCATGTGTAGTTGTTGATGAATGCATCTATCTTGGAATGTCTTGATGCCTGTAGGTAGGTGAGAGAACCATTCCATGGTGTGGCCAACCAAACTCCTAGGAAATAGCTGCATCAGATAGGTATCGTGATACATGACTTCCATGCAACGAACTTGGAATTCCCTAATGTGATCTTCAGGGTTTCCCATCCCACGGTATTTATCGAATTTAGGGATCTCAAATCCCTTTGGGAATGGTTTCATTGCAAGGATCCTGTCAAACGGATAAGGACACAAGTTGCTGGGTGTTTTCATGGTTCGCTCTGACTAAAGATCGAGCACTTGTTGCAAGAGCAACTTGATTTGTGCTATTACATCATTTTGTGGATCTGGGGGTGGAATGAAAGTGTTTTGAGGTGGTTCAATTTTTGGTGGGATGGGTGGATTGGTTTGCATGTGTTGTTGCACCATATATGTCTGTAATTGTTGTTGTACCGACAATGCTTGTTGTTAGTCTTGTTATTGTTGTGCTATTAAGGCATTTTGTTGCACTTGTTGTTGTTGTTGAGCCAAAAACGGTTGTTGTTGAGCTACTAATTGGGCTGCTTCATTTTGTTCTTGATATTGCTTCAGCGTTTGTTGATATTCTTGTTGTTGCATTGCTTATTGTTGTGCAAGATATTGCACTTGTGCTTGTGCTTGTTATGCTTGATATTTGGCTTGGGCTTGAGCGTGCACTTGAGCTTGAGCTTGAGCTTGTGCTTGAGGTTGAGGTTGAGCTTGTTCTTGAGCTTGTGCTTGAGCTTGAGCTTGAGCTTGTGCTTGAGCTTGTGCCGCTTGTGCTTGAGCTTGTGCAACTTGTGCTTGTGCATGTGTAGCTTCTTGTTGTTGTTGCAATAAGATTTGGGCTTGAGCATCCTGTTGTGCTTTTTGTGCTTGTAATGTGGCTTTTGCTTGTGCAACCTACTATTCTTGTTGTGCTTGTAATGTGGCTTGGGCTGCTCGAGCAACTTGCGTGGCTTGAGCGGCTTGCTGAGCAACTAATTGCACAACTTGTTGTTTTTGCACTTGTTGTAGTGCCTTGCTGAGCTGCTTGTAATGCAATACTGTATTGGTTTGATGTATTTGAGTTTGGTGGTGGTCGTGGTGGAGGTGGATTTGGAATGGTGTTTTTTGTGGTGATGAGAGGCACCGTTGTAGTTGTTGATGTGATTGATATGCTTGGTCCTTGAGAGACCATGTTTTGAGGGATGATAGATGATGTGTTGTTTATTTGTGATATGGGGATTGTTGCCATATGTTGTTACGATATTAATGGAAAGAGAGGAGGATTTGGTATGATGCCCTGATTGATGGTTGGGAGGGGGTTTTGAATGAGTGGCAGGATTACTGGTAGCCCCAAACCAAATGGTGATACTGATGTTAATGGAAAGGGTGGAAGTGGTGCGAAAGTGAGTGGTAAGCTCCCTTGGGGAAATGATGATGATACTGGATCGAAAATACCCCTTGGTCCAAATAGGTCATCTTATCCTTGTGAGGTCATGGGGAGAGAGGTTTGCAGTGTTGCATTAAATGATGATGATGATGGGTCATTGTGAAAGGTGAGGGGGACATATGGATGTGATGGATTTTGGGGGACGGTTTGACCCAAGATAGTATTTCCATCCAAATCTTGATTTTTTACAAGAGGGTGTGTTTAAAATGCATTGAGAAATGCACTCCCTTTCTTCACGATCAGTTGAGTTGGAGAAATTGATGATGTGATTTGCGGGATGTTTTGAGTGATATTTTTAATTTGGTATGTTGATGTGATGGGGGGTGTGGATGATATGGGAAGTGTGAATGATGTTGAAGATGGTTCCACAATAGTGCTTATGTCATAATCTGAGGGAAGTTTAGTTTCTCATTTTAGTAGTTCGAGCATGTATTTTTGAGGATGGAGTTTCATCATGATGTTCATGATCCTATGATTTCAGGATTTTGAACCATCTCATTGATCTCATCTTGGGTCATACCATGAGGGTTTTTTGTGAGGTCTTCCACTTGTCCATCGTCTTGATGCTCTTGAGGGAGTGATCCAATAGGATTCATTTCAGTTGATCCAATAGGATTCATTTTGGTGTTCGTTTGACTGAGATCACTTGAGATAGATGTTTCTTTGTTGGCTTCCATGTCCTTCTTGTTTTGAGATCTAGTTTGCACCATAAAAATAGGGATCTGTTTTTGAAGAATATAAGAGATGAACCTCTAATTCTTTGGATTGATCTAACATTAGGTACAAAAGAGAAAATTTAGGATATTTTGAGGATCAAAGGTGATATGATGGGGATGATGTGAAATATGGTGGATGTTGATGTTTGATCTCTTGATTAATCTTGAGGGGATGCCAGAATTTTAGGACTTTTTTGGATTTGTTTTAATTTTGGATTTTGATTGACCTTGACTTGATTTTTGGTTTGCTTTGATTTTGGATTATGAACAAATAGACCCTAAGATGTTGGATGATTATCTAGGGGGTAGATTTTCTCAAAGGATGATAATTTGAATATGTGTAGGGAGAAGGATGCATCTACCCACACCTATTCAAACAAGATGATAATTTAACCAAGCATATGAAGAAGGATGCATCTACATATACCTAGCTAAACAAGATGGTTTGATAATTTGACTAAGCATATGCAAAAGGATGCATCTACACATACCTAGCCAAAGATGATTTGATGTTTTGATTTAAAAAATTCAAGGTTTTTGCTTCAAGGATTTGATGATTTTTATTTTTTTTCCAAAAAGCCTAGCATGGAGGATAATTTCAAGATTTTTCAAAGGATGATGGTGAGGTGATTTTGTTTTGATGTTCAAGGATGGATGAAAGGTTTGATTTTCATCCTAGGTTTACCTAAAGAGACACTTGTTTACTAGACCTCAGTTTTGAAGAACATGCTTTTCTCTAGACAAGGTGTTCAAATTCACAAAAAAGATTGGGATTCTGACAATAATAAAATGAATATAATCTGGGATTGTTTCTTGAGGCTTTCCTATAAAAATTAAAAAAGCAATCTTCGTCTGAATTTGTATAGCATTGAGAGATGCTTTGGTGATCTTTTGGACTAAGAGCTTTTACCTTCGGTTTCTTGATCTTGATCTTGCATGAAATCATTGAGGACACATGTGTTGGGTCCAATTGTTTTTAGTATTTTCTTAGTGACTTTGTTTTACCACAAACACTTCTTGATTAGGTTTTCAAACTAGATGTCCAATGTCTTAATTTCTCCTCACTCCACAAGGTATATTATGTGGAATTTTGATGAAATCATGGAAAGGGTTACCTATTGTTAGCTCTAGTAAGCAAATTGAGATATAATTCAAGTTTTTAGAAACCTCTAAGGATAAAATCCCAAGGGAAAGAAATAACACATGGATTTGGTCAATTGTATTTGCTTCCTAAAGGGTTTGAAGTTTGATGATAATTGTTTCCAAATGTTTCCAAATAAGGAAAGTGTTTTTTAACCAAGAACAAGTACAATCCTATGGATATGAAAGACTATATTTGTTGAGTCCCCACTTGGACAAGTCTAGCTACGCTTATTTTTAGCGAATGGTTATATGCTTGACCCCACTAGCTCCCCTCCACGAAACTCACTTATACAGGGCAGCCAAGCATTAGTACCCATGAAACTCCCATGGCATACTTTCCATTTGTACTACAAACCGTAAAAGTGTGGGGCGGCTTTAGAATGACCATTCTTGCACCAACAAATAGATAGGATTTTGGCCTTTCTACAACAAGGGTTTTAATCTGGACTTTCTCTTCATAGGAGTTGACCCAACATGGTGATAGACCATTTTTTCCCTTCTCGTCGGAGCTAACCACATGATATTGGCCTTTGTTCCAGTACCGACTTTTATATCTGGGCTGGAAATACTATTGGCTTTAGAGTGTTACTAGTTGAGTTGTTCCCTTGGGTGAGTACTTTTTCCCCAAGGCAGGACCTCTAAGATAAACAATAGCAAGCAAACATATCTGTAACTTGATCGATATTTGTTAAGAAACAAAGAGAGAATACACGCGATAGGTTTGGCTCACATTTGCACAATGTTTTGTTCAATTTTAGTTCCAAAATGAAGTGTGGAGGCAATCACTTTATCCCAACCTAAGACCACCAAAAATCCTTTTGATTCTCAAGATCACCATGAGGCGTGAGAGAAGTGCATATGTTTTTTTAATGGTGTTAGTTTGAGTAAGCAATGACAAAAAAAAGTAGCACATGTTCTTTTTAATCCACAAAGCAATAATGACTTCTTTTTATAGCACCAAACCAAATGTGGGATTTTCCTTGTTCAATTATTAAATCTAAAAACCAACTCTAGTAAGTTTGTGTCCTAAAGTTCATTTAAGTTCCTTTTGTAACAAGAAATTAAAGTGTTCTTTTTAGAGCCCAAAAGGAAACTAGTATGTCCTAAGCATGAAAGATAACAAATTTTCTTTTAAGAGGAATCGTGAATCCTCTAAGAGTGTTGAAAAACACTTGTTATCATGGAATGAAATCATCATGCTTCTCTCCTTCACCTTTGAGCCAATCAGCCTATAAGAAACTAGTTAGGTTCTGCAAAAATGAAAATGAGGACATCAACAAATAGACCAAATAATCATAATTTGACAAAAAAAACGTGTTATAAATTAACTTTCACTTTCTACTTCCCTCCAGTGGTACAACCCACAAAGACGTCAGAGTTTGAAATTACCAATGGTGTTGTATAGAGCTACTTACCAGTCAGCATCGTCTGTAGCTAGGATAGTGAGCACGAAGGCGTCGCTATTTGGGTCAGTGGTGCAGTTTGAGATTTGAGAAGATTCTAGCAGGCGAAAATGACATAGCACCACCGTTTGAAATTTTGAATTCTGGGCGGGAAGTAAGGGGCGTCACAGTTTGGAATTTGCAGTGGTGTGATATAGCGATGCTGGGTTCCCAGTGGTGCTAAACAACGACGTTGAGCTTCCAACTGTGGAATTTCCTATAGGTATACAAACAACAAGAAAAACACAAAATTTAATGAAAAAATGAGATTATATTTTCAATCAAGCCCTCCTTCTAGCGCCAAAATGTGAACCAAGATTCCCAACCTGCACAAACACAAAAGATAAACACTAAATTAGATACAATGCAAGTTAGTATCATGATTCCCCAAGGAATCCATTTGAATCGCAATGAAAAGGAAATGAAATGAAGAACATAAACAAACACAAGCAAAAGATATGAAATCCTATTCAAATGAAATGAAAACTCTTGATCTCTTGGGAGAGTTGACGCCAATTTGATGTGGAAATTGGCCCTTTCCCAACTCCTATGCAAGATTTATTGATTGATGATGAAGAGTGATCCACTTTGATGAAGATTGATGAGTGCTCCAAGATAAAATCTGCATAACCTCTAGCTATAAACTCAAGGATATGGATGAAGATTGCTATGGATTTGAGTATAGTAAGTTTACTCAAGTTGTGGATGGATAGAATGAGGAAAGAATCCTCTTATTTATAGAATGTTGAGATGGAAGAATTCCAAAAATGAAGCAATGTGGGACTAACATTCAACCAATGGGAAGGTGCCACTTGTCCAAATGTGAGTGGATGGAGGATGTGCACATTTTGATGATTGTGCCCATAAATGCAATTAGGTGATATTTGAAAATGGTGAAATGACATGTAAGAGGGAAAAGGAATGTCTTAAATGCCACTTGGCTCAAGGAAAAATGACTTATTAGGTGAAGTTAATGTCTTGTTGGAAGGATAAAGTCCACTTGGATTTTCAATTCAAATTTTAGGGAATATTCCTCCATTATGCCATGTTGAGAGAAAATAGAGATTTAATAAATGAATTAAATATATTTTCATGTGCAAGTGGCAAAACCAAGAGGATGGGACATGAAAATAGATTAAATTAATCAAGGTTAATTAATTTAATGAGATGTTAGTTGATGTGACAAATTTGACTTAAATTTATGGATTGATTTAAATCAAATATGAGAAGAATATGATTTCAAGATTAATTAAATAAATATTTTTGATTTATTTAACTAAGGAGATGAAGTTAGATTAAACTAAATAAGGTTTTAATTTATTTAATTTAATAGATATACTTTAGAGATTTAATCAAATAAAATAAATTATTTAATTAAATATGGACATTGGGTTAATTAGATCAGATAAATTGATTTAATTAACAAGAGAGAATGACTTAATTAGAGAAGATGATTTATTTAATTAAGAGAGGCGAATTGATGAATTTAATCAAATAAATGTATTTGATTAAATGATTAGACCGAGGGATGATTTAGGATGAAATGGTGTTGGTAATTGGGATCAAGTATGTCGGTATATTTTCCATGTCTACACAAGGGAAGGTAGAAATAGTCAATATAAGCATCTTCCCTATTCTACAACACCAGAACCATCACTATAGAGAAATTTGAAGCAATCTCATTTCTCCTAAACACCTTATTTCACTAGATAGACATACTATCAAACACATCTTCCACTATAGTACAATACTAAACCATAACTTTTTGTGTAAGTGTTATGACTCTCTTGCTCAATTAGGGTTTTTCACCTAAAGGAGAGAGATAGACCCCAAAATCTAGGTGGTTCACTCAAACTAATGCAAGTACAATGAAAATATGCCTAAATTTAATTATCTAAATGCAATAAACTAAAGAGATAAACTAATTATTTATGCAAAACCTAAGAAATATGATATGTTTGAAAACACTTTGTGATATGCAAACATGAACTCGAAACATAAACAAATGGAAACAACACTTAATGAAATTGAATGGAGTGCACTTGAAGGAAGAATGTTGATGCTAGAAAGTTCTAGAATGCTTCATAAATTACTGTTGATGACCACTAGGACTCATTCACCACAGATGGTGAATTAGTCTTGCTTATGGTAAATTCTGCTGAAATAGTTTTCAGGGTGTCTAGAACTGAAAACCTTAGAAAAAAATTTCTACACCCTGGAAATGGGACTGATTTACCATAGATGGTGAATTAGTCCACCTACAAAAATCTACAATTTTTGAAGTCAACTTTGTGGGTCCAGATCTATACTTGTCTGCTTGTTGGGTTGTTGGATTCAAATATGCAGAAAATGGGTTGAATGATGTCTCCAAGCTTCAACTAGGTCTTTGTTGAATTGAATAGCTTTGATGGATTTTTTACCACTTTTCAACACCTACCTCTTTGAAAAATCTACCTACAAGACTTGCAAACACACATGCAAAGAGGTAAAAATGGTTAGGGTTTATAGTATAGGGGTTTCCCTTGGTCAAACCCCACTTTCGTAATCAAACCCTATGAAATGAAATGAAATAAGAAAGGAATGATGAATAAATAACATGCAAGTGTCATAGACTCACCAAACCCTTGATGTTAAAGTCTGAATATATGTCAATGGCTACTCCAAGATGCTTGATAATTGCTCGATTGAATGATGCTATGATGCTTGGATTGGATACAAGGATGAATACTTGAATGAATAGGTGAATGGGGGTTAAAATGGATAGAAAACACTTATTTATACACACTTATGCCCTAATTTCCTAAAAATACAACATCATAGGCTGACCTTAGGTCTTAATGAATAAAAAGCCGAAAGAAATTTGAAATTAATTTGAATTTTGTGTTAAGAGGGACTCATTCACCACCCATGGCGAATGGGTCCCACTTAAGCCAAGCAAGTTGGTGTCGGGGATTAAGTTGTATTTAATGATATTTTTGGGGTTTATAGTCAAAAACACACTTAATTAAGGCCTACAAGTGCATAAAGGGACCAGATAAAACATAAGAAGGGTGTAATTAGTGATGACAAGTCTAGAAAAGCATGAGCGAATGGGTCCCACTTAAGCCAAGCAAGTTGGTGTCGGGGATTAAGTTGTATTTAATGATACTTTTTGGGTTTATATTCAAAAAAACACTTAATTAAGGCCTACAAGTGCATAAAGGGACCAGATAAAACATAAGAAAGTTGTAATTAGTGATGACAAGTCTAGAAAAGCATGAAAGTTTGTTATAAGACTTTACAAAACTCTAAAATAAGACTTACTAAGTGATAAAAAGGGAATATTTAGATGAATTATAATAAGAAGAGTCTATAAAAGTGTAGAAATGTGTTACAACACCTTTACAAGACATCATAAAGTCTTAATAATTTGAATATTCAAGAACTAATGTGAATGTATAAGTTAAATTACAACATTAAATCTAAGCAAAATAAGCCAAGAATCATTGGAAGAAGACCCAAATCACCATAAAATTTTCCAAAGATCCATTTTTCTATGGTACATTTAGCCCCCACTTTAGTGAGAGGATGAACTTGCTTCAAACTCACAATAAGTATCCATGCATATCAAAAGGGATCCAAATGTACTAATGCTAGGAAGATGAGATAACAATGATCAAGAGGGATGATCAAGTCCCAAAGATGAAGATCCCATGGAAAATTAAACATAAGAACAAAGTAACACACATATGAAAGAGAAAAAGAAAAGGAATAGAAAAAGGAAAAGTCAAATCAAGCTTCGATCATTTTTCCAACTAGATGTGGATGAAATCTAGGTTTTTTGTCTACAAAGGAAAATGAATACTCACTCTGGGGAGATGGAACTCATGGATATCTGTCGGGTGAGAAGGCCCAAAAGGTGAGAAGCATACACGCATGACTGGTATGCACTCAGAAACATGCAGGTGGCTATGGGGAAAGTCGTTCCTCAAAATGCACTTCCCGCTCAACCATATAAAATTTATACCTCCTCATAACTTTAATAAAGTTCTATAAAGGAAAAAATGTCGGTTCATACTTCATGAGACAAGAAAAACTTCATATGCTTAGAACTCATGAACAAGAAGGATGGCACCATAGGCATGCAAACTATGTTATGCAAGGTGGCCATATAAATGCAAAATATAAAATGTAAAAATAGAAAATGGAAAAGATGTTCAAAGGAGTCTTTTTTAGTTCATGTGAGGTCTATCACTTAGGGAACATTGTGTCTAATTTCTCCAAGAGAGGACCAATCAAAGAATAAAAAAATTCACAACTTAGGGGATGCAGTGCGTCGCATTAGGCCACTAAGAGGAATGCAATATGCTAAGAGAGATCACACTCATGAAGGACATCACACCCAATGTCATCCACAAAATTACAAACACATCATATGAAGTAACAAGGCTACATTAAGAACCAAGAAAAAGGAAAAATTCAATATGAATAATTCCAATGTATGCCCCCACTTTAAAGGAATTGGGACAAATCATTCTATGAGTAATTACATTAAAGTAGCGAAGAAAAAATGCAAGAAGACAGAAGACATGAGAGCCAACTTGAAAATCCCTTATGCCAAGTCATAGGTTTTCAAGTAAGCTTGAATCATACGAGAGAAATAGAAAAATAAAAGGAGAGAGGTTATCCCTCGAGAAGGAAAACACCAAACACATAAGGGATCTACGGATTTGAGGTCATTATGTTTGTTGTTGCAATGTTTTGTAAAGAGCTTGGAACTATCATCATTCCCCAAATACATAGAACTAGAAGAATGATATAAAGAGAGTGAAAACAAAAGAAAAAGGAAACCTTTGGGTCAACATGGAAGAGACATAGAGCATCATAATGCTTTGCGTCATCCCCAAAAGGAAAACAAAAAATAATATCAAAAAGAGAACAACAAAAGGTGAAAGGGAAAAATGAAGCCTTTTGGGTCGACATGAAGGAGACATTTCAGTCTCAATGCCTTGCATCATCCCCAAAAGGAAAACATAAGAAAAGACAAAGAAAAAGGAAAAAGGGGGGTATGTGCAAGATCATCATGGAAAAAACATATCCTTAAGTGGTAAAAAATTCAGAAAAATTAGAGTTAGGAAACTTGACGTAACAATTTGAATAAGTTATCTATATTATTTCAAAAATATGTAAGAATAGAATCTGTAGCAAATTGAATGTAGTTTCTAAAATACTAGGTTTGTTTAAAAAAAAAAAATTCTATTTGGTGAAAATTTGAAGTTTCAATACAGTGATACATAAATTTCAGGGAAAAAATAAGTAGGTGTCTGTCTGACCACCCTAAACACAATAAACTTATAATATTTTTTTATAAGATTTTAGATATAAGTAGAGGACTCATGCCTCGATGTGATGAATATTTTTTTGCAATTTTTTTCCAAGTAAATAATTAATTATGATTGTTTTATTACAACTTTTTTAAAAATATAAAAAACCATATGTTTGACCACCTTAACTTGGTTAAAACTTCATGAAATTCAATTTTTATTTCTTTAATGCTATAGTATGCAAAGCATAGAATGTGACACGTGTTTTGCATTCAAGAAATGTCATACTATTTGAAAGCTATAGATGTTTTTGAATCAGCCTATCAATCATAAATTTAGTCATAATTTGAATAGAAAATGAATAATAATTACTTATTAAATTCAAAGTAAAGCATAATTTTTATAGGTGGAAAGTTGAGAATCTCCTTTAAAAACCCCTTTTTTCATCAGTTTTGGGTGAAAAATAGTTGTTAGCCACATACCCATCATATTGTAATTTTTTGGCCCATCATGATCCTAGACATACCCAGGGACCTGTTGGGTCAACATGGAAGAGACGTAGGGTTTCTCAATAATTTGTATCATCCCCAAAAGGAAAACACAAAATAAAAGCAAAAAGAGAAAGCGATGTACGACATATAGAAGAATGAAGGTACAAATAGAAGAATTTGCAAAAACATTATGGGGGATCACATTATGAACATGCAATCACACCAAAGAAAAGAAAAAGAAAAAGGAAAATGTAAAATGGCTAGTAAGGAAAATGCAATTCAGCCATGTAACAAGTCATTCACCTTCCACTCATGTGAAGTCTATTATGAGGGTAGTTGAATGTAAAAAGGGAAAATTGCAAGTGTCAAACTAGGGGAAGTACCAGGTTCTTCACTTGTTGTAGGAGATTTGTCATTTGAGCTCATGGAAGATGAAAATAAAGTATTTAGATCACTATGCACCTCCTCATCTATTTTAGAGACCTCATCATCATCATCATCTAAATTAATCACAATGGGAGGATGAATGGTAATTTCAAATGAAGGGTGTATTAGGAGTTGTGGCTATTGTATTGGACAGTTTTGTTGTGATTGGGGAGGAGGATCATTAGGAAGTGATTCTTTCAAAGGAAGTTTTTGGTTTTCTTTGTTTTCTTTAGATTGTATGTGACAAGCAAGGAGATGGCGTCGACACCTATGCTCCCTAGCACCTTGGTTTCTTTTAGTTCTATTTTGAAGTTATTTAGGTGTAAGAATAGGATGATCCACTATACGCTCCTTTTCTTCCTGAGGGGGAGGAATGGAAGGAACCAAAGGAGATGGTTCAATCAATTTATCTTTTCCTATATAAACTTGTTTAATTCGAGGCATGACAAGGTTGGTTTCATTATCTCTTGGGCATTTAGAAGATGAAGGTGAAGTGTTTATTGGTTGTTGCTCTTCAGGTTGTAATGTTTTTTCAAGTTTTGATTCAAGTTGAAGCGTTGTCTCATCTATGATAGGAGTGTTGGAAGTGGATGGGGACATGTAGCGAAGAGACAATTCAGCTATTTGTTTGGCTTTGAACTTTTGATAGGAAATGAAAAAGAAGTCTCTATGAGGGGTGATGGGTTCCATAGGTTCAGGCTAGAAGGCTTCCAAGGAAAAATTACCTTTAGAAGACAATGGATTAAAGCCACTATGGTGTATAGTAAATATCTCTTTGTCAAGCGGAAACTTCAAACATTTGTGAATGATTGAAGGGACAACTTTCATCGAGCAAAGCCAAGGATGATCTAGTTGCAGATGAAATTGATCCAACTGTGGAATGATATAGAATGTTACATCCAATGTTTTAGGTCCTATCTATAATGGGAGTATGATCAATCCAATTGTAGGGCACAAAAAACTAGTATGTGTTCTAATCCATTTTGTTGATCTGTCATAATCATCTTAATGAAAATCATGTAATACTAAAAATTCCTCTATGATCACATTCTCGCCACAAGCGAGATCTATTAATATCCCATTGGTGGGCTTATCATAGATGCGGTCGGCTATGTAAATAGGACCATCAAGAAGTTTTTTAAGTATATCGTGAGAAGAAAAAGTATATCAAGAGATTTGTTAGTTGGGACCTTACGAGGGATAACATCTATCGTACCCACCAATTCATCCATAGGATTAACATGGGTAACATTTGGACTAAGATCATGTTGTTCATCGACATTCATTACATCAGTTTTTGAAAGTTCACTAGCTTTGACAAATGAAACATTGTGTTTAGGCATGGGGTTGGTAAAAATATGCAAATTTTTATTGGGATGGGTGACAAACTTATGGACCTGATCATTAACACCCACAATAGATAAATAACAAGAATCAATGAGGTCTTGCACTAGGTGCTTGAGATGCTTGCATTGTTCTATGTCATGTCCATTTTGGAGATGAAAATAACAATAAGCATTTGGTTTAAAGGTGGGGGGTAAGGGCTTGGTAGGATCAAGTGGTTTAACTATAGGAAAAGTGATCTTATGTTGTTGTAGCAATTGATTCATTGTGTTCTGGAAAGTATCAGGTAAAGGGGTAAATTGTCTCTTCAGGTCCCCATAGGTAAAGGGCGTTGTTGTTTTAATAGTTGCCACTTGGTTATTGAAAAGTTGAGTTTGTTGTGGAGGAGGGGGATTGAACTATAAGAATCCTTTGTTTGGTTTTCTAAAGTTTTGTGAGTTGTTTTGGTTTCTTTTTTAAGACTACTTAGCCTGGATAGAAGTGGATTTTGCATCACAACTAGTAACCGAGTTGTGATAGTCACAAAGGGATGTGCATAAATGCATGAAAGAAGGAAATTTCATCATGATAAATTTATCCTAAATGTGAGTTTGCAAGCTTTCAATAAACATCTTTTACAGATGTGAATCAGGAACCTTGACATCTACTTGAGCATACAATGACTGATAGCATGAAATGAAATCAGTTACTTTTTCATCCACTTTTTGTTTACACCTCATTAAATCAGCCATTATCTTTTTGAGAGTCATATGTAATTGGAAATGACTTATAAAGGAATCAACAAGTGCATATCTTCAACCATGAAGAAATGTGGAGAAAAACATTGAACACCACTTTGTCACACTGAACTCTCTTTTAACCAAATTTTCTTAAAATCACATGGGAAATAGGTGAACAAAATTCATCAGCAACATTATTAACATCTCTACATAACATCTGCAACATGCAACACTTTTTAGCTACAACAATCTCCTCAAACACAAGTCAGACCAGCAACCTATGCATCTATATTGAAATAGGACATCAATGAAAACATCAACATGTGTTTACATCTATACTAGCCATTCCAGCATTCTCTTTATACAAGGGTTTGACATCAATGTCAACACCCAAGTAAATTACAAACAACTAAAGCTTCCAACAACTCCAAACTTCCAACATATATCTACAAATTTCTCATTTGTATCAACATATTATAACCTTAGTTCTTTCTTTGCAACCTTCTCCCTTAAGAAATGGTACTGGATTGTAATGTCTTTTTTCCTTGCATACATCACTACATTATTTGAAATATTTATTGCACTGTTGTTATCACAAAGAATAGTGATAGGGTCTTCAAAATCAATTTTAATTTCCTTCAAATTCTACTTTATCCCAAGCACTTGAGTGCAACATGATAGTACAGTAATGTATTCTTATTGTAATGTAGATAGAGAAACTAGTTCCTATTTCTTACTCAACCAGGACACCAAATTGTCACCAAGAAAGAATACAACACCAATTGTGTTCTACTAGACATCAACAAATCCTGTGTAATCTACATCTATGTTTGCAATTAGAGTGAAATTTTCACTCTTTGGATACCATAGTTCAAAATATTTAGTAGCCTTCAAATAGTCAAATATCCTCTTTATTTCTTTCACATGAGTCTCTTTATATGCTACTTGAAATCTGACAACCATTCCAACTACCTAATGTGTCACCAATAAGTGTATACCTTGCTTGATATGGGAATAATTGATGAAAATTTGGACTTAATGGGGCCTTGATTTGGTGTTGTGAGGTCTTTTACACATCCACACTAGGTTTTGGACCCTTGCAAACTAAATAAAATGCATTTATCAATGTCTTGTAAAGGTGTTGTATTTAAGTGTTGTAAAATACTCTCATGCCTCTCTAGACTTAGTGGACCTATCTTTCCCTAATTCAATGTTGCAAAATCTATTTAATGGCATTCTCACATTAATCTATAAGGATTGTGAATTTTAAACTTAATTCCAATCTAGTATTGTATTGTGTCTTAATCATTCACATTGGATGTTGTTCCTTTCTTGGCTATGTGGACCTCATTTTAATGATGTAAAGTGCATTTAATCACACATTCACTTTGAAATTTTTGTCCTTAGAACTAATTACCCTTTACATCATCATTAATAGGCCCCTATGGCCCCATATTGTGCATCCCAATACTTAAATAGATCAAATACCTAACAAAATCACCATATAAACTTAATTTATCCACTCTCTGACAATCTAGCTAGAAAAAGAGCCCCTATGGGACCAAGTCGCCCATCTGGGTGAATTAGTCCCATCCAGCTAGGACTAAGTCACCCAGCCTGGAGACTTAGTCCCATTTGGACTATTTTGGAGGTTCGAGTGAAAAAAATGGATTTTAGGTTTATTTTTCCTTCATCTCGTCCTTGGGGATCAAATTAATGGGAAAATTAGGTGGATAGCCTATAAATACAAGCCTCTAAACCCTAATTCATAACTCATTCATCTTATTCATCATTTATCTTCCACCTCAATTCAAGCAAGCTAGGGTTTTAGCATTCTAAGTCATCAAGATAACATTCCAAGGCATTCAAGGGAAGATTCGTCATATTTTGTTGTAGAAAATCAAGATCTATCATCATGGAAAGTCTCTAATTCCATTATTTCATGCTTCATCACATTGTTTCTTCATTTTGGTTGAATTACCTAGAAGGGGGTTTGACCAAGGAAAACCCCCATTCCCTAACATTCACCATTTCTTTCTCTTTCATTGTGTGTTTGCAGATTTAGGCACCTTGAAGGTTTGAAGATTATTGAAGGATAAGTTGTAAAGTTATTAAAGGGATCTCCTTGTTTGATAGGTAAAAATATAAACAAAAATTCAATTATAGTGCAAAAAATTAGAATTTCAGAACAGGACACTTGGAGGAGTAGAAAGTACATATCGAGGGCTTGTGTTTCCACTTTCATATTTTTCAAAAATTCAGAAGTAGACTAAGTCACCAAAAATTGTGACTTAGTCCCACTATACCTATTTTTCAAATTTTTATGTCGATTTGGATACCCATTTGGCTGAAACGGGCTTTGGTGCAGTTTTCCAAATTTGGGACTAAGTCGCCCAAAATTGCGTAAGTGTCCCAGTAGGGTAAATTTTAAGGATCATCAACATTTCCAATCTCCATTCTAATCTGCAACACATTTTTAGGTGCATTATTTCTATTTTTATTTTTTTGTTCTATTCTATTTGCATTTATATTCATCTTTCTAGGTCATTTTGCATACATCAATGTGTTTTCAAACATCTTACATTTCAATAGTTTTGCTTTAAAAATCAAACTCTTTTATCCATTCTTTGCATTTAGATCATTCCACTTAGACATATTTCAATCATACTAGCATTAGTATTTAGTTAACCTCTAGTTTTTTGTGGGATACCTTTCTCCTTTTAGCTGAAAAACCCTAGAACTATAAGAGTGTACCCTCCTACAAAAATTTGCATTTCATTTTAGTGAACCTGACCTTATAACACCATTTTTTCTAATTTTGGAGTCCATCCTCACCCTATATATAGCTTGCATTGACTTTGCATTAGGGTTTGCATTAGTTAATTTGCATTCTAGGGTTTCAAATTTTGCATTAGTGAAAGTGCATATAGATTGCATTTTTGGCATCTAAAATCATTGAAATTTTTTGCAATTTTGCATTTGCATCTTAGGACTACATCATACAACATAGAAAACATCAAAATCAATCAAAAAAATCTAAAAATTCTAAAAAATATCCCCAGTGGGACTAATTTGCCACCTTGGGCGACTTAGTCCCTTTTCACCCTTGAAACTGCCTATTACAGAGCTAAAAACCCTATTTTTAAGCTTTTGTTTGCTACCATTACCTACCTGTATTAGTTGGATGAGTTTTTGTAACATCTATTTCATTAGATTTAGCTTAAATTAGCTCATTTCATGCATTGCTTAATTTCCAATTTGCATTTTCTTCCAGATTGTTGCATAGTGTAATAAAAAAATTACCTTGTTTCACATCTAAAAATTTCATCTAAACATTTCACTTTATTTCACTGCATTGTACTTTCTTTACTTAACATTTTTTCTTTCAAGAGATGTGGCTTTGATTTGGTTAAAAATGGATTGCATAAATACAACATCCCCTCTTATGAATTCAATTTTGATTTCAACAATGAGATCATTAAGAAACATGTTAGTCATCATTATGATCAAACCATTGACACAATCCTTAATATTACATTTTCCATTGGTGATAATGGTAGTGTAGACAATCATAACAATCATACTTTTTATTTTCTCGATACCTCTCCTATTAGTGATGAAGGTATCTTGGTGAAGGAAGATACAAGCATTAAGGGTCCTGATTATCCATCTCCTCATTCCCCTTTGGAAGATGTTGGACAACTAAAAACATGAAATCATAGAAAAATTTCTAAATAACACCTTACCTAGCCTCCATAACCATGACCATCAACATTGTCCTCCTCCTAATATCCCCCCTCGATGCCATGAGGATAGGTTGGTGTTAGAAGATATGCCTATTAAGAGTCATGATAATCTTGACCCTCCCTTCCCTAATGTTCCTACCATTTGGGACAATCTATTTGAACATCATAGAGGTCCTTCTCTTGATTCCTCCCCCACTTGTGATGAAGCTACTTTAAAAACTTCAACCTTGGATGAACATATTGCAAGTTCTCCTACTAGGGAAGATAACATGGCACAAGCGAATGAGACATTAAATATAATGGACACTCGAATAGACCCTTCTCCTAATCATCCCACTATTGATACTCCCATCATTGATCATTCCCCTACTTGTGATGAAGCCATTTTAGAAGAACCAACCCTCAAACGTCAAGAAAATGTGGTTTGTAGTTCTCCTAAAAATTCTCCTCCTAGGGAGGATATCATGATACAAAATAAGGATAACATTGATAATAATGATATTACGCCCTTAGAAGAAGATGAAGAGCCCATGTTAGAATCTCATTCGCCAAGGGATGTTAATATTATTCAACTTCAATTCATCCTTTACCCCGCTTAAAACAACAAACTCAAAACAAACTCGAACTTGTCCTTTACCCACCTACGAACAATGTTTCGCAACAACTAATTCATTATACCGTTGCTCATACATACCCCACTAGAAACAATCCATGACTGCCACAACCAACCCTGACACCATTTCCTTTGTCTAATCCCATATTACCTTGTGATCCTTGATTAAATTCACACATTACGGAGTATGATCTTGTTGAACAACTTAAGAATACTCCTGCTAAAATATCATTATGGGACCTTATTCAAGCCTCCCCTCACTATCATAACATGATTCAAGTAGCCTTGCAACAAGTTACTATCCCTTCTAATGCACAACTAAATGACATAGCAGCCCTAATTCAAGGATTGAATGCTGACAATGTTTTCCACCAAAGTGAAATCCCCCCTTTGGAAGTGCAAAAACAAAATAAAGATTTCATAATAATATCTCAATACAAAAGAATAGGGATAAAGAAAACCATTGTTTACAATGGCTCAACCCTTAATGTATGTAGTATAAATCTTTTGGATAGGTTGCATGTGGATAAATCAACAATTCAACCTGATTCCTTGTCTATCCATGGATTTGACAACGTAGGAAAACAACTGCTTGGTGTGATCACTTTGCCTCTTACAGTTGGGGAGGTTACATTGGATACACCAATTCATGTTATGCCTAACAATATTTCCTATAATCTCATTTTAGGTAGACCAAAGATTCATGAAATGAATGGCATGCCTTCTAATCTTCATCATAAAATGAAATACATTTGGGTATGTGCAGGATCATGATGGGCCAAAAAGTGGTGATATGTTGTGTATGTGTAGGGTATGTGGCTGGTGACTTTTTTTTACCCAAAATTCATGAAACAAAAAGGGTTTTTAAAGGAGATTCTCATCTTTCCACCAATATAAATTATGATTTAATTTTAATTTAATAAATAATTATTATTCATTTTCTATTTGAATTATGACTAAAGTCCTGATTAATTGGTTGATTGAAAAACATCTATAGCTTTCAAACGGTATCACATTTTTTCAATCCAAAACATGTGTCACATTCTATGCTTCACATACTATAGGATTTTTAAAAAAAAAAAATCATGAAGTTTTGACCAAGTTAAGGTGGTTAGACATACGAGTTTTTTATATTTTTAAAAAGTTGTAATAAAAATTCATAATTAATTATTTAAGTGGAAAAAAATTACAAAAAATATGCATCACATCGGGACATGAGTCCTCTACTTATATATAAAATATTATAAAACAATATTATCATTTTATTGTGGTTAGGGTGGTTAGATAGACACCTACTTATTTTTCCCTAAAATTTAAGTACTTGCATTGAAATTTCAAATTTTCTCCAAATAGATTTTTAAAAAAATAAACCTAGTAGTTTAGAAAGTGAATTCAATTTTCTACAGATTCTATTCTTACATATTTTTTAAATAATATAGATAACTTATTCAAATTTTTATGTCAAGTTGCCTAACTCTAAATTTTTTGAATTTTTTTCCATTTAAGGGCCTATTTTTTCCATGATGATCCTGCACATACCCATTTACAACAACAAAGTTCACATACTTGAAGTTGACCCTGATCCAAATAGTTGTTTGAACATTGAAACAAAAAAATCAAATCATTTAAACACATTAACACCAACTACACAAGTGGTGCCTATCCAACAAAAATACAAACAACAACATATTGAACAAGTCACGAAGCTATTAGACAATGATTAGGGTTCCTTAGACTTCACACCGACACTCATGGGTTAGTACAAGATCATAAACAAAGATTCAACTGAGGGAAATGAAAATGCAGTCATGACAACACAAAACTTAGACGATCCTTCAAAATCATCCACCTCAACCACTTTAGACAAAGAAGAGAATTACATGACAAAATTTAATGAATTTAATCATGAAAAACCACCTAATTCAAAAGAAATGAAAAAGATTTATGGAAAAGGTTATGAACTTATGAAACAACTTGGCTATAGTGGAAAAGGATGTGGTGCTAGAGAACAAGGTATATGTGTTCCCATCAACCCTAACACACAAGAAACAAATCATGGTCTTGGTTATTGTCCTTTGATAGAAATAATCAAGCCTTCCCTCAACATCAACACTATCACAAAAGACCCCTCTAAACCAACTTTAATAGTAGTGCATCCTGAACTGATAGACACTAGTGGTCTTGATTGTTCTACTTTTCCTAAAACACCACAAACAAATAAATCCTCGATTAATGTAAATTTCATCTCACAAAACACTAATGATCTGAGTTTGTTAGATTTTACACCCTCCCACAAAGGAGAAAAGAAAATATCACAATCTAAAGAATCTTGTATCAATATGACATTTTGTACTAAGCAAGAAATATCTTTGAAACAACCTACAGGAACACCTTCTCCCACTGATCAAGTGGGTATCTTGTCGAGACTTCTCCAAGATCACTTGATAATCCTTCCTCCAAGAACTTGAAAGAAATTCTATTACAAGAATTCATTTTACACATATCTTCAAGTTCACGATCATTCCACTAATGAATGTAAGGCTTTGAGTAGTAAAATCCAACATCTTAAGGAGTTTTGTGTTATCCCTTATGTGCGGGCACCTAATTCCTCTAATTGATACCGATTTTCACACTACCGTACATCTTATTAATCAATTTGGCTCACCCTTTTCTTGCACTTAGAAGTGGGGGAAAGGGGTTCGATAGCCTTGTCCTCGTATGTCACTTGTCATTGTCTCTTTTGGCTAGTCATTAAGCTTTCATGAACATATAAGAGAAATTTTGGGATGTGGACGACATGCCTTAAGTTGACTCGCCTGTGACATACTATCTTTTTCATAATGTATTTTATCGAAAACATATGAATTTTCATAGGTATTTCCGTGTAAGCTCTCATGTCTCCTTCTACTTTAAAGAAATTGCTCTCTCACAATAATGGTTTTAGCAACTGCTTTAAAGTGGGGGCATACATCGAGACTAATATTTCATTTTGTGATTTCTTTCTTCTTATGATGTTTCCTTTTCTTGGTGGAGTCATTGGGATTGATTCCCTCCAAGAGTGTGAAAATTCTTTGACACATCCTCTCTTTGAAACATTAGGCATGATGTTCCCTAAGATGAGACCTTGAATGAACTAAGCAAAATCCCTTTGAACATTCCTTGCACTATTTTGCATTGACAATGTCTATGAGTGTCAAGCATATGAAGTTTTTCTTACCTCATACAGCTCAAAAATCACTTTCATTGTGGCACTTTATTAAAGTTATCAAGAGGTATAACTTTGGTATGGCTGAGCAGGAAGCCCAATCTGAGGCATGACTTTCCCCATAGCCACTTGCATGTGTGTGAGTGCATACCATCCATGAGTGTATGTTTCTCACCTTTTTGGACTTATCACCCAATAGATAGCCAAGAGTTTCGTTGCCTCAGAGTGAGTATGTGTTTTTGGAAAAACAACCTAAATATGATCCACATCATGTTGTACAAACAATCAAAGCTTGAGGGACACCTCATTTTTATTGGCTTTCTCTTCCTTTTAGTTCTTTCCATTGTATGATTGTGTATCTTGTCTTGCTACATACTATACACCTTGAGTGTGTCCTTTCATGCTTATGTTGGATTGACTTAGGATCTTGGATCTTGGGGTCTTGACTGATGCCTTGATCTTTGTCATTCTTTGTCACCCACATTGGTACAATTGGACCCCTCTTGAATATCTACTTTAGTGTGAGTTTGAAGCAAGTTCATCCTATCACTAAAGTGGGGCCTTAATGTTTCACCAAAAAGTGTATACCTTGCTTGATATTGGAATAATTAATGACAAATTTGACTTAATGGGGCCTTGATTTGGTGTTGTGAGGTGTTTTACACATCCACGCTTGGTCTTGGACCCTTCCAAACTAAATCAAGTACATTTATCAATGTCTTGTAAAGGTGTTGTAAAGTGTTGTAAGAGAATTTCACACCTCTCTAGACTTAATGGACCTATCTTTCCCTAGTTCAATGTTGCAAAATGTATTTAATGGTATTCTCACATTAATCTAGAAGGCTTGTGAATTAAACTTAATTCTAATCTAGTGTTGTAATGTGTCTTACACATTCACATTGGATGTTGTGCCTTTCTAGGCTATGTGGACCTCATTTTAATGATATAAAGTACATTTAATCACACTTTCACATTGAACTTTGTGTCCTTAGCCCTAATTACTCCTTACATCATCATTAATAGGCCCCTATGGCCCCATATTGTGCATCCTAAGGCTTAAATTGATCAAATACTCGATAAAATCACCATATAAACATAATTTCTCCACTCCTCGGCAATCCAACTGGCGAAAGAGCCCCTATGGGACCAAGTCACCCATCTAGAGAAATTAGTCACATCCAGGCAGGACTAAGTCACCCACCCTGGCGACTTAGTCCCATTTGGGCTATTTTCGAGGTTCTGGCGGGAAAAATTGGATTTTATTTTTATTTTTCCTTCATGTCAGCCTTAGGGATCAAATTAATGGGAAAATTAGGTGGATTTCCTATAAATACAAGACTCTAAACCCTAAGTCATAACTCATTCATCTTATTCATCATTTATCTTCCACCTCAAGTCAAGCAAGCTATGGTTTTAGCATTCTAAGTCATCAAGATAGCATTCCAAGGAATTCAAGGGAAGATTCTTCATCTTTTGTTGCAAAAAATCAAGATCTATCATCACTGAAAGTCTCTAATTCCATTATTTCATGCTTCATTACATTGTTTCTTAATTTTGGTTTAATTACCAAAAAGGGGGTTTGACCAAGGCAAAACCCCATGCCCTAACATTCACCATTTCTTTCTCTTTCGTTGTGTGTTTGCAGATTTAGGAAGTTTGAAGGTTTAAAGATTATTGAAGGATAAGATACAAAACTGTTGAATACATCTCATTGTTGGCTAGGTCAAAATATCAACAAAAAATCAATTACAGTTCCGAAAATCATAATTTCAGAACCAGACACTTGGAGGAGCATAAAGTGTAGACTGAGGACTTATGTTTCCACTTTTAGAATTTCAAAAATTTCCACTTTCAGATTTTCAAAAATTCAAAAGTGGACTAAGTCGCCAACAATGGTGACTTAGTCCCATTGTACCTTTTTTTGAAATTTTTCTATAGATTTGGATACCCATTTGGCTGAAATAAGCTCCGGTGCAGTTTTTCAAATTTTTGGGATCAACAACATTTCCAGTATCCATTCCATTCTGTAACAAATTTCAAGGTGCATGCTTTCTGCTTTTCTTTTTTGTTCTGTTCTATTTGCATTTCTATTCATCTTTCTAGGTTATTAAATGCATACGTCATTGTGTTTTCAAACATCTTACATTTCAATAGTTTTGCTTCAACAATCAATCTCTTTTATCCATTCTTAGAATTTAGATCATTCCACTTGGACATATTTCAATCATACTAGCATTAATCTTTAGTGAACCTCCAAGTTTTTGTGGGATACCTTTCACCTTTTTGGTGAAAAACCCTAGAAGTGTAAGAGAGCACCCTCCTAAAAAAAAATGTTGTTCACTTACATAATATCAAGACTAGATGCTCTCACATATTAAAAATATCCAATCATGGACCTTGTAGAGGAGGGGGGCCAACCACACTAAGGCTCCAGGTCACAAAGAGCTGAGAGCAGAGCGTTGCCTTAATCTACCTCAAGTTGGATAAGCATCTTAGGTCAAGGATAAAGAATAAAGAGCACTCTCTAGTGCTTATGTCACTCTACTAATCTGAATGCTTGGATGAGGCTAAATGAGCTAGTTTTTGGGACCTGAACCATACCTCAAATATCTCTCTTCCCAAGGATAGCAGTGTGAGTTAGGGATGACAGTGCAGTGCACTAGTGTTTCTCTGTGGCGCTAGCATCCGTACAACCAAAAAGTGTAGAAGCATAGTACAGAGTATAAAACCTATTGACAGTCTAGTAAATGAAGTTTAATGTACTAAACATAATGATAAATAATAGAATACAAGAAATGACTATAAAGGTGATAAATAAGATGTCAAAAATGAAGGTGACAAAGATGAACTCACTAAGAGTCTAGTTTGCCAGCAAGCTCCACACATACGTTTACCTACAAACAACCAAGAGAGGAAAAATGTTGGGGTTTTATAGGGTTTTCCTCAGTCAAACCCCCACTTTGGTGTTTCCATCTCCATGGTTAGTCAGATAGATAAAGAGAAATAGAAACACAATAAAGGAAATGTTGGAAAGGAGAATATTGAACACTATGAAAAACACAATGCAACTCTATCACACCACAATGGAAGAATGATAGTGAAGCAATACCACCTCCACCCAAATGCTCTCAAGGCCAATGAAGGGAGAATGTAGGACTAGGAACTTGGAAAATTTGACACGGCTACACCGGTAACAAAGGAGGTCTTGCAAGACACCAAAATCGTAGCTTCTATGGTGGTACAAGAAATTCTTAAGGGATTTGATGGAGAAAAAATTTCTAAGAAATTCTCAAGAGAATGAGAGATCAAGATAGTGTGTAGAATTGTGCAAGAGATCGTGGAAGATGGTATGGAAATGAGATAGATGAATTTGAAGATGAAAATGGGAGGGAAAGAGTCATTATTGGGTCAACTAGTTGATGCGGAGGCATTACACTTCATCCCCAAAGGGGAACACAATCTCCCTGTGGATTCCAAAGGATGGTAGGAAGCCGAGCAGATGTCCACACACTGCATGCACGTCCTTGATAGAAATTACCCCATCAACACAAGATACAAGCTCCAAGTGGATGGAACTCCAAGTGGATGGAATGCATGTAGGTTATGTGGAATTATTTAGTTGGGTTTTATTTTTTAAGGTGAAGGGATGTAAAAGAGGAATTTGCAAGAGGGATGCAAATTAACTCCTATACATGTTTCCCCTACTTTAGCGAGCATGAGTGTGAACAAATGTTCAATAAAGTAAATTGAAGATTTTATAAATGTACACCTAAAATTTCAAGAAAGCATACCGTAATCTAGTAAACTTGAAAGTGCAGGGCAAGAAAATAACTCAAGTACTTTCTCTTGAGGAGGTTTGAACAAAGCACTCTATAGATCCTCAGAGCTACAGAGTTGATCAACATACACCAAAGGCCCGCAAGCCAATGATGGACAAATATCGTAGGATACAAGCACTTCACAGATCTTTAGACCTAGAAAGAAGGCCCCCCCTAGGTACGCTCTCTTGAAGGTAGATTGATTTAGGGGACTCCATAGATTCAAACTAGAAAGTAGCTTCATAGGTGCACCTACAAACCAACATGTTAATCCATAGATAAGGCATGTTAGAAAACAAAAAGTAGCCATGTAGGAAGACAAGAAGACAATTGAAAATTGAAAGATCTTTTGAAGGGGCCCCTTGGGAACCCTTTAAAAGAAAAGGAGTCCACTCAAGAGATGTGCGTGTTAGAAAGTGAGATCATTTTTCACAAATTAATTCAACATCAAGGAATTTGAAAGCAAGAAGGTCCCCTCGCAAGGGGAATGTGAAGCTTCACCCATAGGAGAAGGTGCTCCCTCTTTGGAGGAAGGTTTTTCCAAATTCATTTTTTGTGAACCCATGTTGGAGGAAAAATATTCCACTAGGGGTCCTTGTTGAGGAATGTGATTTTTAAAAAATGTTTTGAAGGGATTTTTGAGAAAAGATTCATTGGCCTTTGAATGTATTTTTTAAAAATTGAAGTTACATGATATCCCCCCTTAGGATTGTGCATGTTGAAGACAACGGCACGTGGCATCCTAAGGAGATAAAATCAAGAATGAAAAAGTGATGTGTTGGTCCATGAAACATAGTGAGGTGTAACTGTGGTAATATTTTTGGACACATGAGAGACAACACATGAGAACCACAACATCAAAAAGTAAGCATGAAAGATAAGAGAAAAAAAATGTAAAAAGAGACAATAACATCATGAATAAGAGACATAGGGGTGATCTGATATTTCAGGGTCAGAGCTGCTCATAAATATAGATAAGTATAATAATACTATATTAATGAATATTTTCATCAACCCCCTACCATATTAGAACATTTGAAGAATACATGAGAAGATAAAGTAAAAATAAATAATTAGGTCAACATGGAAGGGAAGCCTAAATGCCCCCAACACTTTGTATTTTCCCCAATTGTCAAAATCAATACACATAACAGAGGAAGAATGATGTAATAAATAGAGGAAGTTTTATGAAACATAAGCACTCTTGTATCCAAGTACCTATGAGGGTGAAAAGGGTCATCCAAGAACATATAACACAAGCACAAGGGAACACAAAAACACACACAATCTACTCTATAGATAAAGAAGAGGTGGCCCTAGTCCTCATCAACTAAGAGGTCATAAGCCTCCAAATCTAGATCATTGTACGAGGAAGGTGGATGAGCCTACAAGGGTGGAATATCAAGTGGGGAACCCTCTGACCCCCTCACAACAAGAGCTAAGGAGACCCTTCGAGGTCTTCTCCACTCAGTTCCTATGGGGTAAAAGTCAATGAATTTGTGAATATTGCTAAAAGGGATGAGACCTCATCCAAAGAATTAAGCATGCACTTCATCAGAGTGTCATGTGTTAACTCAATAGGGGAGGGAGGCAACACCTGAGATTCACTGCTAGGCTCATTGAGAGACTCGGGAGTAGTGACAAACTCTGGGGACGTCCAGACTTCTTCTGTCACTAGGAAAACACAAGCTAATGTAGAACAACCCTTCGAAGAAGGTGAGCCTCTCTTTCACCCCCCTTTTCTAGTGGGGCCATCCTCCATCTTCCACTTCGTAGGAGGATGTGAAACCCTCACAGACAAGGCATAAGGTGTGGAGGAAGAGGAAAAGACTGCAACAGACATCGCCAAGGTGTTCGACATGTCCACGGTCTTTGAAAATGGTGGGATGTCTAGAAGGGACATAACAAGAGGTAGCTCAACTGAAGGAGCAATAAACACCTACACCCTCTTTACATTAGAAATTTTTACACTTACAGCAAGAGCCAGAAGGAGAACTGATGTTGATAGAACTAAAGCAGAGAGGATGAAATAGGAAGATGTAGCAGAAGGTTCCAGAGTAGAAACTATCGACTCCCCCTCCTTCCTCTTCAAAGTAGCCTGCTCAATGGCCAAAGCATTTCACCAATGCTTGTGCTCACACGCAAGGCGATTCCTATGACTCCAAGAGCTAAAATACAAGATCTAAGATGGATTGGAGGACTCATGTTTGACCATTGCAGTGTCCATCATGGCCATTTCCAGTGAAGCAAGAAACTCCTGGATGGGAACAGGGTATGTGTAGGATCATCAAGGAAAAAAAAGGCCCTTAAGGGGCGAAAAATTCAGAAAAATTAGAGTTAGGAAACTTGACGTAAAAATTTGAATAAGTTATCTATATTATTTCAAAAATGTGCAAGAATAGAATCTGTAGCAAATTGAATGTAGTTTCTAAATTACTAGGTTATTTTTTTTTTAAAAATATATTTGGTGAAAATTGGAAATTTCAATGCAGTAGTACTTAAATTTCAGGGAAAAAATAAGAACTAGGTGTTTGTTTGACCACCCTAACCATGTTAAAATGATAATATTATTTTATAAGATTTTAGATATAAGTAGAGGACTCATGTCTGGATGTGATGCATTTTTTTATTTTTATTTTCCAAGTAAAGAATTAATTATGAATTTTTTATTACAACTTTTAAAAAATATAAAAAATCATATGTTTGACCACCTTAACTTGGTCCAAACTTTATGAAATTCATTTTTTTAAATTTTAATCCTATAGTTTACGAAGCATAGATTGTGACGCATGTTTCGGATTCAAAAAATGTGATACCATATGAAAGCAGTAGATTTTTTTCAATTAGGACTTTAGTCGTAATTCAAATAGAAAATGAATAATAATTATTTATTAAATTCAAAGTAAAGCATAATTTATATTGGTGGAAAGCTAAGCATACATTATAGACTGAGGTCCCATGCGTAAGGTAGGAAAGTCAGATATTGGGATCTTAAATTTATGCCAAGTAGGCACCATCAGACTCCTTATGGGGAAGGCGGAAGTAGTAACTCAAAGTTCTTCAAGAAGGGAGGTAGAGGTGGTTCCCTAAGCACGGGTAGGCTTCTCTTTTCCCTTCCTAGAGGAAGAGTCAACTTGTTGCTGCACTACTGGGTGAGTCTCTTTTGGTTGTCCTTTTCTCCTAGTTTTATACTTTATGTAGTTTTGGTAAAGTAGGTATATTCTAAGAGGGAGCAGACCAACTAGGGCAAGCCAAAAATGATCCAAAGAATAAGCCCATGGAATACCAATGGTTGATATCCATTGTCTTGCACAACATCCACAACACCTTCATGAGAGAACTTTAAACATTTGTGAATAATGGAGGAAATTTCATTCATGGAAGCTATCCATGGGATGCCTAGCTTCATCTTGAATAGATAAGACTCTGAAATGACATCAAAAGTTATATCCATAGACCTACGTCTAGCTAGGATGGAAAGAGTTATAGAACCATATGGTGGAAGAGAGAGACTGTCATGCATATGCATAGTAGATTTTTTTTTCTCATATCCCTCTCTTTGTAGAGAATTTAGCCATAATGTCTCCTCTGTAATAACATTAAATACCCAACTCATGGGGTCAACTAGGACTCCTATCACAATGTTTCCATTGAGGCGATCTGCAATGTATAGGGGAGAGAGCTTATAGGGGAGAGAGCTTATTAGTCAAAGGGAAGTCCTACAAGGTGAAAGTTACATCTGGAAAACCAATCACAGGTTGCAAGAGAGGAGTAATCAAAACTATATTAACATACGCCAAAGGCTTAGGAGAAGCATCAAAGGGGTCAATAATCAAGTTCATAGAATGGGACAGAAATGGGTCTGTGTAAATTTGCAACTCACTATTGTCCTTCACTACCAACTTATTTGTGTTTTGCTTCTTCCCATTGAGATAGATGGTACCTTCATCAATGTGATCATGAATCTCATGATGCGGGAAAATGCAACGCTCAGTATCATGCCTGTTAACAAGATGGTATTTAAAGAAAACATTCCTATCGTACCAATCAGGATAAGGCTCCTTTAAAGGTTGGGGATTTTCTAATGTTATAATCTTATCCTTTAATAGCTTTTGTAGAATAGAAGAATAATATTCAGCTAACTTTGTAAACTTGCTACTGTGTTTGAGGTTGTGATCATTAGTCATGACAAATACATTCACAACAACCTTTCCTTTTCCTGAAATAGACACAATAGATTTTCCTTCAGAATGGGAGTTCTAGGAAGATCCCCTAAATTGAACCACCATTTGTTGATACTCACTTAACATGATACACAGGTGTGCAAGCTCACATCAGGTTTCCTATGAATACCTTCTACACATCTAAGTCAAGCAATGGGTATGAAATTTTTGAAAAGAGCACTTGGTAACATGTGATGAAGTCAATTATCTTCTTGTGTTCTCCCTGCTTACATTAGACAAGATCTAAGAAGGTCATCTTCAGACCGATGTTAGCCTAGAATTTATGGAGAAGTTGATTGGTGAGCTGATCAAATGAAAATATAGAATTATCAAGGAACAATACCACTCAAGTGGTGTGTCCTTGAGAGATCGAGGAAAGATTTTAGCCTTTAGAGAATCATGATGAAAGAAATTTGTGCACATGGCATTAAAAGCTGAAACATGTGTTTGCAAATCTCCTTTACTACCGTACTTTTTGAACTTAAGAATATCCATTCCATGAGGGAAAAGAGTACTCAAGATCATCACCGATAAAGGGATATATTAGAAAAAAGGTTGGAAAATAGGTTGGGTGAAAGCCCGAGAAAGACTTGCCAATTGGTTTTGTATCTAACCCATATTCTAAACAAGAGCATTCAAGAAAGGTTCAAAAGATGACAAAGGCCTAGTGGAACCTCCCTAGAACCACTACCACCAAAACCAACTCTAGAACCACTGCCATGACCACTAGTGTGACCTCCGCCGGAGCCACTGCCATAACCTCTGTCAGTCCCACCACTACCAGCACCGTCCAAGCCACCACCACCAGTGCCACCACCACTACCAAAGCATACAAATAGGGTAGCTATTAAAACAACTATTTTTCTTTCATAGGTATCGAGCACCTCCCCTCAGGTAGTACTTGATCTAGTGCTATATGAAGGGATGTATGCTTATGTTAGATCGGTAAGGCCACTAAGAACTCTATACCCATCTAATCCTTTCCTAACATTTATCTCAACTTGCTATCAAGCCTAACAACTCTTTCCATATTATATGCTTTCTCCAAATGATTCATGAGGTTTAACAACCTCTTGTCTAGTGCCAAAAGGTTTTCTGCAAGAATATGCACAACATCATATAGGGAATGCTAGAGGAGTGGGAGCATGAGTGGGCTCATCAATGAAACCCATCTTGTCTATAAAGCCTATGGAAAAACTAGTAGTAAAGACAGAAGTGACCCTCATCTTTTCCATTGGTAAGTGTCATATAATTCTCCTAACAATGTACCTGAAGGTTGTAGACTAAGTTGTGATGCTTGTAAACCCTCACAACACCTAAGTCTAATTCAGCTATCAAGTACATGGGAAAAAATTTTGACACAAAGAATCAAATAGATGTCGTTCATGTCAGGTTCACCAAAATGTAGATGAGGGGGACCAACCACACCAAGGCTCTAGGTCATGGAGAGCGAGAGCGGTGGGCTGACCTAATCTACCTCAAGTTGGATAAGCATCTTAGGTCAAGGATAGAGAATTAATAGCACTCTCAAGTGCTTTTGTCATTCTACTAGTTTGAATTCTTAGATGAGGCTAAACGAGTCAGTTTCTAGGACTCGAACCATACCTCACATAGTTCACTACCCAAGGATAGTAGCATGGGTCAGGGACAATAATGTTGTGCACTGGTGTATTGATGGGGCGCTGGTATCCATACGAACAAAATTTTTAGAAGCATAGTACAAAGTACAAAAACCTACTGATAGTCCAACCAATGAAGTTTAACCTACTAAAAAAAATGATAAATAACACAATACAAGAAATGAATACAAAGGTGATAGAGAAGATGTCAAAATTTTTTTTGACAAAGATGAACTCACTAAGAGTCTAGTTCTCTAGCAATCTCTACACATACATGTACCTACACACTACCAAGAGAGGAAAAATGTTGGGGCTATATAGGGGTTTTCCTCAATCAAACCTCCGCTTTGGTGTTTCCACCATCACGAAAAGCCACATAGATAAAGAGAAATAGAGACACAATAAAGGAAATGTTGGGAAGGAGAATATTGAACACTACAAAAAACACAATGCTACTCTATCACACCACAATGAAAGAAGGATAGTGAAGCAATACCACCTCCACACAAAGGAACTCAAGTCCAATGAAGGGATAATGTAAGATTACGAACTTGGAAAAGTCAACATGGCCACAACGGTGACAAAGGAGGTCTCATAAGATACCAAAATAAAAACTTGTATGGTAGTACAACACATTGTTAATGGAGTTGATGGAGAAAAATATTTCTAAGCAATGCTCAAGAGTATGAGAGATCAAGATAGTGTACAAAATTATCCAAGAGATTGTAGAAGATGGAATGAAAATGAGATAGATGCATTTGAAGATGAAAATGGGAAGGAAAGATCCATTCTTGGATTAGTTGGTCAACAGAGAGGTGTTATGCTTCATCCCCAATGGGGAACATAATGTCCCTAGGGATTCTAGAGGCAAGAATCTATTATGGATGGCAGCACACCGTGTAGACGTATGTGCATCCCACATGTGTCCCTAACAGAAATTCCCCCATCGACACAAGAGACAAGTTCCAAGTGGATGGAAAACAAGTAGGTGATGTGGAATTATTTAGTCGGGTTTATTTTCTAAGGAGGATGGATGTAAATGGGGAATTTGTAAGAGGGATGCAAATTCGCTCCTATACAAACCTATATAAAGTTTTATTTGCTAAAGAAGATTCATCATCTTTACTTAACCTACATCGAATAACCATAGGTGTTACAACCAGTTTGCAATCTTCTATCTTGAACTTTCTTAACATTTCTTTGATATACTTGTACTATGAAATGAAAATTCCTTTGTTTGATTATATAATCTGTTACCCAAGAAAGTAAGATAGTTCTCCTAACATAGAAATTGGAAATTCATTCTTCATTACCTTCTAAATTTTTTTGCTTATGTCATCACATCTACCACATAAAATGTTATCATCCACATAGACCACAACTATCAGTAGTTTTTCTATTTCTATTTTTATGTACAAATTACTATTTCCACTTCCTCTTTGGAATCATTTTTTCTGCAAGTATCCATCTAACTTGGAATACCAAGCTCTTGGAGATTTCTTGAGTCCATACAAATCCTTCTTCAATCTATAAACATAATTAGTATTGTTAGAACATTAAAATCCTCCTGGTTGTTGAATATTTGTCTATTTAGGAACTCTAAATTCACATTCATTTGGTACACATTACAATTATTTAATGTTGAAAGAGCTAAGAACATTCTAATTGTCTCGAGTCTTTCCACCAGACAAAATGTCTCTTCAAAGTGTATGCCTTCAACTTGAGCATACCCTTTACACACAAGTATTGCCTTGTTTAGAATCACTTCACCTTCTTCATTCAACTTTTTTTTGAACACCCACTTGGTTCCAATCACATTCTTACCTTTAGGTCTTGGTACAAGTTCCCAAGTTTCATTCTTCATGATTTGATTCAGTTCTTCTTCCATAGCTTCTATCTAGAATTTATCTTTGCTAGCTTCTTTGTATGACTTAGGCTTTATATTTGATATCAAGGAAAAGTGTACTTGCTCACATGCTCTCTCAAGTTTCTTTTAGGTTTGAAGCCCACTATCTTTGTCACCTATGATTTTATCTATAAAGTGATTTTTATGAACATACTTTGCTGGAGTTTTTTGAACAACTTCTTTTGATTTGTCAATGCTACTATGAATTTTTTCATCATCTTCTACTTCTAAAATACTAGTAGACTGAATAGTCTCATCAACTTTGACATTTACACTTTCAAATATCCTCTTCAATATTTTTTTATAACATATGTAGGCTTTACTTCTTAAATAATAACCAAGGAAAATACCTTCATCTAATCTAGAATAAAAACTACACAAATTTTATTCATCTCTCCAAATGTAGCACTTTCTTCCAAATATTATGAGGTGTCTTATTGATGTTGTTCTTCCTCTCCATAGCTCATTTGGTTCCTTCTCAGTCATATGAATGATTAGGACCCTATTTAGAATATATACATCAGTCTATGTAGCCTCTCTCTAGTACATATCCAGTAGATTTTCTTAACATAACATAGTTCTTGCCATCTCTTGTAAAGTTTGGTTCTTTCTTTCTACAACTCCATTTTACCGTAGGGTTCTAGGAGTTGATAACTGCCTCTGAGTCCCATTCTCTTCATAAATAATGTCATTCTTCTTCATAGTAAATGTTCCACCTTTTTTAGATCTCAAAACCTTTATTGCCCTTCCAATTTCATTCTCTAATAATGCTTTGAATTCCTTAAAATTTTCAAATTCTTTTGACTTCTCTTTCAAAAATGTTATTCAATTCATCCTAGTATAATCATTGATGAGCATAATGATATACCTATCTCCTTGTGGACTTTTAGTCATCATTCATCCATACAGATCTGTATGAACTAGATCTAATGGTTTTGATGTGGAATACTCCTTAGCAAGATATTTTCTTCTTGTCTGCTTCCCTTCATGACATGGCTTACAACTAACTGAGTGAGGCTTCTTTTTCTTTGACATATCTTAGACTAGTCCTCTTGAACTAATCTTCACAATATTCACAAAATTCATATGTGCTAACCTTTTATGCCAAAGCCATCTCTGATATTTCTACATAGTGAGACAACTATGTCCATTTAGCTCACTGAGATGATAAATGTCATCATATTTCCTACTTCCTCCCACAATCAGTTCACTAGCACTTGATTCCCTAATTTCACAACCTTCAATAGTAAAAGATAGCTTGTAGCCCTTGTAATACATCTGTCTGACACTTAAAAAATTATTCATTAAACCTTCAACATACAAAACATCATGTGTTTTTTTTTTACCACCATAAATACTTAAAGTACCCTTACCAAATATTTTGATAATTGAATTATTTCCAAGGTTCACTAAACCACCTTCAAAATTCTTGAAACTCATGAAATTACTCTTATCTCCAATCATATGGCTAAAGAAACCACTTTCTATGATCAACATATTCTTTTTCTTCTAAGCATGTAGTGTAGTTTGGGTAATCATTGAAATTTCAAACTTCTCTTTAGGAACCTTGTTTCAAACCTTTTTTTATTCATGACTTATGCTTCCTAATCCATTTATTTCACTTTTTACCAAAGGAGGACTCACAAAATTGTTTCTGTAGTTCTCTGCAATATGTCCAAAATTGTTGCATTTGAAACAAATGATATTAAAATTGTACAAAGGCACAAATGCATTATTGCTGAAAAAATTAATTATTCTTATCGAAGCTCTTCTATAATCCACAACCTTATGACAAAAATTATTGCAATCAAAACAATAACTAGAGAGAGGAAAATTTCACCTGGTATTGTATCCCTATCTTCCGGATCTTCTTTTTTTGTTCCACACTTGAATAAAGCCATCATTGTGTGTCATGATTTCATTACTCACCATGGTTCTTTCAGACCTCAAACTTTTGGAGCTTGTTACTTCCAAACTTTCCTTAGTAGTCTTCATAGTTTGATTTTTCACCTTCTTCTGATCATCAAAACCTATTCTAGTTTCGATATGCGGAGCTCTCCAACTTTCCAAAATCTAATCGAGGGTTTCAGTACTCTTACCAAACTTCATATGTGGCTATTGTTTTTCTTTCTCAATCTCTTTTCTTATTATCACACTTTTAGCTTCCAGCTTTTTATAATCTTTATCTCTTGATAGAAATTTTTCTATCAAAATCTTTTCAAATCTTTTTTCTTCTTCAGTTTGGGTCTTCAATTCAACAATCATCTTCTTTGAATTCTTCAATTCCTTAGCTCTCACTTCTTCAACAATTATTTTCTTTAGCTTTTTTATTTCCTTTCTAGTACACATCAATTCTTCCATGAGATCTACCTCTTCTTCTTTATCTTTGAAACCCATTTTTGCATCTCCTTTAGCACTCTCAAAATCCATGAACACAAACTTTTCTATTTAATATATAGATACATCTTCATATTCTTCTGTAGTGGAGTAATCTTCTTCCTCATTGGTGTAGAAACTCTTATGTTTCCTCTAACCTCTATTTATTTTTATTTTTATTTTTATTTTATTTATTTATTTTTGAAATCACATCTTTCCATTCTTTTGGCTAGTATTGTTAGTATTCTTATGGGGACACTTAGCCATAAAATTTCCTATTTCTCCATAACTGAAACAATTGGAAGGCAACTTTCCCTTGTACTTATCAAAGCCTCTTTGTAGCTTCCTGAAAAAATTCTCTTCTTCCATATCAGATCCAAAATCATAATCTTGATCAACCTACTTCATAAACACTCTGAAAGCAACCTCTTTCCTTATAGAATATTCACTTTCAAATATCATCTCAAATGCAATTAAAGATCCATGTAGTTTAATCAATTTTAAAGTATTGGGATCTTTACTTTCCTCAATAGTTGAGATTTTAGGATCAAAACTTTTGGGGAGAGATCTAAGCACCTTCTTCACAACAATATTCTTTTCCAAGCTCTCACCAAGACCTTGGATATAATTGATAACTTCGTCAACTTGGAGCATTAATATAGCAATGTTCTCATCTTCTCTCATCTTTAGACCTTCAAACTGGGCTCTGTAACAACTTTTCCTTTTTGACTGTTTCAACGCCTTCATAAATTGTCACCAATTTATACCATATTTCTTTTGTTTTTTTGCACTGCATCATCTTCACAAATTTAGAATTAGTTAATACACATATAATAGCATTCATTTCCTTAGCATTGAGTTCGCAAACCCTCTTTCTAACCTGACCCCTATGAGGATTTTTAGGAGGCTCATATTCTTCTACAACTAACATCCAAATGTCCATTTCTAAAGCCATCAAATAGGACTCCATCCTAATTTTCTAAAATGAAAAATTGGATCCATCAAATAATAATGCTTTTGTAGAGAAGGGGGATTCACTACCCCTGAGACTCTTAGGTCACGGAAGAGCCTAATGGAGCGAACTTGCCTAAACTGCCTCAAACTACCGCATATGTTTAAAAGGAAGGAACATGCTAAAAAAGGAAGGGAAAAGAAAAATCCCTTCTAATTATGATAGATTTTTTTTGGAACCCAATGAGTCAGCCACAAAGATCTCAGACTATAGACTAGACGACTCTTTGCCAAAGGACAACAGTGCAGGGGTTTGACTTTAGTGTGCCATGTTGGAGTCTTAGAGTCACCCTAGTATCCTATACGGATAGAGGGCCGAGTAGCATCCAAAAACACACATATTCTACTAACAACCCAAATGCTCTGGTTTCATATTTTGACAAACTATATGAAAATATAAAGTACAATAAGAAAAATACTATAAAATTTACTCTAATAGCTAAATGACAAAGAAAGAAGAAGAATTCCAACTTACTCAAGGTTGAAGAAGGCATAAGTAAGTGTTGTGTTGATGGATGATTTGTGTGTAGAGTGTGTGATGTGAATTTTAGAGTTGTGAAGTGGAATGTGATCTTTAATGAGTTAGACTACTAGAAGCAGTCAGCGGAAGGTTTCTACAATCTTCAAAAAGGCTATGGATCTTTTGGTGATGTTGTTGTGGAATTTTTTGTTACATTGAGATGGATTTCTCACTGTAAAATTCTTATTTTCTTCTTTTTTGTAATCTTCCAATGAGCCATTAGTAGTGAATCATTCTTTCTTTTCATCAGTGAGCCCTCTAGAAATGAGCCTATTGTATTTAGTGTTGCAATTACTTTATATTGTGAGCTAATCCTTGCCATGTTTTTTCCCTTCCTAGGTTTTCCACGTACAAATCTGGTGTTTTTTTATGCATGGTGTTAATGTGCATTAGTTTTTGTTATTTGATTTCATGTGAAATCATTCTAACAAATTAAAGGTTATTAAAGATGATGTGGATTTGAATGTTTAAGAGGGTTTTGAAGTTTTACTGTATAATTGATTCACTCCCCCTCTTAGTTGTCTTGTGCATTTAACAATTCTATGTTGTGAATATTTTGTTGTCTTGTGTTTTCCTTTTTGTGATGATGAAAGGAATTGTGACATTTATGTCTCTTCCATTTCAACCCAATTTTTTTTGTTAGCTAAATGTTTCATTCTTCTATTTTATTTGTAAGTTTCATGAGTGTTAGGGGAATACTTTTTATTATGAATAAAATCATATTACATATTATCTATGGTCTATAATAACCCTAGATCTATGGTTCCCTTATGTGATCTTTTATTTTGTGGCTTTGTCTTAGGGGAAACCCTTGTAATGAGTTAGCTCTATTGTGAAAATATCATTGGCATAGAGCTTTCTAATAAGCTCTCATGACCTTATCATGTTACATTTATCATTTTATTCTACCTTAGATAAATTTCTCATAGATTGGTGTTTAGCAATTACTTTAAGGTGGGGGCATGCATTCGATTATGTGCTTCACTTTATTAAAACACATTAGACTTAGTGATGCATTGGAATGGAATTTTAATTATTTTTTCAGCACCTTATTAGAATTATTGGGACTATAATTCTTGGTATGGTTGACATGGGTACACACCTAGTGAAAAAGAATCGTCACTATCCCTTGTGTGTTTCTCATTTTTTATGTTTAAAAGGCTCACCTAGTGAATATTAGACTTCACTAACTTGTGATGCCTTTGTTTATGGTTCACCTAGAAAATATAAAACTTTGTTAGATTCTAATTCATGAATTCCTTGGGTATGGATCCTAGTAGAAATTATTAAGAACCTTCTAGTATGTGATTTCCATACCCACATTTTTGCATATTTGCATCATGTTTGCATTATATTTACATTGTGTTTTCTTTGTGTTTTGTTGTTTTATTTTATGTTATCTTTCCTCATAATTTATGCTCTCTTTTTTCATGTTGTATTACATATCATGTACAATGTGTTTTCCTATTTCCTTATGTTGTCTTGTCATAGGATCTTGAGTCTTGGGGGCTAGTGCATCCCTTATATTCAATGTCATCCTATCTCTTTGATATTTGTATATAATTGAACCCCTCTTGATATATTCTTACTTTAGTGTGAGTTTGATCATAATTTCATACTCTCACTAAAGTGGGGGATAAATGCACAAACAAAAATTATCACCTTTGACAATATCACACTAGGTTTTTCTCCTTGCTATGTGCTTGGACATAATTATGAATCTAATTTCCCATTTTATAAACATCTTTGGAAAATAAAATATGGGAAATTGAAGTATACATTTAATATTTTCCCCCAACACTTTTCACCCTGAAATAAAACATGAATTTAGTATTTTATTATTTAAAATTTTGAATTCCTTTGTTGGAGCTATCAATATTTAATTTTTAGGAAATTATATTAATTGCATATAATTACATAGCATTTTCACAATTTTAATCATAATAGAAATTACAATAAATTAATGTACTTCAAAAAACATTCAAGAGAAAATTTATTAAGAGTATTGTAGCATTTTATCATTCAAGCATTATGTCATGTGTTATGTAAATTTTGTTCATGTTTTACATGTATTTTATTTGTGAGCACTTACCCTTGTAGGTATTCAAATCAATTCAAGTCAAGAAACAATTGATCCTTGAAGGTGGTGAGTATGAATTCAGTCCATCAAGGAGATCAAATCTAAGTGGTGAGTTGTAACAAGTTGTCAATTCATTACTTGGTTATCTTTAGCCTCTATACAACCAAGGATATATTATCTTTTATATCATAATTTTCCATTGTGGAGGTAGGAATACCAACACAGGGTTTAACTTAGGAAAGACCATATATGGCACATCCCTTCCCATCTTTTTATATGTATAGATTATGAATTTGAAGTAAATTGGAGGAAGATTGAAAACTATTTGCTCATTCATGTATTCAAACCCTACAAATTTTCAAGTCACAAAATTTACATTTTATCATCAATAAATGAAGTTTTGAAAGCAACTCTAGTAGAATAGAAGCTATAGACTAGTGACCTCAAACTTGTGAAATCATATCTTAAAAATCAAAAGCTTAGCCTAGGGCACACCACACTCTAGACTATCTTTTTCAACCATCTATATCTACCCTCTACCTTTTTCGGTTCAATTTTTTGTCTTGTTGTATCCAATTTCTTAGAAATGATATAAATTGTTGCATTTTAATAATAGACCTAGTCACATCATTGTATCATATCAAATATCAAACTATCCAAACAATATTGCCACCACCAAAAGGGATTAGAACCCTGATCCACCATTCTAGCTCTTCCTACAAGGTTTGTATCCAAGTGGATTTCAAGATCATTTTTAATCCCCTTTAAGTTTTGAAAAGTGTGATTTACAACCTATGTCCCTTTCCATAACTAGCCATTAGGTATAAAATATTCTCTCCTATGATACATATATTATAAAAAATATGTGACCAATTTTATCATACCAAATGAATAAATCATGAAAATACTATATAATAGTTCATTGGGGATTCATTTGTTAATTATATATTTTTACCAAAAGATTTTTTTTTATATAGCTTGTTTAATAAACCTAGCTATGTTAAGGAAATTATTATGAAAAATATGGCTCACTCAATCAATTGTACATAACTAATATAGTATTTAAATAATTAAAACACTAATAAAATGCACCATAAATATGGTACATCAATCAATGCGTAATTTTTTCAAATATGTACATATGTGAGATTATTTCTACATATGTAAGCACACGAAAATTCTAATGAGATACAACTACTAGTTTCACACAAGAGCACACATAAATAATACGAGTTGTAATAACCAAAATTTTGTTGCTTTGAGATGTGTACTCCATGTTTATGGTTTTGACTATGTATTAGAGGATGCATAGGTCATGCTTGTGAATGTTGCTTTAAGTGTTTAAATACATATATTAGCATTTTAACTTCACCATTTTTATTGATAGCATTGTTGTGACTATTATTTATTGTATTGAGATATATTTATTTTCATCTGCTAAGTTCCTTGTGAGAATTTGATTTATTTTATTACATGTTATATAATTGGGATACTTGTGTTATGCCTTATTTGATAGAATCATAGATGAGGTGATGTTAATTATCTCAATATCATATAATTAATTGATTATCAAAATTATGTGACAACATAATTTGGTACCCCATTAAATGATTTTTTGTCACTTTAGCTATTATATATGTGGATAGGAATTCTTGATATGTGAATTGAGTCTAAAAGTATATCTACAAGGTTATTTCTCCAATGGTGGTTATATAAGAGATGCCACTTTGAACTAATTTCTATGGTAACCCTTATTTCACTTAGTTTGAATGTGACATGAGCCTAGTTAAATCCTTATGGTTTTGGATCCAAATCAATTGAAATTATACACTCCTTGTGTTGTGGAAAACCCATAATTATGTGATTACTATTATGATTGTTTGTTTCCCTAATTGCATGCAATTATATTTTGAAGGTCAAATATTGCATGTTAATCATGCTTGATGTATTGGGAATGAAAAATATGAGAAGAAAAAAGAAAGGGGGAAATTCTATTTAAATAATTATAATTTATTTATTTTTTGTTCAAAATTACTCCTTTGGCTTTAGAAAATTAATTAAAATATTTTAACTACCTACAAAAGGAACTAATTAAAATTATTTTATTTTCCTATCATCAATTTTCATATCATCTATTACATAATAACCTAGCCATTTACTCTATAATTGATTAAATAAATAATTAAATATACCTAATTAATTATACCATTTTCATCCCCTTATCAATTAAATATTAATTTAATAAAATCATTATTTATTCGTTATTCATCATTATTCACATGTACCTCATTTCTAGCTTAAATCACTTAATCATCATTCTTCTAATTTCCACCTTAGATAAAGAAATCAAAATATTTATTTATTGGTCCCCCATACTCATCCCAAAAATTAAACAAATATGTTTTTTTCCTCAACCTTCTATTAAGTGGGTTAAAATCGATCAACCCATTAATCTCCACTTGCACATGAAAATCTTTACTTAAATCCCCTCAAATCCTTCACATCCTCCAAGGTGTACAAAAGCATGGGTCCATTTTACACAAGCCACACGGACCTTTGTACGTGCTACATGGCCTTGGTACCATGTCACATGGGTCAAAGGTATTTTTCCATCCCTAAATGTTACTTCGAAGTACTCTTTCCATGTTGACCATCCAACTTTTTGAATGAGATCCTCAACCATGGATTTCCCTTCAATCTCAGACCCCCCTCCATCTACCAACCAAGTGGGGACCATTTTCCTCTTCTCATCTTCTAAAGTGTCTCAACCAATATGAGCCTTTCGTCATTCCTTTTGATCCTAGTCATTTGTTATCATTACCAACTAAAAATTAAGGTTGGCCCAAGTAGCTCAAGTCATTATCACATCACATGCTTAAATGTAATGTTATGATAGTGGTGAAAGAACTCACATACCACCAAAATCTATCATCTTTGAGCATAACCACCATACCATTTTGCAACAATGGTTAATTTGGTGAACTACTTTCATTTTTTCATCATGTTTACTAATATTTATGTTTTATCTTGAGTATTTCATTTGTTTTAGACAAAATACGTTAAAATAATTTAATTTATTTTTTTATGCTCAAAATTTCATGCACCTAGTATGTATTAACATACTACTTCCAATTTAACTAGACATTGTTATTTTCTCTATTTCTATGAATGAAAGATAATTCCTACACCCACCTAAATTTTAATACGCTAATGAGAAAATTAGATCAAAACAAATTTTAAAAGAAAAAAATAACAAATTTAGAACAACATTAATAAGATAGATTATTTATTCTCTTTCCATCAATAAAAAGTAAAACATGTGAATCGAGGTGAAAAAGTCAGGAACTAGCTTTTCTTTTAATAATAAATTGTGCTATATAACTGATAGATGTTTCTATAACGAATTGAAGGCAACAGAATATAGAAAACGAAAGCCTACATTGGACACCTAATGGGATTATCTCCTTTATAGTCTACTTAATTGTTCCTTCCCTTTTGTAATTGTACTTTCTTGAAGAAAAACTAATAAAATTTGTATAACAAATCAAGGACGAAGAAAAACTAATAAAATTTGTATAACAAATCAAGGACGAAAGTAAACATTAAATCAAAGTATGTAAACATAACTCTTGATGCAAATGAAACTAACTTATGTAAATAAAATTAATGTAAAGCATTGTTTTAAATAGTCCCATCTATCACAATTTGTGGTACAAGTTGAGAGAACCAAAGTGGAAGTTAGAAGCACGTTTTGTATCCGGCTCCACCAAGTCGAGGTGAAAATGTTGGACTTCATGTCTGTACTCAGAACAGAGGCATAGAGACAAACATTTCGCTTTCATATGTGCTCAGCAATGACATAATGGTGGAGCTTGTAAGGTGTGAATTCATTCCAGAGCGCTGAGTCTGCATCTACGCTGCTCCACGCCAGTTATTTCACCTCTTTAAGGAACATACAAATGGGATATATCTTCATTATAAGTGAGTTAATGGGTGACGTTAACTTTTCTTTTGATTAAAGATATTTTTTTCCCATTTCTGTGGTGCAGCAATATTAGTCATTTCGCATTTCATTAATGTAACTTACCTCTCGTTTTGTATCATTTTGTCGGGTCTTAAGAATTTGGGTTTAGTGTATGGGAGTTTTTTTAATCTAAATTTTGTTGATTATTTGAATTTAAATATAATGTTTCTAGTTGTTAAAATATTTGTCTATTCCAGGTTTATATTTTTAGACTTGATCTAGTTTATTTTTGTATGGATGGACTTGATTCATAAAATTTTAAATTCCAATTTTAATATCACCTTAATAACTTTTTTCCTTGTTATTATGTACTGACTTCAATGTTAAAATTTCTGAGTTGTGTGGTTAAGAAAAGTATAAACGGGCATCATGTCATGCCCCCACAAACGACAACATTAGAAGGTTTTAGGAGGCCGACCGTATGTGTTAGCTGACTTCCTTTGATATTAAAAATAAATAACCATTAATACCTATCTCTGATGCAACTGAGACAAAAAGAAAGATATTATTAATCTTGATCACCTAAGTATAAATTTAAAAAGTAGTGATTTTCATCAAGGAGAGATAGTGATTAAGGTTGGTACAGTGATCCTATAAATGATAAAAGGGACTGCTCAATTTAGGCAACAATTAATAAATAAATAAAAAGTACTTAATCTACAACAATCAAGGTAAAACAAAGAGTCGTGTCTTTCCAAGAGGTTACCTCCTTTCCAAAAGATGCACTATTTCACTTAGGGTATATAAGGAAAACCAAATCATTTGGAATACATGATGGAATGGCAAAAATAAATAAATAAAATCTAGAATTATATTTTCTAAGTTAAAAGGTGAGAAGAAGGGGGAGATCACAAAAATAGGTTGTCCTAGGTCCTTCATACAAAGAACTAAGATACTAAAGGTATCCCACTTCCCACAATTTGATTAAACCTAAGAGATTGGAAGATGTAAAGATTGACTTTCAACCCTAAGGTGAGCCAATTAGACCTGAATCTCTAGGTTCCTTAGGATAGTAGGATTTGGAACTAAATGAAAATGATTTGATGCAACTAAACCTAGTAAACAATATGACTTAGATGATAAAATGCAAGATCTCGAAGCTACAAAAATCAAATTGACTATTTGTAGACAGATATGAGAAGGGTCCAAATGCATGTACCTAGTATTAAAATTTGGTTATGAGCACTACTGAAGGACAAGTTCACCATAGGCCAAATGAGTCTTGGGTAGGGTGTCCAAAAAATTATTTGATAGTCCTCTAATGTTGGATCTTGGCTTCAGTTTGACATAGGTCCCACTGTCGAAAAAGTCAGAAATAAAATCTACAATTGAGTTTCTATAGGTTGACAACAATTGTGACAACTTATGCAAATTTGAAAAATTACTCTTTGAGAACCTGTTAGTGCTTCTTTTGCCTATTGATGCAGGAGCATCCAGTGGTGTGAGGGAAATCTTGCATCACCCAAAAAAAGATGCTTTCCATTTTTGTTCTTGTAGATGTTTTTTGCATTTTTGGATACCCTTTTCATCGATTAAGAGTTTCCAACTTTCAGAACTACTTTTCTACTTTTTCTGCTAAACTGCTATTTTTAGTAGGTGGAAATATTAAGGCATGGGAAGAAAAAAAATTATGGGAAGGTTCATGATGGAAAAATAAGCACTTTGGCGAAAGAATCAGATCAAGATCATTCACGGTTTGAAAGTTATTCAAGTTCCAGTTTCTACTTTTTTCCTTGAAAAACCTTCTGAGTCCTGTTTGAGGCACTAAACTGTCTTGTACAGGCCCATAAATCATTAGAACAAGAAAAATGGGTTTTTAGCGTGTTCTTCACTCTGAGACCTTTCAGACGGTGCAAACAGTTCGAAAAACGGAGTCCCGGATCAAAAGTTGTGGCTTCTGAAAGTTGGCCGATTTTTGGAAAATTGCCAATTTTTGAATTAGGGCTTAGTTTTTGAATTTCAAATTGTACTTTTTGGTTCCAAATTGCAAAAATCTTATCTCGAATGTTATTTTTGGCTCCAAACTGAAAAGGGGCTATTTAGGGGCTAATTTATGATTTTTGAGTAGCTTTTTGGGGAAAGAGTTTGCATGCTGTAAAAAAGGGATTTTCTGTAATTCTGTAATTTTTCTGAACTTCTGTAATTTGCATGTATCACAAAGCTCGAGGATTTGTGATCCTCTGCATGTAAGAATTTCATAATATTGAATAAAATATTATTCTCTATTCTGTGAGTGTTTTTTTTGTGTCTCGTGTTTGCTCCCTCATCAGGTGGTATTAGAGCGGGTTTTCTTGAGCGTGTGGACAGATCGTAGATCATGAGGCAGTTTGCACCAGGACCGTGGTTGTGGGTTCAAGATCTTCAAGATGCCTCTAAAAGTTATGTCTGGTAGGCATGGTGGTGGTAGAGGTGGCAGAAACGCTAGTGGAAGAGATCCATTGGCGGTCGAGGGTTTCAGAGCCCTCTAGAGACAAATTGATACATTGCAGGAACAAATGAGAAGAGGGTTAAACCCAGGAAGGAGAGAAGAAAGTGAAGATGAAGAAGAGGTGGAAGATTCAGATGTAGTAGAGGAAGAAGAAGTGATTGATCAAGATCAGATGCGGCTGATAAGGGCCATTTCGAAGATCAGAAAAAGACCTAGAATAGAAGTCCCCAGTTATTCCGGAAGTCTGAACCCGGAAAAGTTGATCGACTGGATCAATGAGCTAGAAGAATATTTTGAATATGAAGAAGTAGAGGACCCAGATCAGGTTAAGTTTGCAAAAACGAAGCTGAAGGGCCATGCCAATATTTGGTGGAAAGAGGTCCAGTTGGAGAGAAATCGAAGAGGAAAAGGAAAGATCAGTAGTTGGGATCACATGGTCGAGAAACTGAAGAAGAAGTTCATACCAGTGGACTACGAGTTAGATCTGCTAAAGAAATTGCAAGGGTTGAAGCAAGGAAGTAGATCTGTGAAAGAATACATAGAAGATTTTCATAAAATAATCATTAGAACGGGCCATGCAAAGGCCAACAAGGAGAAGGTAGCCTGTTATCTTAATGGGTTACGACCGAGCATTCAAGAAGAGCTTAGCCTGGTCAGAATGACCACCATTGAGGATGCATACCAGTTTTCTCTGAAAGTTGAGGAAAAACTGAACAAAAGATTTGATAGCAAGCAAAAAGGACGAGGAGGTCAAAGCGGAAGGGGTAGTGGAAGATCTTCTGGAAGCCGAAATGAGGATGAAAGGGTAAATGAAGATGTGGGTACCAGTCGGAGCCAGAAGAATGATAACATCCACCCCCCGCGTGATCAAAATAGTGGTGATCAAAGAGGTAGAGGATGAGGAAGATCTGGGCCAAGACTCGGAAGAGGTGGTTTCAGAGGAACTTGTTTTCATTGTGGTGAAGAAGGGCATCGAGCCTATGAATTTCCACAACACCAAGGAAGGATAGATAGAAGGCGAGAAGGTTGTTTGGAAGGGTTGCACATGCATATGAGGAGGCTCATTCTGAGCATTCAGATGATGTTGAAAGGGGAGAAGCCCTAGTGGTTAGAAGAGCCCTGGTGACTGAAGAGAAAGAGCTAGAATAGACGAAGAATCTGTTCCGCACAAGGTGAAAATGTGAAGACAAATGCTATGATGTCATTATTGACAGTGGGAGCAATGATAATCTGGTGTTAGATGAGATGGTTATGAAGTTGAAGCTGAAAAGGTAAAGGCATCCACACCCATATCGGATTGCCTGGTTGCAGAAAGACCACAAATTTTTGGTCAATGAATAATGCCTGGTGAAGTTCAAGATCGGAAGCTATCGTGATGAGGTACTCTATGATATCATCCCCATGGATGCATGTCACATGTTGTTGGGGAGGCCGTGGCAGTTTGATAGGCGAGTTGTACATGATGACCATGCAAACACTTATTCTCTGATGAAGGATGGAGTCCGCCATAAGTTGAAACCCCTAAAGAAGGACGAAGAAAATGTATGGAGTAGTGCTAGAATTTGTTTTGTTGATGGAAGGAAATTTTTAGAAGGCATGAAGCATGACCGTATGTGTTATCCATTGATTCCTAGAATGGATAAGGAAGATAGTGATGAGGTACCAGTAGAAGTTTCTAGGTTATTGAATGAGTTTCAGGAGATTATTTTTGATAACGTACCTGAGGGTTTACCACTAATGAGGAAGATCAGTCATCAGATTGACTTGATCCATGGAGCCAGTTTGCCAAATAAAGTAGCTCACAGAATGACTCCTGTAGAAAATGAGGAGTTGAACAGACAAGTTCAGGAGTTGTTGAGGAAGGGTTTGATTCAAGAGAGTCTGAGCCCATGTGCAGTACCTGCAGTACTAGCACCAAAGAAGGATGGGGAGTGGAGGATGTGTACAGACTCCTGAGCCATAAATAAGATAACAATCAAGTACAAATTTCCCTTGCCAAGGATGGATGACCTGATGGACTATTTGAGTGGAGCTCAGTACTTTACAAAGATCAATTTGAAGAGTGGATATCACTAGATCCAAATTCGAGAGGGTGATGAATGGAAAACTGCCTTCAAGACCAAGGAGGGCCTGTATGAGTGGTTAGTCATGCCTTTTGGGCTAACCAATGCACCGAGTACATTCATGAGGCTCATGAATGAGAAACTGAAAGAGTTTCTTGGAAGTTTTGTCATTGTGTATTTAGATGATATTTTTATTTTTAGTAAGACCTTGGATGAGCATTTAATTCATATTCTTAGGGTTTTTGAGAAGTTGAGAGGAGAAACTATTGATAAATTTGAAAAAGTGTAGTTTTGTGAAGCATTTAGTCTACTTGGGGTTTGTTGTCTCAGCAGAAGGTATCAAGATGGATCTAGAGAAGGTGAAGGCTATTCTAGAATGGCCTACACCAAGAACTGCTACTGAGGTGAGATCTTTCCATGGTTTGGCCAATTTTTATAGAAAGTTCATTACAAACTTCAGTAGTATTTGTGCACCCCTGACTGAAACAATGAGAGGGGATGGAAAAGAGTTCAAGTGGAGCACTGGAGCAGAAAAGGGTTTTGATCTGTTAAAGCAGAAGGTGACAGAGCAACCAGTTTTAGCCCTCCCAAATTTCAATAAGGTGTTTCAGGTGGATTGTGATGCCAGTGGTTGTGCCATTGGAGCAGTGATGAGCCAAGAAGGTAAGCCCATTTCCTATTTCAGTGAAAATTTAAATGATGCAAAGAGAAATTACTTTGTATATGATCAGGAATTTTATGCAATAGTTCAAGCATTAAAGAAATGGAGATATTATTTGTTACCGAAAGAATTTTTTTGTTTACTGATCATCAAGCATTACACTATCTAAGTAGGGTAAAATTAAATCAGAGGCATATGAAATGGGTAGAATTTTTGCAAAGTTATACCTTTGTTTTAAAGCATAGGAGTGGGAAGTCAAATAGGGTTGAAGATGCCTTAAGTAGGAGGCAAACATTGTTGACAGAGATGCAGATTGAAGTGGTTGGGTTCAATGAACTCAAGACATTGTATCTTGAAGATCCTGATTTTGCAGAAGCTTGGAAAGCTTGTAAAGAGCATGTTATAGTTGATAGGACGAAGTGGCTGGATTTCATAATCCAAGATGGCATGTTGTTTAAGAGAAGTCAATTGTGTATTCCAAGGAGTTCCATGAGGGAGAACCTGATAAAGTAGAAGCACAGTGGAGGAATGGCAGTACATTTTGGTTGGGATAAGACCATTGCCATTATCAGTGACCATTATTATTGACCTCAATTATCACAAGATGTGAAGAAGTTTGTGTAGAGTTGCAGGGTATGTCAAATGGCTAAAGGAGTGAGCCAGAATACTAGGTTGTATCAGCCCTTACCTGTACCAGAGAGGTCGTGGGAGGATATAAGTATGGAATTTGTTCTTGGTTTTCCAAGGACACAGAGAGGGAATGATTCAGTATTTGTGGTAGTGGACAGGTTTTCGAAGACGACACATTTCATCCCATGCCAGAAGACCCATGATGCAGTCCACATTGTTGACTTGTTCTTCAGAGAAGTGGTGAGACTACATGGTCTGTCAAAGAGTATAGTCTCAGATCGTGATACCAAGTTTGTGGCATACTTTTGGAGGACCTTGTGGAAAAAATTGAAGACAGAGTTGAAGTTCAGTTCTACACACCATCCACAAACTAATGGGCAGACTAAGGTTGTGAACATAAGTCTGGGTAACCTACTGAGATGCTTGGTAGGAGATAAACCCAAGGGATGGGACTTGATCTTACCCCAGGCAGAATTTTCTTACAACAATTCTATCAATAGAAGCACTAGTAGAGCACCATTCCAGATTGTGTATGGAGGTAGTCCTAGGACCACTCCAGAATTGAGGATGATGGACCAAGATAAGAAGACAAGTGTCGAAGTCAAAGACTTTGTAGAGCACATCAAGCATATACATGAGAAGGTAAGAGAACATATTAACAAGATGAATATGCAGTATAAGGCTAAGGCAGATCAGAAGATGAGGTATAAGGAGTTTCAAATTAGTGATGAAGTGATGGTCCACTTGAGGAAAGAAAGGTTTCCAGTGGGAACGTATAACAAACTGAAGATGAAGAAGTTCGGTCCTTGTAAAATTTTGAAGAGGCATGATTCGGGGAATGAATATGAGGTAGAGTTGCCAGATGGATTCAACATTTCCCCTGTGTTCAATATTTCAGATTTGACAAAGTATCATGAAGGTGGAAAAGAGGAAACACCAACAATGGAACAGTTTGGCATTCCAGCACCTACTTCAGAGAAGGAGGAGATTGAAGAAATCCTAGATAGCCCTGTGGGAAGGAGTACTAGAAATAGGCAATATGAAGAATATCTGGTAAAATGGAAAGAAAGGCATGTGGAAGATTCTTCTTGGTTGTCTAAGGAAAAGGTTGACTATTTGGGTTTTCCTCAACCATCAGAGACGTGATGGGGTCACTTCTCAAATTACCCTGGGTGTCTAATGCAGGAGCATCTAGTGGTGTGAGGGCAATCTTGCATCACCCAAAAAAAGATTCTTTCCATTTTTGTTCCTGTTGTTTTCTTTTTGTAGATGTTTTTGCATTTTTGGATACCCTTTTAGTCGATTAAGAGTTTCCAACTTTCAGAACTGTTTTTCTACTTTTTCTGCTCAACTGCTATTTTTAGCAGGTGGGAATTTTATGGTGTGGGAAGACAAAAATTTAGGGGAAGATTCATGATGGAAAAATAAGCACTTTGGCGAAAGAATCAGATCAAGATCATTCATGGTTTGAAAGTTATTCAAGTTCTAGTTTATGCTTTTTGCCCTGAAAAACTGTCTGAGTCCAGTTTTAGGCACTAAACGGTCTCGTACGAGCTTAGAAATCGTCTAAATTGGCAGAGTGGGTTCTTAGCGCGTTCTTCACTCCGAGACCTTTCCAACGGTGCAAACAGCTTGAAAAACAAAGTCCCAGATCAAAAGTTATGGCTTTTGGAAGTTGGCCAATTTTTGGAAAATTGCCAATTTTCAAATTAGGACTTAGTTTTTGAATTTCAAATTGTACTTTTTGGCACAAAATTGCAAAAATATTATCTTGAATGTTATTTTTGGCTCCAAACTAAAAAAGGGGCAATTTAGGGGCTAATTTCTGATTTTTGAGTAACTTTTTGGGGAAAGAGTTTGTATGCTGCGAAAACAGGATTTTCTATAATTATATAATTTTTCTGAACTTCTGTAATTTTCATGTATCATAGAGCTCAAGGATTTTTGATCCTCTACATGTAATAATTTCATAATATTGAATAAAAGATTATTCTCTATTCTGTGAGTTTTTTTTTTGTGTCTCGGGTGTTAACTCTCAAAAACGCAGGCAAGATGCCTCAAGAGGCTGCCAATCTCTTGATATGCTTTAGGGTAACAAACAAGGTCAAATGAATTCAACCTTCTACTCTTTAAGTGCTACCAAACCTAGACGGGTGTACCTCTCTGAATTAAGTAGACTTATGATTATACTTCTTACAACAATTTGCTCACAATGGCAATTGGAGGTGAACAAATGAAATCAAACTAGAAAGCAATAACAATACTCTGATCTAAATCCTAAAATGAATGATTAACTAACAGATATAAAGAAACTGAATGAATCCAAATGATGAAGTGCAGAGACTAGTGCCTTGTTGGGTATGCAGAGTCAAATGAGATCAGGATGAGCAACACTTCTCTGAGAAAACTCAAGTTATCTGGCATATATTATGTTTACAACTTGTATAAACATGCGAGAATGTGATTACTGAGCTCTACTTGAACAATCCAAATGAATCTTTCTGATTACTGTGATTAACTAAAAATATTTAGTCTTTACTTGAAAGAACCAATCAATCAACCACACAAGTACAACAAATGTGCACTGATAAATCGAATACAAACTTGTTATATCAATTTAAACAATCAGAAAAGAATCCATCTTGGAGATAACTTAGCAATAATTTCACTAGATTCAACAAATAATTGGCACTAGAGAAATGCAGCAGCATCAACTGATTTTCATAAATACCTCCATTCTGAAATCATGCAACAATAGTCTCTGATCTGATAATTTTATTCCACTGTATCTACTTGTTGTATATCGAGATCTAATAACTGATGATGTTTTACAATTACAATATGCCAATTTATACACCAACATGAGAAAAACATATCATATTCAGATTCCATGTCAGCCCTCCACAGAATTGAGGTTCAAATTATGTCAGCCTACAATGGTCTTCAAGCATCTACATGTTAGCCACATTATTTGTATTTTTGTTGTTCATCAGTGAACAATCGGCGAGACATAACGTATAGTTATGCCGAAGGAAATTCAATCGTTTGACATTCGCGCACTCTTTCTGTTTCGCCATGACTCTGTGATGTCGGTGAGACATCTCACAGAGAATCCCAAAGTGTTATCGATAGCCTTCGAACTTGTCGTTGTGACACAATAATATCTCATACCAACATGCTCATTTCATTTCATTCACAGTCACCGTAACCCAATGGTATCGGAGAGACTCTACATAATTTACTTCATGTTTCATCGAGAGTCTTTTACCATCTGTATGTCGCTATAACACCATGCTTGCTATACCGAAGTGAAAGAGTATTCTTTTGTTCCTTTATGTTTCACTGTGACCACACGACATTGGTGAGACCTCTCATAGATTAGGTTTTGTTTCACTGAAGGTCTTCATATATCTCAAGTCATTGTGACATATTTTCTCACATGCCGACAGAATCTCCATTGTGTTCCATTGGAAAGACCCCGGGCACTTCACCGAGATCAAATACCGAAATCACCCTAGTCTCATCGAAAGGTCTACTAAAGGAATTCCAAGTGTAAGGTCAGTGAGACTGAAGGTCACTCGCGAAGACCTTACAACAATAGCTATATCTCTCACCGAAAGTCATTTGAAAGAGATCTTTTGTGCTCCGTCGGTGAGACATATACACTTCGCTATGACATTTTACCAAAGACCTTCAACTCTTGCCGATAAGTAGCCTCCCACCACCTGTCGGTAAGACAAATGATACTCGCCAAGACCTTCTGTCGATAACCCTTAGCCTTTTCCGATGAAACACCATATGGATAGTCGGGGAGACATATCAAATTCGGTAAGACGCTACCCCGATGGCCAAAAAATCATGCTAATAGATGTCTCCACAGTCGCCAAAACAACATGAATGTTATGCCGATAGCCTATAGGTGAAACCCAGTCGTTGTGACAATACAAAGGTCTCACCGATAGACCTGAAACAGATAAATATTAGCCGAAAAACACAATGGGTCAGGGAGACCAGAACAAACTCATGCCGATATGGACCCAAATGTGGAAAACGCAGACATAGATGATTTATGGGACAAATATGGGCCAAAATATGAGTAAACATATCATGAAATGAAGAAAATATGCATAAGGAAGGATTCATATGGAGACTCAGGGGGTATGAAAGATAGGAAAAAATCATCAAATTTTAATAGTTCCAACAGTGGCTCTATCTGGGGATGAATGATAGTAAGATCATTGCAAGGATCCAGATATATGGGTGAGCAGACCAGACATAAAATGATGAACCAGTGAGCAGCAATGGAATGAATGGCAATGGAAATGAATGCAAAATGGAGATGAATGGAAAATGAAAGAAATGGAGATGGAAAAAATCCTAAACTACTATGCATGGAAGAGAATTTTAGAGAGGATGAGCAAGAGTTGTCCATGCACTGGAAACCCTTAATCCTCTGTGTTGCTCAAGAGAAAAATTGCTTCAAGAATTTCCCATGAACAGGAAATTCATGATCTTCACTAGCCATATTCTATAAATAGTATGAGTCTTCACCCTTCTTTCCAACAATAGCAAAAGGTCCTAGCCACAAAGCTTCAAATTTACCATGCTTTCCCTTCTCCTGACACCTTGCATTCCACATCAACACCAAGTCATTCTCTTCAAACTTTCTATCATTTTCCTTATTGTCAAATAGATACTTCATCTATGTTTGTAACTTCATGTTTTGACTTTGAGCAACCCTCCTTATTTCATCAAGTTTGGCTAGTTGCTCCATTATGTCTTCCATAGGTTCAGGAACATCCAAATCTTCCTGAAGGACAAATTCTGCAGAGGCATCCTAGCCTGTGCTCCATACACCAATTCAAATGGGGACTTTCCAATTTCCCTTTTCATAGTAATCCTATTAGCCCACACAACTAGTTTCAATTTTGAATCCCAAGCTTTCTTGTTTTGACTCAACATCCTCCTTATAATCTTCAAAAGACTCTTATTACTAGATTCAGCTTGATCATTAGCTTGTGGATGGTAAGGAGCTGCATAAGAAATAGTAATGCCATATGTGGCACAAAAATATTTGAACTCATCTGATCTGAAACACATTCCATTATCTGTGATTAACTTCAGTGGTGTACCAAATCTGGTGATAATGTTATCCATCAAGAAATTTGTCACCACTTTGCTTGTAGCATGTTTAGTTGGGATTGCCTCTACCCACTTGGTAAAATAATCAATGGCAACCAGTATCCACTTGTATCCCCCACTTGACTTTTTTTGTATCTCTCCAATGAAATCAATTCCCCATTGATGAAAAGGGGCATCAGCCTATAAGGGTCGAAGTGGAAAAGCTCCCTGATACCTCAGCTATCCAGAGAACTTCTGGCAAGCTTCACATTTTCTTACATGTGTGAAAGAATCACTAAAAACCTTAGGCCAGTAGTAACCTGCCTTGAGAATTTTGTGCGCAGTTGTTTTTGCTGAATAATGTCCTCCACAAAATCCTTCATGCATTTCAGTTAAAACATGCTTGGCCTGAAATTCATCTAGACATAACAACAGTATACCATCCCTATTCTTCCAAAACAAATCTCCATCCATGAAAACATATTTAGATGCTTGCAACTTTAGAGTTCTCTTCTGGCTGTCACTCAATCCCTCTGGACACTTCATGTATTTTAAATAATGCACGATATCAGTATACCAAGAAGTATGCTTGATGCTTGCAACTGCAGTCCCTTCATCTACATTACAAACTTGACTTGCTTCAATATTCGATTCTACCATCAACCTAGCCAAGCCTTGACCTCTCACTAGCTTAGTAATCAGTATCTCCATGTCAAACTCGTGAATTTTGTTGATCCATCAACATCTTTTTCCTCTAGCTTTAGATTGTGTCAGAATATCCTTGACAGTTGCATGAGAGACATAAGCAATCACCTTTGCTCCAACAAGATATGGTCTGAATGCTTTTGTAGCTTTTACCAATGCAAATGCCTATTTTTCCATTATATCATACTTTAATTCAAACAGTTGTAATGACTTACTAAAGAAAGACATGGGCTGCTCATGACCATCCTCATTCTTTTGTAACATGACAACATCAATAGTATGCATTGAAGCAAATGAAAAAATCTGGAAAGGCTTTGCAAAATCTAGAGACTTAAGGACATGAGCCTCCTTGATGGCCCTTTTTATAGATATGAAAGCTTCCAAAGCTTTTGTAGTCCATTCAATTTTTTGTCCTTTCTTCAACATTTTTGATATGGGCTTAATGATCTCAACAAAGTTAGAAACAAACGTCCTAATGAAATTAATTTTTCCAAAGAATGATTGTATAGCCTTAACAGTTTTAGGGACAGGAATTTTATCAATGGCCTCAACCCTCTCAGGATCTATTCTAACTCCCTCTTTTGAAACAATATGTCCTAAGAGCTTACCTTTTATGACTGCAAAATGACACTTCTTAGGGTTTAAACTGATACCATATTCTAGGGCTTTAATAAATACCTTTTCCAGATGTTGTACATGATCTTCAACATTCTTCGAATAAGCAGTCAGGTCATCCTGGTACACCACCATGATAGCATTAATCAGATCTGTAAATGCCATGTCTATAGCTCTTTGGAAATTCACTCCTGCATTAGTGAGAAAAAATGGAATTCTTATGTATACATACGTTCCCCAAGGAGTTGTAAATGTTGTCTTATATTGCTCAGATTCTTTGACTTTAACCTGGTTGTATCCTGAAAACCCATCCATCATTGACAATAGCTCACACCCTGTCACCTTATGCAGTATAGCCTCCATATTGGGTAGAGGATAATTATCCTTGAGAGATGCCATGTTCAGATTCCTGAAGTCCACACATAATCTGATATCACCATTCTTCTTTCTCACAGGAACCAAATTTGAAACCCACGTTGAGTGCCTGATTGGTTTGATAATTCCTCCATCTCTGAGCTTTTTCAATTCTTCTTGCATCTTAGGCTCTAGTGTTGGATTTATAGGCCTTTGCTTCTGTCTGAAAGGCTTGGCATCTGGCTTCAATGTTATTTCATGCTGAAATAAATCCTCCCTGTATGCCTTTAGATATTCATAAGACCAAGCAAACACGTGCTTATACTTTCTTAGCAATTCTATTAGCATTCTTCTAATTGTTGGGCTTATCTTCTTCCCTATGTACACCTTTCTTGGCGCCATCTCAGTCCCCAAGTTGACTTCTTCAATATCTTCCCTTCTGACTGGCGTTTGCTTCATGAGAGACCGATCATTTCCATCATACAACCTCTCCAATGCCACTAAGCCCTTGGGCAACTTTTTTTTTTTGAGTTGTAAGATATCCTTGCCAAACACAGTTTGCTTCCCATCTACTTCTTCAACAAAAGCATTGAAGTCAATTTCCCGGGCTTCATACTGATCCATACAATGAAGAAATTTTGAAAGGTCAGTATCATCATTGAAGACTTGCCAATTATAAATGTTATCAGGAATAGCAGGCCTTGTCTTGAACTCAATCTGTGATACCCCAGCCAATGTGATATCATCTTTGTTCAATGCCACATTTGCTAAAAAATCAGCCATTATTTTCTTTGATCTATCAATCCACTCAATTGAAAATGCATCAAATGGCTCAATTGTGTCCCATACAACATTCCTCTATTGCTTTAATCTTTTGTGCTTTGCTGCATACTTGGATTTAATTTGTGAAACAACCAACTCAGAATCACCAAAAATAGTCAGCAACTTAATTTTGTGTTTCACAACTATGTTCAAACCTGTCAATAAAGCTTCATACTCTACCACATTGTTTGTACATTCAAATGCCAATAGAAATGAATATTTAAATGTAATACCTTCAGGGGAAACAAACACAATCCCAACTCCATTTCCTTCCTGGCTGCAAGCTCCATCAAAAAACATCTTCCATACGCCATTGCAATTTTGTGCAGCATGTTTTTCAATTGGATCACTATTGGTTAATTCTGGTTGGGCTGATTCAATCTTAAAACTTCCAAGATCAACATCACAAAAACAATTGATCTAATCTTGAGGTACACAGTCAACAAGCTGGTTCATTCTTGGCTCTCTATACAACTTGACTTCCTGACCATTCACTAGAATTGTAGCATATGACAAATCAAACTAAATGTTGCCCCCAACTATTGTTGTCCATTGCCTTGATAGAAGCATCCCAAATTGAGGAGTATCAATCACTATTATATCTATATTATAAGCCACTTGTGGATAAGTAGCCAATTTGACTTCAACATCTCTCATAATGCCTACTACAAGGTACAAGTTTGTTATCCATTGCATAGCATTTCCTTTCACATGTATCAACCCACATACCTAGCTGCTTCATAACTCCCACTGGCATGATATTTATAGCAGCACCGGATTCTATCATGTAATTCCTCAGCAGTTTGTTATTTATAAGCAATGTAGTGAAAAAAGGATCAACTTGTGGGGGGGTGTTAATACATCACCCAAACAGACTTCTGAATTATTTATCTTTTCCTGCCTATTGACTACTTTAACAGCTGCTTTGTTTTCATTCCCATTTGTTATTAATTGAACAATAGTATCTCTATATTCTTTAATTTTTATCATCTCAAGTAATGGGACAAACATTTTTACCTGGGATAACACCTGAGTGAAGTCAAAAGAAGAGCCCTCCACCTTAACAGCCTTCTTCAGTTCTATCATTTCTCCTTTGTTTTCTTCTTTCTCCTTTTTACTAGGCTAGTCAGGCATTTGTATCTCTTTATGTAATTCCTTCACCTTTTCCCTTTGGACAGGCTTCTCTTCATTTTTACCAGGCTATTTATTTTCTCGCTTTTTCACAGTTCCTTGTGTTACCTTTTTATCTTTCATAAAAAACCCCCCAAGGATGCCTTCCATCTCATTTAATTTTTTATTTCTCAACCAATATTTACTCCTTGCTTCTTCAACTGCTACAACAGTTAGTCTTTCTATTTCTTCTTTGGTGAGTCTTCTAATACTACTTTGAGCAGGTGCCTCAACTGAATGTGGGTCTGTATAATCTTCTTCAGAATTAGAAAGGATTTGTTGTTCAGCCATATGGACATTATATTTCTGATTTGAAACATCATACTCATAACCATCATCCTCTAAAGATGAGTACCCCTCCTCAGCATGATAAAAAGTATTTGAAGTCAAATAAACCTTGTAATCTTCTCCATTATTCTCCATCAACATTCCCTCTTCCTGCATCCTTTGAGCTACAACACAATAGTCTAGAGAATGTGGTTGATTACAAACTTCATAGAAGTAATTATTACTCACCATATAAGTTCCCTTTTTGCTCAATGGATCAGGAGTCTCTTTGTTTCTTGGCCTAGCTGTTATAGGTTTTCCATCCTTCCAGTTTGTATTATAAGGCATATCATGCAACCTCGGCCTCTCATTTTTGTATGTATTCTCCTATCTGTACTGATAATTATTGCTTTGCTAAGGAGGCCTCGGGTTTTCTCTTTTACTAATTATACCAGCAGCCTTCCTATTGTTTTCCATCACCAGTGCAATTTTTTGTGCTTCAGCCAAATCTCTGGGAAATCTATTTCTCAGTTCGTACCCTGTTTTAGGATCAAATGCATTCAAATAGACACTGAAAGCTACAAAATTTGGAAGCCTTGATCTAGGAGGTACCTTAGTCTGCAACTTGTTGAATCTTCAGTTGAAGTCATAAACTAAGTCATTTTGATTTTTCTGAATTCGCATCAATTCATGAAGAGCAGCATTTGGTGCATTTAGATTCCCATATTATTCTAAGAATCAGTCTTGGAATATTTGGAGAGAATCAATTGAAGATGCAAGCAAGTTGTTGAACCAATCCCTAGCATCTTCAAGAAGTGACATCATAAATAGCCTCATATGTAAATCTTCATATGGCACACCTATGTCTTGGATGAACACATTGAAATTCTTTAAATGTTCTTTAGCAGTAACTGTACTACTCCCTGTAAACTTAGGCACCAGACCTCTCCAGCTGCTATCCATAGGGTAAGGGCATAGATGAATCCTTGCCAAATCAAACTATCTAATCATTGTTGTATACTGTTGAGGGGGAGGAATAGGTGGATACTGATATTGATGCATAGGGTTATTGTATTGTGCATTATGTTGTGGGATGTGATGCTAACTAGGAGGTGGATGCATATCTGTATGCTGAGTAGGAATGTGAGGCGGATGATTTGGCTATATGTATTGATTTCCTGTCTGATGGTGAGGAGACACTAGTGGATTTGAAGGCCCTGCACCATGATTACCCTGCTTATGAGGTGGTACATACTTCGGAGGGGAACTAGCTATCTGAGAAGTAATTTGGACTTTCTGCAATGCAGCCTTCAGATCCTCTCTCCTTCCTCTGTGATTCAAACTGTGCTTTTACTTCCTCAGGAAGCTCATGATCAATAAACACATTTGGGTTTCCTTCCATCTTCTGATCATATTCCTCTTGAATTCTGATTCGTTCAGCCTCACATGCAGCTTGAAACTTAGCCTGTTTTTGAGGATCGAGAAAAGAAAAAGGATTCCTTTGATCCTCTAGAGTACAGGGCTCAACACTCAAATCATTTCTCCATGTATCATAGCAATCATATGTTTCACAATGTGCTCTTGATGCTTTACCTTTATTTGTTAGGCACATGTATTCACTTACCCCTTTTCCCTTATCAACCTTGACATCTTTGTGTGTCCACTTACTACTGCTAGCAGGAGCTCCATTATGACCTCCCCTATATTGAGATCTTCTTCCATTCATGATGAACAGTTGCAAAATTTCTATCAGAGTCACCACTCACTTTTATCATAAAGATGAGAAAATACTTGATGTTTCTTATTCCCAGCGGAGTCTGTATAAAGTTTCTGACTCTATGATTAAGGCTTTGATTCTGAATATTCCCTAGTAGAGTCGCCAATTTTTTAACTCTCAAAAATGCAGGCAAGATGCCTCAAGAGGCTGCCAATCTCTTGATATGGTTTAGGTTAACAAACAACGTCAAACGAATTCAACCTTCTACTCTTTAGGTGCTGCTAAACCTAGGTGGGTGTACCTCTCTGAATTAAGCAGACTTATGATTATACTTTTTACAACAATTTTCTCATAATTGCAATTGGAGGTGAACAAATGAAATCAAACTAGAAAGCAATAACAATACTCTGATCTAAATCCTAAAATGAATGATTAACTAACAGATGTAACGAAACTGAATGAGTCCAAATGATGAAGTGCAGAGACTAGTGCCTTGTTGGGTATCCAGAGTCAAATAACACTTCTCTTAGAAAACTCAAGTTATCTAGTATATATTATGTTTACAACTTGTATAAACATGTGATAATGTGATTACTAAGCTCTACTTGAACAATCCAAATGAATCTTTCTGATTACTGTGATTAACTAAAAGGATTTAGTCTTTACTTGAAAGAACCAATCAATCAACCACACAAGTACAACAAATGTGCACTGATAAATCAAATACAAACTTGTTATATCAATTTAAACAATTAGAAAAGAATCCATATTGGAGACAACTTAGCAATAATTTCACTAGATTCAACAAATAATTGGCACTAGAGAAATGCAGCAACATCAACTAATTTTCATAAATACCTCCATTCTGAAATCATGCAACAATAGTCTCTGATCTAATAATTTTATTCCACTGTATCTACTTGTTGTATATCAAGATCTAATAACTGATGATGTTTTACAATTACAATATTCCAATTTATACACCAGCATGAGAAAAACATATCATATTGAGATTTGATGTTGGCCCTCCACAAAATTCGGGTTCAAATTATGTCGGCCTACAACGGTCTTCAAGCATCTACATGTCGGCCATAGTATTTGTATTTCTGTTGTTCATGAGTGAACATTTGGTGAGAAATAACGTATAGTTATGCCGAAGGAAATTCAATCATTTGACGTCCCCACACTCTTTATGTTTTGCCATGACTCTGTGATGTCAGTGAGACATCTCATAGAGAATCCCAAAGTGTTATCAATAGCCTTCGAACTTGTCGTAACCCAATGGTATCAGAGAGACTCTATATAATTTACTTCATGTTTCACCAAGAGTCTTTTACCATCTGTATGTCACTATAACACCTTGCTTGCTATACCGAAGTGAAAGAGTATTCTTTTTTTCCTTTATGTTTCGGTATGACCACACTACATTGGTGAGATCTCACATAGATTAGGTTTTGTTTCACCGAGGGTCTTCATATATCTCAAGTCACTGTGACATATTTTCTCTCATGCCGACAGAATCTCCATTGCATTCCATCAGCAAGACCCCTAGCACTTCGCCAAGATCACATAACGAAATCACCCTAGTCTCATTGAAAGGTCTATTAAACGAATTCCAAGTGTAAGGTCGGCGAGATCGAAGGTCACTCGCCAAGATCTTACAACGATAGCTATATCTCTCACTAAAAGTCATTTGAAAGAGATCTTTTGTCCTCCGTCGATGAGACATATACATTTCGCTATGATGTTTTACCGAAGACCTTCAACTCTTGCCGATAAGTAGCCTTCCACCACCGGTCGGTAAGACAAATGATACTCGCCAAGACCTTATGTCGATAACCCTTAGTCTTGGCCGATGAAAAACCATATGCATAGTCGGGGAGACATATCGAATTCGGTAAGACACTACCCCAACGCCCAAAAACTCATGTTGATAGATGTCTCCACAGTCGCCAAAACAACATGAATGTTACGTCGATAGCCTGTAGGTGAAACCCAGTCGTTGTGACAATACAAAGGTCTCACCGATAGACCTGAAACAGATAAATATTAGCAGAAAAACACAATGGGTCGAGGAGACCAAAACAGACTCATGCCGATATGGAACAAAATGTGGAAAACGCAAACATAGATGATTTATGGGACAAATATGGGCCAAAATATGAGTAAACATATCATGAAATGAAGAAAATATGCATAAGGAAGGATTCATATGGAGACTCATAGGGTATGAAAGATAGGAAAAAATCATCAAATTTTAATAGTTCCAACATCGGGTTTGCTCCCTCGTCACCTATAAATCTACACATATAGAGAGAAGAAAAAATATTTGTTTTTGAATGGGGGTTTTCCTTAGTCAAACCTCTTGTTTGATAATTAAACCTTGATATAATGGTAATGGCAATTAATAAATGGAAGGAATGATGAATGAACACTTGCTTGCTACAACTCACCAAACATTTAATGTCTTCCCTTAGAGGACTAAATTCAAGCACATCACTCCAAGAAATCTGATCTTTCTTTGCTTGATTTGTTGGATACTTGAATACTTTGATGCTTTAGGATCAACAATTCATATTAGCCTTCACAAGATGACATGAACACACATAAGCTTGATCACGATGATAATAACCTGAATACTACAACAAATGATTGAGAAACCTTCTCTTGAGTGTTCTTGACAATAATGCTTTCTCATATAAAGTTCACCTCTTCCTTTTCGATGTTGCTTAGATTTAAATTAGTAAAAGGGTGTTGTATTTATAGGTGTTTATCTAATTTCTCAAAAAGTAGATTCCAAAAGCCATCAATTGCATATGAAATTCAAATTATTAAAATACCACCAAAAACTTATTAAAATTTGGGATCTAGGACTTATGGAGGACCCACTTTCCCTTGGGAAAATGGGTCATGACCCAGATGTCTAGGACACATTCATTTCGAGGTGATTAAAATATTACTTGCATTAATTAAATATAAGTTTTTCCTTTCAAAAAATGAGAAAAATAGGGCTTTGGAATGCATAATTTGACAAATTAGATGGTTAATTAAGTACAAGAAATTAAGGGACCTAAAAATAGTGTGAAAAATTGTAAATGTATATAATTTCCTACACTACATTTAGCCCCCAATTTGGTGAGAGTGTGAAATTATGATCAAACTCACACTAAAGTAGTCAAATATGTGTCAAGAGAGGTCCAAGTGTACAAATGATGGAAATATAGGATGACAAAGATCAAGGAGGTGGACAAGCCCCTAGGATAAAAGATCCCATTCCAAACCAACATAAGGACAAAGGGACACACAAGATATGTAAGATAAGTACAACAAGACAAGATATACAAGTGTGCAATGTTAAAGTAATGCAAAAAGGAAAAAAGGAAAAAAAGAAAAAGGATGGACTAGTTGCGATTATGCTATTGTCCATAAGAATGTTCATAAGTGAAAAATTGTTATCCACCATGCAAACGAAATATATACTCACAGGCCAGTGAAAACCCTGTGTTCACTAGGTGAGGAGAAAGGATGAGAACCACACACTAGATCTATGAGGTGTGCACTCATAAAAAAGGTGGCACATAGGTAAAGTCGTCACAAAAATTGTGTACCCATAAGTGCAAAAATTTATGAATTTTGAAATGAAATAATTCCAATGTATGCCCCCACACTAAAGGACTTGGTAAACACCATACCGTGAGTCATTAGGGTATGTGCAGGATCATCATGGAAAAAACAGGCCCTTAAGTGGCAAAATATTTAGAAAAATCAAAGTTAGGTAACTTGACGTAAAAAATTGAATAAGTTATCTATATTATTTCAAAAATATGTAAGAATAGAATCTGTAGAAAACTAAACGTAGTTTCTAAACTACTAGGTTTGTTTAAAAAAAACAAAATCTATTTGGTGAAAATTTGAAATTTCAATGAAGTGGTACTTAAATTTTAGGGAAAAAATAAGAAGTAGGTGTGTGTTTGACCACCCTAACCACAATAAAATGATAATATTTTTTTATAAGATTTTAGATATAAGTAGAGGACTCATGCCTCGATGTGATGCATATTTTTTTATAATTTTTTTCCAAGTAAATAATAAATTATGAATTTTTTTTACAACTTTTAAAAAAATATAAAATATTGTATGTATGACCACCTTAACTTGGTCAAAACTTCATGAAATTCAATTTTTCTTTTTTTATTCCTATAGTATGCGAAGCATAGAATGTGACACATGTTTGAGATTCAAAAAATGTGATATCGTTTCAAAGCTATAGATGTTTTTCAATCATCCTATCAATCAGGACTTTAGTCATAATTTGAATAGAAAATGAATAATAATTACTTATTAAATTCAAAGTAAAGCATAATTTATATCAGTGGAAAACTAAGAATATCCTTTCAAAACCCTTTTCATTTCATCATTTTTTGGTAAAATGATAGTCATCAGCCACATACCCATCATATTGCCACTTTTTGGCCCATCATGATCTTGCACATACCCATTAATTTAAAGTAGAAATGATATATGTCAATTAAATAAATCACAATGACATCTTATTTGGAGAGGCCTATGCCAAGCATATGTTCCCAAATAAAGTTTCCTCATGAGAAAGGAGGTTTCCCCCACGTGTAAACCAAAGATAAAACATAAGGGATCCATGTATTTAGGGTCAACACATGTCTTTGCTACTATAATGTAATAGAGCTCAAAACCATCATCATTCCTCAAATACTTTGTGGAACAAAAAAAGAGGAAGGATAACACATATAGAGAGATAGAAGACAAACAATCCTTTTGGGTCAACATGGAGGAGACCTAAATATCTCAATGCTTTGCATCATCCCCAAAATGAAAACACAAGACAATGAAAAGACAATATTTATGACAGATAGAAGAATGTAGATACAAATGGAAAAATGTTATGACAAATTCACTTCCATTGTATCCTTGCACCAACAGAGTAACAAGGGTCATCCATAGAAAGCTCACAAACATAAATACATTCCAAGAAACACAATATGGGGGATCACATTACACACATGCAATCACAAAGAACATAGAAATAATAAATCTAGTATGACACATGTGAACCAACCTAAAGCAAGTTGTCTACATCCCAATATTTTTCATCTATGCAGAAGGATGATAACTAGCCAAAAGAGCAACAACAAGTGTTTTAGTAGGAAAATAACCAAGTTCAACACATGGTGATGTACTCTTTTTAGGAGGATCATCATAGTTGTGCCCATCTAAGTTCATGAATAGGAAAATAAAAAATTCACCTCATTATTCACTTCCTCATCAATCTTAACAATCTTATCATCATCCAAGTTAATCACATTAGGATTTATAATGAAAATTTCCATTGTATGCCCATGTTTTTGTTTTGGTTTAGAAGTTTCATGTTGTGCCAGGGTGAAATCACAATATTGTGTCTCGCTTTTTTCCCAAGATGGATATTTACATATATTTTTAACTGAATCTTCATCTTCTAAGACCAATAGCAACTAAACCATTAAGAATTTGAAGATTATGTGAACTATTGATTTGTGGTAATTTGTGTGTAGATTCTTAATATATATTTTTAATTTTTTTTTGAAATAAATAATGAATCTTTCAACATCTCCTTTAATAACTAGTTTTAGAAAGAAAACAACATTTTTATAAAGTAACGTTTATACCATACAACATAACTTTTTTTTCTATAAAGGATGAAATTCTAATTTTTGAAATATAGATTGTCAACATCAATTTCTAGGGAAAGGATATTTTTTCATAATTTTTTGCTGAATATTCTTTTAAAATTATTTTTTGAAGTCACTATAACTATAATTTGGACATACATGTGTGTCATACAACTTAACTTTTTGTGTAAATAGTGAAATTCAATTTTTAATTTTTTGGGTGAAACAAGGACATCAATACCTAGGGAATGGATATTTTTTGAAATTTTTTTACAATGGTTTACTATTTTTCCACTTCTGCACAACAAAGAGCTTGATGGTCAAAGAAAAACCTATGTTTGGTAAAAATAAAAAATCAAATACATGATAAAATGAAAATATATCAAACCTATATTTGTTAGAAAGATCATTTCAAGGGCTAAAATCTTACTAAATATATTTTTAAATAATGTTATTTAATCCCTCAAAGGGTAAAGAAAAAGTGGTTATTTGCCAACATTTTGATAGGTGCGAAGGAGACTCCATTGTGGGTATGATTTAATACTAGATGGATTCTATCCAAGGGGGTTTGATCTAAGGGGGTATTATCTATCCCTATTCAATTAAAACCCTTTAGATGGAGCCTCTCAAGACTTAAATCATTATTTTTTCTAAAAATAGTTATTTCAAGAAAAAATCAGTACATCCCAAAAGTGAGACACAATATTGTGGTAGCACCCAACAAAGGTGGAGAATCATCATGCTTTGGTTGAGTTGGTTTTTGATATTGGTTTGTTGGTTTGTTATTTTCTTCTAATTGATGAGTAATATCATGATGCCTACGCATATGCTCTTTAGAATTTTGGTTACTTATTGCACGGTTTTCAAGTTATGATGGTGTAGGAGTTGGTTTATCAACCACTGGTTTCTTTTCTTCATGCAAGGGAGGAATAGAAGGATCCATCAATGGTTGGGAAACCACTATCTCTTTAGTTCTATAAACTTATTTGATCTTAGGAGGAACCAAAGGAGTTGTAATTTTATCTCGTGATCTTTTGTAGGAAATGGGTGGGTGAATTGTGTTGGACTTGTCTTGGTTACTGGGAAGGGATTTTGGTACAAGCATTGGTTCATCAATGATGGTTGGGGAGGAAAAAAAATCATTAACTCAAGAATATTTCTAAGAGATATTATGCTATGTGCTTTTCCTTGAAATTTTGATAGGATTTGAAAAAAAAGTCTTCACGAGGCTTTATAGGTTTCATAGGTTCAGGACAAAAGAAATCCAATGAAAAGCTTCCATGGGTATACAAAGGATTGAAGCCACTATGATGCACAGTAAAATTTCATTTCCAAATAGAAATTTCAAGCACTTGTTCAAACTACCAACAAGACAACATCCATGGAGCATAGCCATGGATAGCCTAGGTTCACACATAATTGATCTAACATTGGGATGATGGATAATGATACATTTAATTGCTTCAGTCCATCTTTTAATGGGAGAGTGATCAAACCTATCATAGGGTGAGAAAAACCATCATGTGTTTTGTTTCTATAGTGTAGAAAATTTTACATTCTTCAAAGCGAAGCAATTTCACACTTAATTTGGACCTATTTTGTAGCCTTACAAATTAATCCCGTTTAAAATCATTATTAATAGGCCCCTAAGATCCATTATTTCACATCTTGATTCTTATTTCACCTAAAAATCCCATAAAATCACTTAAAACATCAAAAATCCTAAAAACCCACCTCAAAAAGCTAAGGTGGGACTCATTCACCACCTTGAGCGAATGAATCACCTTAGGTGGGACCCATTTTCCAAGGGTGGCAAATGAGTCCCATTTGGGGTCTTTTTCAAATTTGATCAGACAATTCATAATTTTAATTCAAATTTTTGGTGGATGTAGGCCTTTGATATCTAAAGAACAGTGAATTAGGTGTCAATTCCTATATAAGAAAGTTTCCAAGTCATTTTTATCATTCTAAGCAATTTTGAGCAAGCATTTCAAGAGGAAAGCATCAAGAGTCTTCAAGCAATATTTAACAAGAGTTCAAGTTTCAAAAGAAAGCAAATTTGAAGTCTTGGAGAAGCATTAGAGTGTTTTTGCAGGTCTTCAATCTCACTTTCATTCAAGATATAGCATTTTCAAGGGTTGATCATGGTTGTCTATGGTGAACCATGATGGATTCTAGGTAAGGAAGGTACAAGCATCATTGGAGTTGATTTGAGGTTATTAGAGATCTCCTCAAGTGAGTAATTTATCTTCATACTTCCATTCTCACATCATATTCTTACACATTAGAATCCTGTTCTAGGTTTCTTACTCTTAGACACACTTAAGGCTAGGGTTTTCATGCACATTTCATTATTTTTATCAAGGTTTAATTACCAATCTATGGATTTGACCAATGCAAACACCCCATTAGAAAATCAAGTTTATATTATGTTTTGTAGGTATTTTTCATAGAGTTGGATCTGAAAGTTAAATTGGAAGAAAATGGTAGGTGTTCAAGTGCATATTAGAACTTACAATTGCCAAAAAAGTAGAATGGGACTGATTCACCAAGAGTGTTGATTGAGTCCCACTATAGGATTGATTTTTCTTTAAACAAGCTTCTGTGCAGAAATCTAGATCTAGGACTGATTTTCCCAAGTTGGAAAATGTGTCCTAATTGGTCAAAACGTCAAAATCTCCAGTGCTTTAGAGCTTCAATTAGTCATTTCCAAATTTCTAGGTGCACCTCATTCATCTTACTACTTTTTTGTTCTTTTTTATTGGCATTTCTAGGTCATTTTGTAGGTCATTGCATTGAATTAGGGTTTAGTGTTGCATCTTGCATTTCATTTCCTCTCCAAGTTCTCACTTGGTGGTGAACCCCTCATTAGATCATATTTATCCCTTGAACAACCCTCTTGGAAGATCTCTTTCTCCTTTCCATTGAGATCCCAAGGGCTTGTTCTTGAAAGAAAGTGAAATTTGCCACTTTTAGGTACTAAAACCCTAAAGGTGGCAGTGCAAACAATTATCCACCTTTTATTTTGGTAAACCCAACATGAAGGGAATTTCATTTTCATCCTATATTTAGCTTGCATTAACATTGCATTACGATTTGCATTGCTTAGCTTGCATTCTAGGGTTTCAAATTTTGCATTAGTGAAAAATCATTTAGCTTGCATTTTTTAATCTAAATTGATTAAAAATAATTCAAAATCTACATTTTCATTTTAGATCTAGATCAGAAAGCATAGAAAACATAAAAATCAAATAAAAATTTCATAAAATTTTCAAAAAACTCCCTACTAGGACTCATTCACCACCTTGGGAAAATTAGTCCTAGTCCAAATTCTGCCCTGCATGTCACAAAGTTAAATTGTCTATTTTTAAGCCTTGGGTTACTAGTATTGCTTTTCTATTATAGTTTTCCTACTTTCTATTACATTTAAATCATTAGAAGTAGCCTCATTTACATTCATTGCAATAGTGGATAGAATTAGATGTTTGCACTTTTCATTTTTAGCATTTAGATTACATTACATTAGATATAGATTAGAACATAAAACCAAAGACAAGACCCAACATCTAAGCCCTTGGAGAAAGTTTAGTTATTTGACTTTGTCAAATATCTCTTTCCAAATTAACCTAACCCTCAAGCCTTTTAGTAGTGATGAATTTGACATGTTACATGAAGCCCTTGAAAATTTCATCTCACAAAGTTCATCCACTAAGGCTTGTTGTGAGAAACCAAAACCAAGAGAAGTTAAAGTAATTCAACCTCAACTCATCCTTTACCCACCTTCGCACAAACCACAACCTAAAAAAATCCTTACTTTACCCTCTATCCATCTAAGAACAATATTTTGTAGTAATCAAGTAATAATACCATTTCTCATACATACAAAACTCAAAACAATCTGCAACCATGGAAACCAATACCGACAACCTTACCTTTGCCTAATCCCATTTTTCCTAACTTTCTCCTCATTTAACTTTGCATAGTGCAAAGGAGTATGATCTTGTTGAACAACTTAAGAATAATCCTACAAAGATATCCCTTTGGGACTTAATTTAGAATTCACCTAACTATCACACTATGGTTCAAACAACCTTACAACAAGTAATGATTTGGGTATGTGCAGCATCATGATGGGCCAAAAAGTGGTGATATGATGGGTATGTGTAGGGTATGTGGCTAACGACCTTTTTTTTACCCAAAATTGATGAAATGAAAAGGGTTTTAAAAGGAGATTCTCAGCTTTACACCAATATAAATTATGCTTTACTTTGAATTTAATAAATTATTATTATTCAATTTCTATTTGAATTATGACTAAATTTCTAATTGATAGGTTGATTGAAAAAATCTAGAGCTTTCAAACGGTAACACATTTTTTGAATCTCAAACATGCGTCACATTCTATACTTCACATAATATAGGATTACAAAAAAAATTGAATTTCATGAAGTTTTTACCAAGTTAAGGTGATTAGACATACGAGTTTCTATATTTTTTTAAAATTTGTAATAAAAAAATTCATAATTAATTATTTACTTGGAAAAAAATTACATATAAATATGCATTTATTGTGGTTAGGGTGGTTAGACAGACACCTAGTTCTTATTTTTTCCTTGAAATTTAAGTATTACAACATTGAAATTTCAAATTTTCACCAAATACATTTAAAAAAAAAAAAAACCTAGTAGTTTAGAAACTAAATTCAATTTCATACAGATTCTATTCTTACATATTTTTGAAATAATATAGATAAATTATTCAAATTTTTATGTCAAGTTTCCTAACTGTGATTTTTCTAATTTTTTTGCCACTTAAGGGCCTGTTTTTTCCATGATGATCCTCCACATACCCATTCCTCCTAGTACAAATGCAAATAATTTAGTAGCTCTCATACAAGGAATGGATACAATTAATGTAGACATCACCTTTCATCAACATGAGCTACCTCCTTTGGAATTGAGAAAGAAAAATGATGAACCTTCATGATAATAGCCAAATTCAATAGAATGGGAATAAAAAGGACCCTTGTTGACAATGGCTCAGCCCTTAATGTGTGTAGTGTGAAACTTTTATATAGATTGTGTACAGATAAATAAAAAATGGAACCCAACTCCCTATTGATTCAAGGATTTTCCAACATAGGAAAGCAACTACTTGGTGTGATTACTTTACCTATTACAGTTGGAAATTCTACCTTACAAAATCATATTCATGTTATGCATCATGACCTTTAATACAATCTTCTTTTGGGAAGACCATGGATTCATGGGATGCATGTAGTTCCTTCGACCCTTCATCGTATCATGAAATATGTGTATAACAACAAGGTATACCAAGTTGAAATAGACCTCAAGCTTGAAAGTTGCTTACAAGTTGAAAAAGGAATGACAAGTCCTTTAAGCACATTGATTCCAAAATCCAACATAGAACCTATAGAAGAAGAAAAACAAGAAATGGAAATAGTAGCAAAGTTATTAGATGATGATTGGGGTTCCTTGGAGTTCACACCCTCATTTATGGGAGAATAAATAATCACAAGAAAAGAAGATGAGAAACAAAAGCAACCAATGGTCATGTCAACTCACAACTTGGAAGAAAAATCACAACCATCTACCTCATCCACTCTTGAAGAAGATACAAGCTATACAACAAACTTTGATGAGATAGATTATAAACAACTACCAAACTCGAAAGAAATGGAAAAACTTTATGAGATAGGTTATGAACTTGTGAAACAATTGGGATATAATGGTAAATGATATGGAAAGAAAGAACAAGGAATTTGTGTTCCTATAGATCCTAACACCTAAGAGATAAAAAAATGGCTTGGGGTATTGTCGTTCTAAGATTACGCAAGCAAAAAAAAGGCCTTCGTTATACATCAACACCATCAAGTGCAATCCAAAAATAAATCACCTTGAAACATCCTAAATTGCTTGATATGGGTTCCAAACCATCATGGGAATACTTTGAGGATGATGAAGCCTTGAAGAAAATGCTAGGAGTTTATGAAAATTCATCTACTACTCCTCAAAAGAAAAAGTCTACGAGATAAAATTGATATACAAAAGGACATCAATGATAAAGAGAAAGTCATTAGGATAGGAAAGTGCCTTGATGATGAAGAAAAAGAGGATCACACAATGATAATCCATGACTTTCCCAAGATTTTTGCTTGGAGATATTTATTCATGCTAGGAATCAATGTTGAGATAGTGACACACAACATATTGCTTGCTAAAAATGCTAAGTCAGTTAAACAAAAGATATGAAAGATGAATCTTGAGATAGCTTTACTCATTAAAGGAGAGATTGAAAAACTCCTTGAGGCTAGTTTCATAAGACCTATAGATTATTCTCCTTGGATTTGAAACATTGTAATAGTGGAAAAACTTGACAACTGTATTAGGATGTGTACGGATTTTTTGTGACTTGAATAAAGCATCTCTAAAAGATGATTCCCACCTTCCTAATATTGACATGATAGTTAATTCAACTACGAGACATGCTTTGTTGTTAGTCATGGATAGATTTTTCAGATACAATAAAATCTTTATCAACCCTCAAGATCAATATAAAACAATATGTACAATAGTTTGGGGAATTTTTTTTGGGTCATGATGCCTTTTGGATTGAAGAATGTGAGCACAACATATCAATGAGATAACATTAATATTTCATGATTACATACATAAGATTTTGGAAGACTATGTTGATGAAATTCTATCCAAATCTTTAACAAGACAAGAAAATCTGAATGTCCTTCCAAAAATCTTTGAGCGAATGAAAAAATAAAACATGAGATTGAATCCAAAAAAGTGTCTTTGGTGTAAATATTGGAAAACTTCTAGGTTTTATCATATCTCACAGGGGCATTGAGTTGGACATGAATAAAATTGATGTTATAATTAATGTCACATCCTAAAAACATCTCTCAATTGTGCACATTACAATGAATAATTCAAGCTATTGGTCATTTTGTAGCATCTTTAGCTGATCGAACGTTTCCATTTACACATCTCAAAAATGATGTGCACTTTGATTGGAATGAGAATTTTAAATAGGTTTTTCAGAGTTTGAATAAGTACCTTACAACTCCACCTATTTTATAGCCATCCATGCAAAATAAATCATTCATCCTTTGCACAACCGCATCATCCCATGCTCTCGCAACATTGTTGGCTCAACAAGATGAAAACGGTAAAGAACATCTTGTTTATTACATTAGCCGAACTTTGATTGATTATGAGAAACAATACACAACAATAGAAAAAACATGTTTAGCTTTTGTATTTGCTACAAGTAAAATGAGACATTACTTACTAAATGTGGAAATACATGTGATGAAAAAATTTAATCCTCTAAAACATATTTTTCTTAAAACATATTTATCACGACAGTTGGTTGAATGGGTTATGTTGTTAGTAGAGGTTGTCCTTAATTTTGTTTCACAAAAAGTAATTAAATGACAGGCCTTAATCGACCACTTAGCTGATGCTACCTCACCACTAGCATTACCCATTGTCAACACATTCCCTAATGAGAATGTGTGGACTATTCAAAAAGATGAGGAAGAATGGGAATTATACTTTGATGGATCTAATGGTAGAATAGGCTCTGACGCTAGGGTTATAATAATATTTCCTACAAGAAAGCCTATTCCCCTACCATACCACCTAAACTTCATATGCACCAACAACACAACAAAATATGAAGCATTAATTGCTAGGTTGCATGCTATTTTTGCTTTGGGAGCTTGAAATATCAAGATATTCAGAGATTCACAATTAGTCATAAAGAAAACAAATTGGACATTTCAAGAAAAGCATGAAAATTTATCAAAATACAAGGATCTCACAATGAATTTGTTTGATCTAATTTTTAATCATTTACCATTGACAACCTCCCATGAAAGGATAATTGGCATGCAAATGCAATGGAAAGTGCAGCTTCCCTTATATCACCTCAAGATCCTTCAAAGGATTTCACATTTACTATTCATCCAATTGTGAAACCATCGATTAAGTACCAAACCAAAGATGTATTAATAAAAACTATGGAAAGCTCTAGTGAATGGTATTCACTGATATTTAATTATTTAAAAGAAGGTACCTTTCTAGAGTCGACAACTAAAAATACTTGAGATCATCTTCACAAGCTTGCAACTAAGTATATCATTCTCACCAACGTATTATATAGAAGATCCTTTAACAACCTTTTACTTAGATGTCTTGAAGAATCCAAAATCCCCATAGCACTTGAAGAGGGTCATGCAGGTGCCTGTGGAGGTCATTTTGGAGGAAGATCATTAGTGCAAAAACTTGTTCACATGGGATATTACTAGAGACTTATGGAAAAGGATTGCTTTGAATATGTTAACAGATGTCACAAATGTCAAGAACATAGCAATTTGATTCATGCTTTTGCTTTTGAGATTCGGTCCCAAATTCATATTTGGCCATTTGGAGTATGGGGACTAGATTTGATTGGAAAAATCTCACCACCTTCCTTTGTCAGACATACCTTTTTAATCACCTTGATAGATTATTTCAAAAAATGGGTAGAAGATATTCCCCTTCAATCAACAACTATTGATGTAATATGTCATTTCATATTGGAACACATCATTGCGTTCTTTGGACTTCCTTCCACATTAATTTGGAACAATGGGACACCATTTAATAATAATGACTTTAAATTCCTAGAAACATTTAATAGCCAACATCAATTTTCAACACCTTATTACCCACAATCTAATGGTCAAGCTGAATCAACTAATAAAACTCTTGAACAAATCCTAAGGAAGATAGTAAATTAACATAACAAATATTGGCACACACAATTTACATATGCATTATGTGCTTACTGTACTAGCATTAAAAAGTCCACTGGAACTAGCCCTATAACCTTGTCTATGGTACTGAGGCAATTATGCCCTTGGATTTAGAAATCCCTACATTACGGATTGCTCTTCAAGGACTGATTGATGACAACACTTATAAAGAACAATGGTTGCATCAACTTTAGATGCTTGATGAATAGCACATTAATGCTCTTGAGAATCTCCATGATTATGCTAGAAAACTGCTATGTAGTTATAGTGATCATGTCATCCATCATGTATTCAACAAAGGTAACTTGGTCTTATTTCAAAATAAACATAACGTTAATGCCAACCCGACTAAAAAAGGAAAATTTAGTCCTAATTAGTTAGTACCTTATATAACTAATGAAAGTTATGGGTTTAGTGCATACATTTCAATAGAAATAGATGACACACCTCTCAAAGACCCTATTAATGTCACACATTTTCATAGATATTATGTTTAACCTCCTTGACTAGTATAAATGATAAAGCAGTGGTATTAGAGTTACTGGACAAGATTATGTGTGCCCTCATATTGCTTCATTCTTGAAAAACAATTATTTGTGTGTCTTGAATACTAAGGTGATCATTTAATTCATTTTAAATAATTACTCTAGGTTTCATGCTATTCAAGTTCATCTTGTGTGTTATGTTATATTAGATCCTTATATGCATCACTAGTGCATTTAATTTAGCATAACATGCTTAATCACAATGTTGCATCTAAGAGAAACTATAGTGAGTTTTAATTAGATCACATAAAACGTGTTATATCATGGAGACATTTATTAAATAGTCTTACAAAGATTATTTAATCAATCACATTGCCATTTAACATTCAACATATAAACACAAATAATAGAACATCAAATGATTATATATATATATATATATATATCAAAGTTATTTATACATTTCATCAATATATACAATGCCACTAAGGTCCGTGACTACCAGATCCCTCGAGACCTAGTGCTCGCATCTATTTGGTAGTGGTATATTGGGAGATAGTGCTATCCGATCATGATTGTGATCTACTGAGTGTACTAAAAGAAAATTGTAAACCCTGCACCTATCAAAGGGTCTCCTAACACTACCCTACTATTTGATCTCTCTTTGCCTGAAGTTTCGCTACCTCTGACTGTAGTCTCTCAAACTTTGTTGAGGTCTAAAATGACTGTGCATCTAGGGAAGCATCAACTCAGTGGACTTTCCTCCTAAGACTCTCATACGCTATCTAAAGTCTAAGGTATGGCAGGAACAACTTTGGATCCTACTCCATGATGGGTGGGGGAACATATTCTGAGTCAATGGCTTCCTCATCGGCTAATGTGGGAGCTATCTTTACAACCACCTGATGATAGAGATCTTGAAGATCTCTCATAAATCCTACAAGATAGAAAAAAATAATATAATCAATACACATCATGATATACATGTATTCAAGTATAAAACATAAGCATAAGAATAAGCATAGCAATAAATAAAATAACATCACCTATCTCTCTAGCAAGCCCATCATGTGTAGGGGGCATGGAGGATGTGCTAGCCTCTACATGGCTATGGGTACTGGTGCCTACTACAGCTGCTGCTCATGATCTATTAACATGAATGGGAAATGAATCTCCCCACTCATGGCTTGCTAGATCCTCATCTACTACCTCACCACTCTCACTCATGGACTTCTCCTCCTCCTCATCCTCCTCCTCATCCTCCTCCTTATCACTCTCCTCCTAGCCATCATAGTCAGGATCTATAGTCTCATCACTCATCTATTACATCTATAAATATGTTTTCAACCCTATAGCATGTCTCCTCAGCCCTGTCCTCTACCTCCTCTCCCTCCTCTAGGAGTGGTCTTGTATTAACTATTGGCTTTTCCATCGGAAAGATAGGTTCTAGTTGTGATACTATCCACCACTCTTCATAATCATTTTTGGCACCAACATCATCAACATAAAATACTAGTGGCATATCATGGTTGGAAATAAATCGTCTAGTATCACCGAGTTTCTTGGTACTCTATACTAATCTCCTAAAAAAGGGTCATGCCTTGGGTGCTATTTGAATCTTACCAAACTGTTGCATGACACGATCATAGTACAAAGGTCAACTATGTAATTGTATCTTCCAATCAAGAACCTATCTAGATACAACCTCCTCATTTGTTGATTCTAATCTAGCCATTGTAGCACAAGCTAATAAGGTCTCCAAAGGATCTCATCCTCCTCCAATCGGTCAAATAAAACTCTCTAGAAGTGTAAGTCACCATACTACCACAACCACTGTAGAGTATATCTAAAATCCCGAGGATACCCCAAGGATATCGGACATGGGAACCATGTTAGTCTGGTACATATGATACTCTCTAGGAACCACACCTATAGAAGCTTATAGTGTACCATGTTTTCCACACCCCGAAATACAAATTATCGAAGACCATAGTACAAGTGTGCTAAGATGTTGCACCACCAGTCATATATTGTCATGTGCTCTACCATCCCTTGTATCATGTGTACTAGTCCTCCCTCCAGGTGTGCTCCTTGGCCGTCATGGATGAGTACTAGTGCTATTCTCATCATCATAATTTGTGTAACCAATCAGGCCCATGAGTACAATAGCATCTCAAGATCTATATATTCCCTCACTCTCTCATCATGCACTCATCCACTAAGGTAGTACTACATGTTGTATTTCATCTTGTGAAATCACCTCTCTACTCAGAAACATACTCGCTCACCCCAAATTGAAACTCAGAGTATGCAGTATAGGTCCTCTAGCATGAGGTCATCTCACCAATAGGTAGATGAAATGTACATGTATCTATGTCCATTGTGATGGAACCTACAAATTTTTTTATGTTCCATCTCAAAATATTGTCACATGTTGAATACTAGGCTGGTACCTAAAGGCTTAATGTTTTGCTTGTCATCACTACTAAAGGGTTTTTGTGTTAGCTTGGAAACCTTCCATAAGAAACCCCTAGATATAAATGCTTTCAAAGTTGTAATTGGTTGTTTAACTCTTTTTTCTTGTTGCAAGTCACATTAAAACATCTTATGCCATTAACGGTCATGGGGTAACTAGTCTCTCATGCCTAGGTCTGAGTTTCTCATTGTATATATAAGGTTGAGTAAAGTTCCTTTTTGGCCTTTACATCCTTTGCATTTTATGACTTAGGAACTTTTGAGCCCCTTTTCTCATGTCATCCTAGAAGTTCCACTTGATTAGAACAAATTATGGGCATGTGCTTAAATTTTTTCAATTAAGTCATGTTGGCCACTGGGTATGTGTAGGATCATGATGGGCCAAAAAGTGGCAATATGATGGGTATGTGGCTGAAATTATTTTTTTTATCAAAAATTGATGAAATGAAAATGGTTTTTAAAGGAGATTCTCAGATTTCCACCCTTATAAATTATGCTTTACTTTGAATTTAATAAGTAATTATTATTCATTTTCTATTCAAATTACAACTAATGTCCTAATTGATAGGCTGATTGAAAAAAAATTATAGCTTTCAAATGGTATCACATTTTTTTAATCCAAAATATGCATTACATTCTATGCTTTGCATACTATAGGATTAAAAAATAAAAATTGAATTTCATGAAGTTTTGACCAAGTTAAGGTGGTCAGACATACGAGTTATTTACATTTTTTAAAAATTGTAATGAAAAAATCATAATTAATTATTTACTTGGAAAAAGATTACAAAAAAATATGCATCACATCGGGACATGGGTCCTCTAATTATATCTAAAATCTTATAAAAAAATATTATGATTTTATTGTGGTAGGGTGGTCATACAGACACCTACTTCTTATTTTTTCCCTGAAATTTAAGTGCTACTCCATTGAAATTTCAAATTTTCACCAAATAGATTTATTATTTCTTTAAAAAAACCTAGTAGTTTAGAAACTAGATTCAATTTGCTACATATTATATTCTTACATATTTTTGAAATAATATAGATAACTTATTCAAATTTTTACGTCAAGTTACCTAACTCTGATTTTTCTAAATTTTTGCCACTTAAGGGCCTGTATTTTCCATGATGATCCTGCAAATACTGTTGTTCTTTATCACTCATCACATATTGCTTTTGAACTGTATGCTTTGAATCAATGACAAGCAATGAGTAGTATTGTGTTAAGCTTTTCTCATCATAGATAGTTTTGAGAGCTCTTAATATGAAATTGTGATAGGCGATACTCTTTCATGTCGTTATAGTGATTGATTTTTTTCCTATCACTAATGGCTTTTGAGCCTTGAGTTTTGTAATAGCAATAAGTGATGGCCTCTAGTATTTCATTCTTTTTTGAATTTCTCTTCATGGATTATTATGTAATTGCAAGTTTTGAAATGGTAATGAGTGATATGATGTATCTCATGTCCTTCGCGCATCACATATTTTTTTTTAACGCCAAGTTCTATATTAGAAATACGTGATGCAAATGTTCAATGTAATCATTGGGATCTCTCATCGCTAATTGCTTGCAAAATGTATGAGGAGAATTAGTGATGAGCGATGGCCTTGATGCTTTTATTTTATCACTCATCATGGATTCATTCCAAAGCTTAAGTTTCAAAACAGCGATGAGTGATGGGGTTATCTGTTCAAGTTTCTTTCACTACCTTGAATATATCTTATGTGCGATGTCTTTTGTATCATTGATTCTGATGCATGTGCACATGTCTTTAATCTAGACTCTTCAACTTATCTCCTATCGTTGACATGATCCATAGTTTGAAGTATGAATCAATGATGCATGATAGGAACATGAACATGATCAAGGAGGGGTCATAAATTCAAGGGCTAAGATTTCATCACTTGGATTCTTTCATCACTGATTGAACTAGTAAGGGATGAAATCTGTCAACAATAAGCGATGACTATTGAAGGAAAAGGAAACATGGCATTATCTAGTGGAAATCATAGAAAGCAAAAAATAAAGTAGTAGGACGAGTGGAGAACTGTTGACATGGTTTTAAAGCATGATGTTCCAATGGGCTTATGTTCATTGCAACAATACTCTCATCATTGATTGAACCCTTGGATTTGGGGCAAATAAGTGATGAGCGATAGAGTGTATAAGGGACTGTTCTCTTCAAAAACCTAGTTTTTTGTACTTCTCTGGTATTAATTAAGGAGAACATATTGAGTTGGTGATGCATGCTAATTGTTAGATCAAATATGATTATTGAAGATTAAGGAAAAACATAGCAGTGTTTGAGGTGGAATCATTGTTTTCTAGGAACAAGTTGCTAAAGGCTGAAAATTGATGCTAATGTTATCCATGGATGAATTTTTAAAGCCTCAACGATCGATGACCCAAAATCAAAGCTGAGTTGCTAAGTTATCAACTCGCTCGTGTGAGGATTTCTTGAATCATTAATTTTTGCATGGTCTGAATCATCTATTTAATACAGATTGCTTGTTGTTCATTTTCACCATTTTTCAGTTTGTAGAGAATGTAAGGTGTAGGTTACTAAAGAAGTGAATGTTCTTGTCTCGGGTGAGTTAATATTCAATTGGCATCTTTGTCATTCATGCTCTACTTCACATAGGAATTCCCTTTTTCTGGGACTAGTTGTGATTTTTCGTGGTTTGTGAGGGTACTTCCATGCAAATTTGATTCTGAGGGTTTTTAGTTGTGAGTTTCTTCTTAGTTTAGTCTTTCTATTTTTCACCATTTGTTCTGTGAGATGGGAAAGTCTAGTATGCCAATTCAGCTAGTTAGGAGGTCTAGCTAGCTTAATGCATTTGAATGTTATGAGGATGTTTGGAGCTAAACAAGAAGTCTTGACAACTTCTGAGGTTTGAAATGGTAAGAGGAGGTCCCATGGTCATAAGAAGAAAACATTTGTCCACAATATTTACAACTTAAGGAATAGAACCATTTCAAAAGAAATGGTCAAGTTTAAGGGCAAGGAGATTGCTAAGCCTATGAAGAAGGCTAGGAAAAGAGACAAGAGTCATAAGGCCTGCCTAGGAAAACACAATTCTACCATTATTTCTCTTTGATAGTGCTTCAGATGTTGGAGGAGATACTAACTTAGGATATGGCTAGTATCTTCACTCTCTGGTGCCATATGAAAGCTTTGATGGGGACGTGGTGATGGTTCCTCAAATTTCATCATGAACAAGGAGTGCTCAAGCATACTTCGATGTTGATGACTTGGAATAGAGTCTTCTCCTTGTTTTTGTTTTTGATGATTCCATGGTCTTTGCATAGGAGGTGCTCTTTTCAATGTGTCAGTGGCTTTGGTATTTTACTCTTCCATGCTGATGTGGAAGTCCTCTGACTAGTATGATACAAAATCTTCTATTTATTATGGATGTGGCAAAAATAGCTAATGGTACCTTGTGCATGAATTTTGTCTTTTTCCTCCCCCTACTTTGAAATGATTACATAAAACTACCTAGGGAATCTCTCAAAATAGATTGAAATTAGATTTTGAAAAGAAATGAAATGTACTTGTAACTCAGCTAGATGCTTGTTGCTCCCCTGTTTATAAAGGGGATTTCATGGTTGAATGAGGAGAGTTCAAAAAAATTTGAGTCTAAGAAAGGTCTAGGAAAAGGTTGTGCTCAAAGAGCAATATAATGTAAATAGATAAGTTGATGAATATATTAGAAGCAAGTCTAGGATATGAGTCATAATGTATATTGATCTCAAAATGGCTTTACAAATTAATATTAGTAATGAAAGAAAATATTAGTTCTAAGATATATCCTCTCCTGTGTATTTTCCTTGGAAATTATGAATGAAATTGTTAATTATGATTCTGTTTGTCTTATTTCATTTGAACTAAATGAATGGGATTTTTTATGCTTTAATTCAAGGAGTTGATTTAATGCTAAAATAAGATCATTGGTTTGTGGGAAAAGGATATAGGATTTGGTATCGAAGTAGTGTTTTAAAATGTAGTGAGTTGGATGTCACAAAGTAGTGTGCTAATAGTCCCCTAATTATTGATTTTAGAGTATAATTGTATTACTGATTGATTGTAAAGTATGAATCCAATGTTCCCTTAGACTAGGCATTGGTCTTTCCCTTAGCTTATCTTATGATTGATTGAGCTAGTGTTGAACCTAGCTAGAGATTTCAAATGGGAATGAATTCATAAAATATTTTAAATCACACCATACAAACCTTTAGTAGCAACATATTCCCTGCAATAAAAAGCAATTATGTAAGAGGTTTTCCAAGCCTTTAATGATATTTTCTCTTTTTCACTTCCTAAGGAATACATCTATGTATGGAAATTCTCTTGATCAAGTAGGGATATTATGAGCATAAATAGGTTACCCTTTTGGATTTCATAGACCTCAAAGAGAAGAAGTGGGGTTTTAATGCCTCACTTATGTGTTGGCCAATCCTCACCTTTACTAACAATTGAGTTTTTGCAGATTCATAGGTAAGGGATGAGATTAAGTTTGGTTCATAAAAAAATAACCAACAAAAATGGTGACTCTATTGGGAAAAATTGAACTGAGAAATTTGGTTGCATATTGTCTTATCAAAGAGTTATTCAAATATTGAACTATTATTTGTAACTGGAGGTTAAAATTATTGAGTCATATTTTCCCATCTGTGTCACCAATAGAAATGGTGACTCCGCTAGGGAATTATTTAAGAAAACCTTTCAAGTAGGTCATTTTTCTTTGATAGAGTCATTAAGGTTCTAAGTTAAAGTGCTCACTAAAAGTGGGTGGCAACTCCGAAGAACTTTGTACTAGTCAAAATTGTTTGAAGAAGCTTAAAGTGAAATCAATTGGTGGATTAAAATTCATATCTATTGAAGCTTGGTCCTCTACAAAGGAGGTGGAGACTCTATGCAAAGAACCTGCTAAAGTGTGATATCTACAAATATATCTAGGTATTTTCCCCTATTTTGATTTGTAAGAAGAATCAAATTGTAAGAAATCCATTTTCAGAGATATGGAAGAATTACTTTATTCCCAATTTAGAGAGTTAAGCACTAGGGAAGGGAATAGTGATGGCCATTTCACATACTTATGAGTTGAAATTTCTAGTATCTAAATGGAATGGAAGAAGTATGCTTATTTATGTAATTTCCCTTTTAGAAATTTTTAAGGCATGCGTATATTTGAGTTGTGTAGCTTTGTAATCATGGTGAGGTAGTTAATATTTGATGAATGAATAAAGATACATTAGAAATGTACCATTCACATGCATTTTCTGAATAAACATCAACTGAAAGTATGCTAGAAATACAACTCCTAGAGTACCCTTAAAGGAAGTTCTTTATTGAGATATATAAGCCATTAAGTTTTGGTGGTATTAAAGGTTTACCTAATAAGATCCCAGATGATATTAGGAAAAATTTACCAAAATTTACAAGGAAAAAATATGAGTCAGCTTCTAAACACTTGATTGCATTCATAGATTTAATGGGTGATTTTGAAATAGATCATGAGGATGTTTTCATGAAACTTTTTGCTCAGTCATCAAAAGAGAATGCTAGAGATCGGTTTTAATTTCTACCAATTAGTTCTATATCTTTGTGGAATGGTTTCATAGTTGGATTTATGGAGAAATTTGGTGAAAAGGTTAATCCTAGCTAGTTAAGGAAAAGAGTTATGGAAATCCAAAATGATGAAGATGAGTTGGTTCCTACTTTCAACCTCAGATTTGAGCAAGTGATAAGAGATATTCCTAAATACCTAAGACCTAGTGATGCAAAATGTTTTATTATGTATTTAGGGGAATTTTCTAATGAAATGAGTTAGTTGATAAGGGATAAAGAACCCAAAACATTGCAGCAATGTTGTCACATTGCTATGGATATTGAAAACATTGTGAAATATTCAATTATGAAAGGACATGTGGCTGCAAGTGTTTCTTGTCCTAGTTCACATCAAGTGAATGTATCTCCTAAAGATACAAGAGTTGATCAAGGTGATAATGATTTAGGTGTCACACTTTGTTCACTCTCACAACATGTTAATCAAGAATTGACTTAGGATAGACCTCCACATGTTTCACTAAATAATGATCAGATGTTGTTAGTCTAAAGATTGTATAACATGAAGAGATATGAGAATGAGTTTCCATATGAGTTGTTAGCAAGGTTCTTAGATACCTTGCTAGAAATCCCTAAAAGGTTAAAACCTGAAGATTCAGTTTGCATTGACCTATTCTATGACATTTATGAGGCAAGACTTAGTACCTTTCCCAAGGATTTCAAGCCTCGAGATTTTGATTAGATAATTGACTGGATTAGAATCACTAAGGAAGAAAAGCATGATTATGAACAAAAAATGGGGTCTCAAAATGGAAAAAGTTCCTTACTAACAAAGACCAAGAGTTTACTCAAAAAATGGATAAGGATGTTTCTAAAATGAATGTCTACATAATAGTATGAATGATGATAATGTCATACTTGCATATATTGTTGATGCAATTATAAATTTTGATAACCAGGGGAATGAAGATGAAAATTTTAATTACTCTCATAAGGAGTACAAACCCTTTTGTGGGGAAAACTTGAAGGAACCTTTCTTGCTCAAGGAATTTCATTGTGTTAGTACTCATGAAATTCTCTCTTTACCAATAGATAAATAGATTACACATTTGATAGAATCTTTGAAAGCAATTCAACTACTTTAGAACTAAAGCATCATGATGTTATGATTGGTGCTAAATTTGAAGACATGAATATTTATATTTAGACTCTGGAGCCTAATTTAATTATGGAATGAGTGATGTCATTCAACAGGGTCTTGTTTCTAAATGTTTAAATGAAGCAAAAGTAGGGTGTCCAAATTTTATGATAGAGATAGACATGATTGTTCTTGACCAAAGTTCTACTAAGAAATGGAATGAAAGGGTTTACTTAGAGGAACAAAATTTATGTTCAAGTTGTAATTAGTCCTATGAGTCAGTAAACTTATCATTTAATATTATAGTTGAATATCCTACTACTGATGATATTAAGTTTGAGCTAGTTGATCCATATTTTGAAATTTTTTGTTTCCAATTAAAAGATGATATCTAGAAAGAAGAATAAAATTCTGGCAGTGATCTTGAAACATAAATTATCTCTAATATTTGGGATAATATGAATTATGCCCTTTATGTGAAATGTCTTTCTTTAAGGAAAAATGAAAATGCCATGGATTATGAGAAACTAATTTTTCAAGGTAATAATGCATTTGGCAACATAGCTAGTTTAAATTGTTCTAATGAATATGAGCGCAAATGTGAAATGAAACTTGTGTATGAACATTTCTTGTTCATCACATAGAGTGAATGTGTACTCCTAAATAGGAATTTTGGAAGGAATGTATGTGAGGATTTCTAGCTTAATGAGTAAAGTGAATCTAATATTAGTCAAATGGATTATGAATGTTTCACTTTCCCAGACTAGTTAGATGAGCATTTGGTGCAATAAAATGATGACCTGAGTCAGAAAGGTTGTTACACTAATCATATATCCATGTTAACACCTGATTACAATGCATAGAGGGACATGAATGTAAGAGATAATTGCAAGAACTAACACATGTCTATAATGGTTGAATACAATGACTACAACATGATTACCTGGTGGGCCCTTCATGATAGTGTTTTCTGCTTGGGCATGGTGCAAATAGTGGAATATAGGGTACTTGATAGAGGTAGGAAACATTTTTAAGGTTGGTCTAGCCCTGTAACTTGTGTAAATAATGTATATTTTTTGTTCTTTTGGGTTGGTTCTCTTGCTTTGTTTCTTGTTTTGGCTCTCTTTTCTTGGTCTACTTCATGTGAGATTTTAGGATCTCGCCATGCTTGCAAGAGGCATGCATTCCCATTTGAAGCCACTAATGGAACCTACAAAATTTTGTATGTTCCATCTAAAAATCTTGTCACATTTTGAATACTGGGTTGGTACCTAAAGGCTTAGGGTTCTACTTGTCATCACTGTTGAAGGGTTTTTGTGTTCATTTGGAATCCTTCCTTAAGAAACCCTTAGCTCTAAACACTTGCAAGCTTCTAATTTTTCATTGACCTCTTGTTGCTAATTTTCAATCAAATTAAAATATCTTATGTCATTAATGGTTGTGGGGTAACCGGTCCCTCATGCCTAGGTCCGAGTTTCTCATTTTCTATAAGGTTGAGTAAAGTGCCTTTTTGGCCTTTACATCCTTTACATTTTATGAGTTAGGAACTTTTCAACCCCTTTTCTGGTGTCATCCTAGAAGGTCCCCTTCATTAGAACAACTTGTGGCATGTGCTTAAAAGTTTTCACTTAAGTCTCATCATCCACCATTCTTTATTGCTCATCGTGGATTGCTTCTGAAGTGTATGTTTTGAGTCAGTGACAAGCGACGAGCGGTATTTTTTTAAGATTTTCTCATCGCAAATAGTTTTGAGAGCTCTTAATATGAAATGGAAATGGGTGATACTATTTCCTCTCCTTATAGTGATTGATTTTTCACCTATTGCTAAAGGATTTTGAACCTTGATTTTTGTAATAGCGATCAGTGAAGGCCTCTTGTCATTCACTTCTACATCACTCATCATAGATGATTATGTAATGGTAAGTTTCAAATTGCAATGAGCGATATGATGTATCTCATGTGCTTTGCGCATCACAATTTTTTTTTGAATGTCAAGTTCTATATTAGTGATACACAATGCAAATGTTCAATGTAATATCTACGATCTCTCATCACTAATTTCTTGCAAAATGTATGAGAATAATTAGCAATGAGCGATGGACTTGATGATTTTCTTTTATCGATCATTGTGGATTCATTCTAAAGCTTTGGTTACAAAATAACAATGAGGGATGGGGTTATTTGTTCAAGTTTCTTTCATTACTTTGAATATATATTATGTGTGATGTCTTTTGTATCATTGATTCTCATGTAGGTTAACGTGTCTTAATCTGGCCTCTTCACCTTATCTCCTATCATTGATGTGATCCAGAGTTTGAATTATGAATCAGTGATGCACAATAGGAAGGTGAATGTGATCAAGGAGAGGTCATAAATTCAAGGGGTAGGATTTGATCACTTGAATGATTGCATCACTGATTGAACTAGTAAGGGATGAAATCTATCAACGATAAGAGATGACTATTGAAGGAAAAGGCAATGTGGAAATATCCTAAGGACATCATAGAAATCAAAGAAGAAAGTAGTAGGATGAGTAGAGAACTGTTGATGTTGTTTAAAGTAGGATGATCCAATGGGCTGAAGTTCATCGTGAGAATACTATCATCACTGATTGAACCCTAGGATTTAGGGTGGATCTGAGATGAGTGATGGAGTGTATAAGGGACTGTTCTCTTCAAAAAAAAGATATTTTATACTTTACTGATATTAATGGGGGAGAAAAAATTGAGTTAGTGATGCATGCTAATTGTTAGATTGCATATGATTAATGAAGATTAAGGAAAAATGTGGCCGGATTTGAGGTGGCATCATTGTTTTCTAGGAACAAGATGGTAAAGGCTAAAAAATGATTCTCATGATGACCATGGATGAAGTTTTAAAGCCTCAAGAATCAACGAACTAGATTAAAAGTTGAGCTACTAATTTATCAACTCACTCACATGAGGATTTATTGTATCATTAGTTGTTGCATGCTCTAAATAATTTATTTAATGTAGATCGCTTGTTGTTGTTTTCACCATTTTTTAGTCTGCAATAAATGTGAGGTGTAGGTTAGTGAGGAAGCGAGCGTTCTTGTCCTAGGTGAGTTAATCTTCAATGGGGGTCTTTGTCATTTATGCTCTAGCTCACCTAGGAATTTCCTTTTCTAAGACTGGTTGTGATTGTCAGGGTTTGTGGGTGTACATCCCTACAAATTTGATTATGAGGCTTTTTAGTTGTAAGTTTCTGCTCAGTTTAGTCATGTTATTTTTCACTCATTGTTTTGTGAGATGGGAAAGTATGGTATGCCAATTCACCTATCTAGGAGGTATAGCTGGCTTAATGTGTTTGAACGTTATGAGGATATGTCTATAGTTGAGCAAGAAGTCCCAATGACTTCTTTGGTTTCAAAGGGTAAGAGGAGGGCCCATGGTCATAAGAAGAAAATGTTGGCATATGGCTTTGAGAGATCATTTTTGGCTACTTGTGTTGCCATTGATGGCAACTCAAGTCAGCTATATAGTCCATAGTGTTAGCATTACTCCTATAGGCAAGAAAAGTAAGATTTTGTTATCTATCAATAGAAAGAATGAAGAGCAGTGCATCTAGTTAGTATTTTGATCTGATCGCTTCACTGGATAATTATTTTGTGATGTGGATCTCTAGGGAAGCCTTCTTATCATGTGTACTATCCTACTAGTGAGTTTTGTGGTGTTGGATTAGTTCAAATTTGTGATAAGAGGTTTGGTAGTATGGTTCATGGTTTATTCTCTTATTTTGGCCAACATGTTTCATATGGCATATCACAGATATATGTGGAGTATGTATTTAGTTATTTCTTATCTTTGTACCATTGTTTTGGGTCCCTATTAAAGTCTAGCCAACTTCTGTGGGTACACATCAACACTAATTAATGAATTGAGCTGACATAAGCAAGAATATAATATTTTGTTGTGAAGCCGACATACAAGGAATTCTTGATTAGTGGGTATATAAAGGAGATCAAAAATCATTTTGCATAAGTGATAGAAGTAGTGAAGGAATTGTGGTAGAGATAGAATTTTATGTGTATCAAGGAGCTAGAGAGCAAAAAATGACAGATTAGATATTTAAGGGTATAATTTTTTTGTATGTAGAGCACACCAAAAGTGTGAATTGGTGTAAAGATATAGAATATGATTATGAGATTCATTGGAACTAAATCCAAGCATTTGGAGATGTTGTACTCTCAGTTCAAACTTTTTTAGAATATCAATTATACTTTATAAGACAGTGAGCCTTTGTCTCTTGAGCAGTGAGCTCTAGACAGTGCACCTGAATGCAAGTGCATTACCCTCTTTTATTATACTTTTAATAGAGTATACATTGTGGATTAATCTCCACTGTGGTTTTTCCCCTAATAGGGCTTCCATGTAAAAAAAATTGGTGTTATGGTGTTCTTTAATGTGATTGTAAATTTCCATCTGTTTATGTGTTGTGGATGTTGTTTTAAGTTCAATTATTGTTGTTGATAGTTTTGGATCTGGTTTGAAAAGTAAAATATCATGGAGCATTGATTCACCCCCCCTCTTAGTGTTTCTAGTGTCCAACAATTGGTATCAGATCAAGTTCCTCTTTTGAGTTTAATAGCTTGAGGTGAATCTTGAATTACAATGGACACTGGTGGTCTTCAACAATAGCTTATGGTGGCACTTAATGATCTTGATTAGTCCAAAGAAGAGGTCATGGAACTAAAATAAAATCTTATGTCTTCCAAAAAATTCATTCAATCATTGAAGGATAAGATAAATGAGTCAAGGGAAAAGAGGAAAGAACTATGTGGTCAATTAAAGAAAAACAAAAAGCAAAGGTCTAGATGATGTCCATCTGAATCAAACCCTAAGGGAAATAATAGAAGAATGTGAAAAGCTTGCTAAGGACAATACAACTCTAAATATTGAAATGGAATTTGTGGCAATGAAGTTTACCAAAGAGATTGAGGAAAGAAAGAAGATTGAGGAGAATCTGGCCTAGTCCCTAAAAAAGAAATCTGAAGAATGCAACAAAATCAATAGTGGATTCATTCAGCTAGAAATTAAACTGCAACAATCCAAAAACAATGAACAAGAGCTTGAAAGATAGGTAGTTATCCTCAAAAATGAGCTTGCTACTACAAATTATTTCAAGGATAAATTTTGGATAAGCTCTGCTAGGCTTGATGAGATAACCAAAGGACAAAAGGATATAAATGACAAGCAAGGTCCTGGATATGAGAAGGGTGAGAGCTCCAAATCTGAACAAAAGAACCTTGAAAAGATGAACAAAGGAAAATATATCTGGTAACGCAACCTAATGCTCAAAAATTTAATGAATACTACTTTGTGGGTATGTGCACGATCATCGTGGAAAAAATAGGCCCTTAAGTGGCAAAAAATTCAAAAAAATCAAAGTTAGGCAACTTGACATAAAAATTTGAATAATTTATCTATATTATATCAAAAATATGTAAGAATAGAATCTGTAGAAAATTTAATGTAGTTTCTAAACTACTAGGTTTCTTTAAAAAATAAAAATCTATTTGGTGGAAATTTAATTTCAATGCAATAGTACTTAAATTTGGGAAAATGAAGTAGGTGTTTAACCACCCTAACCACAATAAAATAATAATAATTTTTATAAGATTTTAGATATAAGTAGAGGACTCATGTATCAATGTAATGCATAATTTTTGTAAATTTTTTCCAAGTAAATAATTAATTATGATTTTTATTACAACTTTTAAAAAGTAAAAACTGTGTCCCACCACCCATCAAAACTTTGAAATTAAATTTTTTTTTAATCCTATAGTATGTGAAGCATATATGTGATGCATGTTTTGGATTCAAAAAATGTGATACCATTTGAAAGCTATGGATGTTTTTCAATCAACCTATCAATCAAGACTTTAATCATAATTCAAATAGAAAATGAATAATAATTACTTATTAAATTCAAAGTAAAGCATAATTTATATGGGTGGAAAGCTGAGAATCTCCTTTAAAAACCCTTTTCGTTTCATCAATTTTGGGTAAAAATAAAAGTCGCCAGCTACATACCCATCATATTGCCACTTTTTGGCCCATCAGGATCTTGCACATACCCTTGCTTGCAATAAATTTGGACATATGGCTTCTCAGTTTAGAAAGATAAACCCTAGTATTCCATCATTTTCTAGTTAGTGTTTTAAATGCTAAAAGATTGGTCATAAAGCATTAGAATGTAGAAGTATGTCTGTCAGTACAAGTAACATTAAATGCTATATTTGTGGAAGATTTGGACATGTTCCTAATCAATGCAGGTTAAGAGGAAATCATTGGAATGGAATGGTATAGACTAAAAAATCTGGTATGCTATGATTATAACAATTTTGGGCACATTGCAAGATTCTACAGGAACATAAACTTGAACAAAATAGGTCTAGTTTATCAAAGAAGAAATTCATAGAAAAAAAACCAAGGAAAAGGAAAGGAATTTTTGGAAGAGATCAGAGATACGATGAAGAAAACATGGGTAAAGAAAAGTAAATCTTATGAAGGAAACAAGGCTATATCGGAAGCTCCGTCTGGTAACTATTCTGGAAATTAATTTCAGGCCAATGGCCTAGGGGGAGTGTTTTCCATGAAAATATCTTGTCTCCCTATGATATTGTTGGCTCCGAATTGATGGATGTTGTCAGTTGTTGTGTTGTTTATTATTGAAAGTATCAGTAATCATCTATTGAGTTGAATGAAATGGTACAGATCCGTAGTCAGATTCTTCACTTGTTGTTTGAGTTTGTAGAGTAACTGAAACATTTAGGAAAATGCATTTAATGCAGCAAAAACATTAAGTGAGTAAAGATATAAAAGTGAATTTGAAACCCTAATTCGTCATTGTGCATTAAAGGATAACAGTTAGAGATAACTTACAACAAAATTCCAAAGGAGTGAAAGGTTAATCTTGCGGTGAAATCTTGAGGTATTTTTGTTGCTTATAAATTTCATATCTATTTGGCGATTAACAGAACCCTGTTTGGTATGAAAAATGAAACAAACCAAGGAAGTAACTCTAGATGAGGATAGTAGTCAAAAAGTTAGGGATGAAATAAATTTGTTGTCTCCCATTGAATTGAGGAGGCTTGGAGGATTGAAGCATAAGAATTTGAATATATGGAACGAATTTCCTCATTTCGTCAGTATGGAAGTGGTTTGGTTTATCTTGAACAGATTGGACAGATATATCCTCACTTTGGATAAACCCTATCAAATCTCATAGGATGTAATCAAGAATCTAACATGACTATGCAATGTTGGTGATGTTCCAAAGAAGAAATTGATTCAAAATGTTGAGGTCAAAGCCCTAACCAGAATAAGAGGAGATCAAATGGATTTGATAATTGTGATGATTAAAGATCTGCTGACAAGGTATGTTGCACATGGAATCACTTATAAGATCTTCAGAAACCTAGAAGGATCAACCTCGACAGGTGTTGTATATCACTCACAAAATGATAATAGAAAATGAAGACTTTGACCTATGTAGTTTGATTAAGGATAAAATGATGAAGAATGTACAATTAACAAAGGATATTGACTACCCCTTTAGGTTTGACACCCTTTCAATATGCATTATGATGTATTTTCTTAATTGATTGCCTCTAAATGACAATTTGGTGTGGAAAGAAAATCCATCAGTCTGCAAGAAAATCTTTGTGCATTACAACTCTTTTGAAAATGGGGAACAAGTTTATGAAAAATTCTTTAGAAAGGTGTTGGAAAAGTTTGATGTAAATATTATCTCTCTTCCAATAAAAATAACTAAATTTGCGTCATCCTCCAAGAAGACAAAGAAAAATCAAAAGACAGGAAGAGATTTGGCCGATGTCACTCCTCTAGTACCCAAGTTAGCAAAAGTTGAAGAAAAAGGGAAAGAGAAATTGCTTGTGGATGTAGTAGATGAAGACTCTGATGAGTATACTCCAAGAGATCAACCTAAATAAGGTGAATCATAAATAATATTAGTTGAAGACAATGATGAAGAAGGTTCTCTGTTCAAATCAAAGATAATGTAAATTATTCAGGATGAAGATGGGATGCAAAAGATAACTGACATATGGTTGAATGGACCATCTTATGAGCATGATGCCATTGAATACACTTTAGGAAGATACTTTGCTGATAACAATATTGAATTATAGAGTTTGAAGGATGTTCTCCTAGAAGAATTGATTATGTTAAGGAGGCTATGGAATCTATTCCTTTCAATAAGGAGGAAATAATTTCCCATTTTAAGATGTAGTTTAGGTTGTCTCTTGCAAAGTTGAAGAAGAAAATGAATGTATTGAGACAATGCATTGATTCGGCCAATAAATTCTTCAATTATTGTTTAAAGTGTCCTCATGTGGTTGGAAAGTACAAGGATAAGTTGGAGGAAATTGAAAAAGAGCTTGTCAAAATTGGAGAGGACTATAGTACGTTTTTGGATAAGGATGGAAAGGTTAAGAAAAAGGTTCATGATCTGCAAGGTGACCATGCAAAGGTACACTTTGCTAGAAATAATCTCATGGAAACCTTCTTGAGAGTAAAAGACCTGACTAAAGGAAGACTAGAGTAGATGATTTAACTGCTAAGGATAGGAGAAAAGCTAGAAGAAGAAATCACCATCCCTGAATCCCTTGTCTAGATTATCAATATAAAATCAGAGAATAATAGCTTGATTATAGCCATTCGGATTGTAGTGGACTCTTGGAAGAAATTCCTTCTAGAAATTAAAGCTAAGTATAAAATAATCTTCAAATTTTTGTAGCAGAACTTTCTCAAATTTTGATTCAACTCTTTATTTTTCAAAGGAGAAAGAATAAGAAGAGAAGTATAGTAGAAGCTTTTTCATTGATTTCATAGTGGGAGAGATTGTAGTGAAAGATTTCCTTGACATCAAAGGGGGAGCAGTAGTCTTGATTTTTTTGAGGTTTTGGTTTTGACACTAGTCAATTTTTCACTAAGTGTTGCCATCAATGCCAAATGGGAAGATTATTCACATATGGATTTGAGAGATCATTTTTGGCTACTTGTGTTGTCATTGATGGCAACTGGAGTCAGTTTTATGGTCTGTAGTGTTAGCATTACTCCTATTGACAAGAAAAGTAAGATTTTGTTATCTATCGGAAAAAAGAATGAAGAGCAGTGCATCTAGTTGGTAAGATGATCTAATCACTTCACCAGATCATTATTTTGTGGTAGGGATCTCTAGGGAAGCCTTCCTAGCATTTTTACTATCCTACTGGTGAGTTTTGTAGTGTTCAACTAGTCAGAATTCATGATAAAAGGTTTGGTAGTATGGTTCATGGTTTATTCTCTTATTATGGCTGACATGTTTCATATGGCATATCACAAATATATGTGGAGTATGTATTTAGTTATTTATTATCTTTGTAACATTGTTTTGGGTCCCTACTAAAGTCTAGCTGACTTGTCTGGGTACGCATCAACTCTAATTAGTGAATTGAGCTGACATAAGCAAGAATATTATATTTTTTTGTGAAGCTAACATACAATGAATTCCTGATTAGCGGGTACATAAAGGAGATCAAAAAATAATTTTGGAGAAGTGATAGAAGTAGTGAAGGAATTGTGGTAGAGATAGAAATTTATGTGTATCAAGGAGAGAGAGTGAAAAATGACAAATTAGATATTTAAGGGCAGACAAAGTTTTGTATGCAAAGCAGAGTAGAGTAGAAGTGTGAATTGGTGTAAAGATCCATAATCTAATTATGAGATTCATTGGAACTAAATCTAGGCATTTGTAGATGCCATACTCTTTGTTCAAATTTTATTGTAATTTCAATTATACTTTATAAGGCAGTGAGCTTTTGTCTCTTGAGAATTGAGCTCTAGGCAGTGTTCCTGAATGCAAGTGCATTCCCCTCTTTTATTATACTTTTAATAGAGTATACATTGTGGATTAATCTCCATCATGGTTTTTCCCCTAATAGGGTTTCCATGTAAAAATTTATGGTGTTATGGTGTTCTTTAATGTGATTTCATTTTTCCATTTGTTTATGTGTTGTGGATGTTTTTCTAAGTTCAATTATTGTTGTTGATAGTTTTGGATCAGATTTGAAAAGTAAAATATCATGGAACACTTATTCACGCCCTCTCTCAGTGTTCCTAGTGTCCAAGAGAAACCAATTTTCCAGAGTACTTACTACTCAAGGAAAACAACCATTTCAGAAGAAATCGTCAAGTTTAAGGGCAAGGAGCTAGCTAAGCCTATGAAGAAGACCATGAAAAGAGTCAAGAGTGGTAAGGCCTACCTAGGAGAGCACAATTCTCCCATTATGCTCTCTGATAGTCCTTCAGATGCTAGAGGAGACACTGACTTGGGATATGGCCAGTATCTTCACTCTTTGGTGCCATATGAAAGCTTTGATGAGGATGTGGTGATGGTTCCTCCAATTTCATCTCAAACAAGGAGTGGTTGAGCATACGCTAATGCTAACAACTCATAATAGAGTCTTATCCTTGTTTTCATTTTTGATGATACCATGGTCTTTGCATAGGAGGCACTCTTTTCAATGTGTTTGTGGTTTTGGTATTTTACTCTTCCATGCTGATGTGGAAGTCCTCTAACTAGTATGATACAAAATATTTTGTTTGGCATGGACATGGCGGAAATAGCTAATGGTACCTTGTGCATGAATTTTGTCTTTCTCCTTCCCCTGCTTTCAAAAGATTACATAAAATTATCTATGGAATCTCTCGAAATTGGTTGAAATTAGGTTTTGAAATGAAATGAAATGTACTTGTAACTCAGTTGAATGCTTGTTGCTTCCCTGTTTATAAAGGGGATTTCATGGATGAATGAAGAGAGTTCAAATAATTTTGAGTCTAAGAAAGGTCTAGGTAAAGGTTATGCTCAGAAAGCAATAGAATGTAAATAGATAAGTTGATGAATATATCAGAAGCGAGTCTAGGATATATGAGTCATAATGTATGTTGATATTAAAATGGTTTTACAAAGTAATATTGATAATGAAAGAAAATATTAGTTCTAAGATATATGCTCTCCTATGTATTTTCCTTGCAAATTATGAATGAAATTGGTAAATATGATGTCATTTGTCTTTCATAATTTGCACTAAATGAATGGGCTTGTTTATGCTTAAATTTAAGGAGTTGATTTAATGCTAAAATGAGATCATTGGTTTGAGGGAAAAAGGATATATGATTTGGTAATGAAGCAATTTTTTAAGATGCAGTGCATTGGATGCCACAAAGTAGCATTTTAATAGTCCCCTGATTACTGATTTTAAAGTATAATTGTATTACTAATTGATTGCAAAGTATGACTTGAATGTTCCCTTAGACTAGGCACTGGTCTTTCTGTTAGCTTATCGTTTGATTGATTGAGCTAGTGTTGAACCTAGCTAGAGATTTGGAATGGGAATGAATTCATAAAATATTTTAAATCACACCATACAAACCTTTAGTAGAACCATATTCCCTGCAATAAATAGCAATTATGTAGGTGGCTGCCAACCCTTTAATGATATTTTCTTATTTTCACTTCCTAAGGGATATATTTGTGTATGGAAATGCTCTTGATTAGGTAGGGATATTATGAGTGTATATAGGATTACCATCCTGGGTTTCATAGAGCTCGAAGAGAAGAGGTTGGGTTTTAATGCTTCACTTATGTGTTGGCCAATCCTCACCTCTACTAACAATTGAGTTTTGGAAGATTCATAGGTAAGGGATGATATTAAGTTTGGTTGATAAAAAAAAAACCTAGACATCACTCTACTAAAGCCATCAACATTGGATCATGGTACCTCATGGGGGGCTTGAGGTATTCCTAGTATAATCCCATTGTTGACAAAAGCTTTGTATCCTCTGTTGAAAGAGTGGGGGGATAAATCTCTAAGAAGGATAATCTTTCTACCACCTAGACGCTATTGTGAAAAGGTGGGAACCTAACAAAAAAGAAAAAATATGTCCTATCAATAGCCTACATTCTTAAATCTCTACATCAACAATCATAAAAGTGTACTAAATTTGTTCTAGTGTACTTTTATAGAGGTCCTAGACACTTTAGACCCCTTTTGGGACACTTCAAAAAGAAACAAGACACTTTGGAAAAAAATGGGACACTTCACAAAAAAAAGGGACACTTTGAGAAAAAAGGGGACACTTTGAAAAAAAACGTGACACTTTGCAAACTTTTTTCCAAGGCCCTCAATTAGGCTAAAATGTGTAAAAATCATAAAATAAATGCATAAGGACAAATTTAAGGAAAAAAATTGAACTCACCTCATGATAGTGCTCATCATGTGCCACTTGGTCTCATGGGACATCCAGTCTCACAGGCCTATAATTTTGCACGTTCGGAATCTTTGACTACTCTTCAATCACTATCAAGATACAAAAAGGTAAATAACAAAAGAAGTTACAATTTACTTCACTTTTTTCTCTCATATATGTTTAAACTAGTGTTTTTACTATATTAGGGTTAAAAAAGTGTCTTTCATTCAAATCAACATAACAAGTGCTAGAGAGCTCCATTTTTTATGTCATTTATTGTGTTGGAATCATGATTCCACTCTTTTCCTCATCAAATGTATATCATTATGTGGTATTTTTGAATAGGAAAACTAAAAGGGTGGATGAATCAGTTGTCATGGATTTTAACCTTTAATTCAATCACTAGAAGTAATACTTAAAACTATTTAAATAATTAATCATCAAATTATGCCAATGCAGAAAATCAAATCCAACACATAAGCACAATAACACAATATTTATGTGGAAAAAAAAATGAGGTAAAATCCATGGTGAGGATTAACTCACACTATAGATAATATCAAAACTCATTACAAAAAAGATCACTTCCTAAAATAAGGCTCACTACCTTAAATAAGGACTCATTGTCTAAAACAAGGAATCACTATCCAATAGGGCTATGATGTCACAAAGATAAAAAACATGGAATAATACTAGAATACAAAAGTTATGGCTCACTACCAAAAGTAGGAACTGATGGGATACACCTTTCTTTTACAAAAATCAGTTTTAATTGAAGCTCAAAATATAAGGTATGGCCTCACACAACAGTCACTCAATTAAACTACACTAATCCACAACTAATAAAATATTTAGGCTAATATATTTGCATACCCCTTCATCCTTTTCACTTTCATACTTCACACACAACTTTTCTTCACATTTCACATTTGTTACTCATATATTCATACCATTCCTCAAAACATCTTATATATATAATTATATCTTAAACATCAATTAGGTTAGCCTAATTGGATAAAAAAAATAGTCAAAACTCTCCTTGTTGGCACCATATAATTTAAAATTTTAATCCATGTAGCGTATCATATTAAGTCAGCTAAGATCTCAAATATAGTTTTATGAGTGATTCATAATGACATAGTTAACATATCAAGCTCATAGCTTGTCTTGTGGTAAAATCCAAACCCAAAAGCTAACATATTAGATCACAAATAAAGAACATCTTTCATAGGGAATAGCTTCTAGTAAACATCTCATACATTAAGTAATGTGTTGACATCAATGGCAATCATTTGATGCAATCCAATTTCCAACAATCTCCCACTTTGTCATTGATGGAAACACAAGATGTGAAAATCCAACAACAACAACCTTTGTAGTTCCCTTGATGAGTTGTAATGATTTCCATTCTATGCACATGCTCTCTCTCTCCCCCTTTGGCATCAATGGAAAAGGAAATTTATCTCCCCCTTACACCAAAATTTTCAAAAATGATATCAAGAATGGTTCTTTACCTCAATCATTCTTCTCCTAAAATATCTCCTTCTATTTTTCTTTTAATTCTAGAAGAAATGCCATCCAAGAATCCATTGCCAATCTGATGTTTACATAAATATTGTTATTCATTAATATTGAATCAATTATTTCTAGAAGAGTGTCTACGATAGTGATGTTTTGTTCATTCTTCTCAGCTTCCACCAAGAGACCAAAAAGTTGTTCCAATCTCAAATCAATTATCTCTTTGAATTTCCAAAATTCCTTTACAATATTATCCCTCTATACTAGAATGCCTGGAAGTTCAAACTGTAATGAATTGATCCTTTTCTTCTGCACTCCATCCCTACCATTAAGTATTTCATATGTTTTCCCAATAGAATCTAGCTCAAGCTAAATAGCATCAATTTTTGCTTTGTCATTTTTTATAGTACCACTAGGCCATCAGAGACAATACCTATACACATTGTTTATAATTTTGATGCATTTCTTTAATTCATTTATGCTCTTAGTCAATTTATTTTTGTGTATTTCCACATTTTTCTTCCATATCCAATTGAATCTCATTTTTTTCTTTTGTTTCCCCAGGTGATAGTACCTTTAGTCTATCTTCAAGCTCAATCAATACTTTCGATAAAAAAAATTCAATACGCTTGGATCAATATCATTTTGAATTACATAAACCAAGACATCTATGATCTCATCCTATTCATATGTTTGTCATGTTAACCAAACATCTCCAATATTCTTCAGTCCATCAAATTGATCAAGAATCTTCAACACCTTCCCTTTAGTAAAATATTCTTCATCATCATCTATTGATGCTAGATCAAATTCCTCTGTAATATTTTCTTCCTTTTCTTATTTCTTTTCTTCAGCCTTCAACTTCTTTATCTCTAGAGGAGAACTGAAAATGACTCAAGTCTTGCTTTCCTCTTTCTAGAGGATGATTTTTCCTTAGACATCCCAACAGGACTGGAAACCATACCAAAACTCCATGCATATATTTTGTTTGCAAAGTATTCTTTGCAAATATTTTCCTTCTCTACTAAACATTCCAAGTATCCATAGACCTACTTTCCAACTAGTATGACTGACTTCCACACAACATTCTCTTTCAATGATAACAACTTCAAAAATACATCATCAGACATAAAAAAAAAGATCCAAAATAAAAAGAGTAATTGTCATTCTTTTTTATAGTAATGTTCTCCATTAATTTATTCCTCAATAACTCACACAAATTGAAATACTCATTCTTTTCAACCGTTTCCTGCATAATGTAAATGATAATTGGTGAAGTAGAGCCTTCTCTATTTATAAAATAAATCTTGTATGAAATTCCATATGCCACATACCTTATCATAGGGTCAATTATAGTATGAATTAGAAGTTCCCTTTGATCTCTTGTCACTCCAGTTAGGGCTTCAACCTCTATTTTCTTCCTTTCTAATCCAATAGGATTTGTCAAAGATCATTTGATCACCTTGAATTATTCTTAGGAAAAATCGAACAACATCTATATCCAAAAATTATGGAAATTAACTCCAAATGTCTAAACCCTTGTGCCCTAGACTCTTGACCTTTCTTATTTTCCCAACTTAAAGTGAACCCTCAAAATTTTGAATCTTTTCATGGTTAAATTCATCAATCTATAGCTTACTTAATTTCTACAATTCTTTGCTACACAAACCAAATACCACCATCGCCTTTGACTCCATTGTTTCAGATTTGTTCTCCATACTTTTTCTTGTCAACAACCCTAACTCCTTGTCTCCCTACTGCACTTTTCTCCTTAGCTCATTCAATTTGCAATGTGAAAAATAATAACTACTCAACTTCCTTATTTAACTTGTCACTTTTAGGGTTTCATCGTAGAAAGGTAATTTATCACTTATGACATCATCATCAGTACTTTACTATATCAGTATTACCTTCTTAGTCGAAGCTACTGGATCATTTTTTTGATGAAAAAACCTTTATACCAAACTCTAGTACAACAAACTCATTTCCACAATCTTCCTTCTCCAAGTTATGGTGCTTTTGTGGATTCACCTGATTTTTCCCTAATTTTGCATTTATTGCTTTTAAGCTACCAAATACTTTATGAGAAACATTATAAACCAAGAAGAGCCCCACAATTTTCCTGATTTGCATCTTTTTTGTGAAAAATTTCTCCAATGCCTTCAAAATAAAGATTCACATCACTTATCCATGTGTCATCACATGACACCACATATATTAGGGGTTTGTTAGATTTTTCTATGACTACTCCCCTTGAAACCATTACTAGGTATAGTTCTTAGAAGAGGTATTTGCACCAGATGAAGATACAAAATTATTTGATTCATTCTTATTCTCAGGTTCTTACTTCTTTGAAATTTTTGACATCTCTCTCCTTACTTCTTCTAGATCTACCTTGTTTACAGGCTTGATCTTATGTTCTAGATTAGGTTGCTTACAAACTTTTCTCTTACAAAATTTTGAGATGTATCCTGGTTTGTTGCAAGTGAAGCACATAACATATCCTTGATCAAAAAAAATTTCATTTATCCTTGACTTGCACTGATTAGCCTTATGTCCAAAGACATTACATATATAACAGTAGCCTTGAAAATATTGAATCCTTCTACTAGTATTAAACCTATTCATCATCATTTGACTCCTACATTTGGTAGCTCTATGTCCAAACTTGTTGCAAACATAACATTTTCCAACAAAGAATCCAACATTCTAACTCATTCTATTCTAGTTCATCCTACTTTTATATTTTGTTGTTCTATGTCCAAATTTACTTCATGAGAAAAAAAAACCATTAAAAGATGGGTACCTTTGAGCATTAGGGGGTCGAACAGGAATCCTTCCAATATTGATTCTTCAGTTCTTACTTTGATAAGTATTGCCTTGAAGTTTCTTTTGATAGTCCACTTTGTTGTCAACTGGTTTAATATTTGAGCTTTGTCATTCTTCAGTCATTAGACTACCTTTATCCTTTGCAAGTTTCTAAGATGAAATCAACTCATCAAGAATTGTAGAACTTATCTTAAATTTATCTTGAAGACTTCTTTCCTTTTCAAGATCCGATCTTAGGATTACTAATTCTTGTTCAAGATTATCACATTTTTTTGTCTTCTGATTGATAATTTATTTCAAGCATGCTTCCTCTATCCTTCTTTGTTCAATTTATAATTTCATATTCTCTTACATCTTTTTTCTTTCTTCAAGTTCCATTCTTAGATTCTCAATAATCTCATTTTCTTCCTTTAGTTCTTAGTTAACTTTTATGTTTCAACTTGAACTTCTAGATTTGATTATTTAGTTTCTAAATGCATTCATCTTCTTGCCTAACATTTTCTTTCAGATCTTCATTTTTTTACTCTAAAATATTTGTTCTTAATTATTCATCTAAATCAGATCCCTTCATCATTTTGTTCAACCTACCAATATATCCTTCAAGTTTTTAAGCTCATTCTAAAGGATTGAGCTTTGATGCCAATTGTAGAATAGGAAAATTTTGAGGTGTGAGTGAGTCAGTTGTCAAATATTTTAACCTTTAATTCAATTGTCAGAACTAATACTTAAAATTTCTTAAATGATTAATAATCAAATGCCAATGCAAAAACTTAAATCCAACACATAAACACAATAACACCAAATTTACATGGAAAACCAAATGAGGGAAAACCCATGGTATGGATTAACTCACACTATAGAAAATATGAAAACCAATTACAAAAGGCTCACTACTTGAAATAAGGCTCACTTTCTAGAATAAGGCTCATTGCCTAAAATAAGGAATCACTATCTAGAACAAGTACTCATTGTTCAATAGGGCTACAACTCGAAGATACAAAAGATGGATTACTACTAGAATAAAAAAGTTATGGCTCACTACTAAAAGTATGAACTAATGGGATACACCTTTCTTGTGCAAAATTCAGTTCCAATTGAAGCTAAAAATATGAAGTACCGCCTCACACAACAGTCACTCAACTAAACTTCAATGATCCAAAACTAATAAAATATTTAGTCTCAAATCTTCGCATACCCCTTAATCATTTTCACACTCATACATCACACATACCTTTTCTTCACATTTCACATCCATTACTTATATATATTCATACCATTCCTCAAGACATCTCATATATATATAATTATATCTTAATCATCAATTACATTAGCCTAATTGGATGAAAACAAAATAATCAAAACTCTCTTTGTTGGCACCATATAATTTAAAATTTTAATCCATGTAGTGTATCATATTAATTCAGATAAGATCTCAAATATAGTTGTTTGAGTGAAGCATAATGACATAGTTAAGATATCAAGGTCATATATTTTCTTGCGGTAGAATCTAAACCCAAAATCCAACACACCAGATCACACATAAAGAACATCTTCAATAGGGAATAGCTTCTGGTAAACAACCCATACATTTAGTATTGTGTTCACATCAATGACAACCATTTGATGCAATCCAATTTCCAACATGTATGGTACTTGGAAATACCCTATGATATGACTTACCCTATTCCATGATGCTAGAATTCCATCTTGATTCCACCTCCATAAAGCAAGCAAAATCAAGGGGGTCATACATCTACCAGGCCAAATTTCATTTCTAGAAAAGGTTAGATAAGAGTATTTTTGGACAATTGACAAATTCATGTTAAAGGATGTGGTTCCTAACATTGTGGTTTTGCAGATAGTTATAGTGAGGTCTTTATTCTCCCATATTATGATTGAACTTATATGTGTATCCTTTTATGAAACAAAGGTTATTATTGGAGTATTTTATCTTGCATATGCACATAGAGTCATATGGGTGCTCAAGTGGGCACTAAATGTAGAGTAGAAAATTGTACCCTCTTGAAAATGAAAGGTGGGTGATTGTTTGCACTACCACCTATAGGGTTCAGGTACCTAAAAGGGGAAATTTTTACTAACTTTCATTCAAGAACAAACCCTTGAGATCTCAATGAAAAGGAGAAAGATACCTTGCAAGAGGGCTATTCTAAGGACTGAATACGATCTAGTGAGGGGTTGACCACCAAGTGAGAACTTGAAAAATAAAATGAAATGTAAGATGCAACACTAAACCCTAATTCAATGCAATGATCTACAAAATGATCTAGAAATACCAATAAAACAAAAAAAAAGTATTAAGATGAATCAGGTTCATTCGAAAATTTGGAAATGACTGATTGAACCTCTAAAACACTAGAAATTTTGAATTTTTGACCAATTGGGACTCATTCACCAACCTGGGTGAATCATTCCCATATCTAGATTTTTGTACGAAAGCCTATTTTAGGAAAAATGGTATCTAAATCTACAAATAGATCTGGTAGACACCTACAATGGGACTCATTCACCACTCTTGGTGAATTAGTAATGTTCTACTTTTTTGAGAATTTAAAGTTTTAATCTGCACTTCAGCACCTACATTTTTCTTCCAATTCAAATTTTGGATATTAAATTGCAAAAATACTTGCAAAACAAAATATAAAATTTATTTTCTAATGGGGGTTTTCCTTGGTTAAACCCCTAGATTTGTAATTAAATCCTGATAAGAATAATGAAATGTGCATGAAAACCCTAGCCTTAAGTATGTTTAAGACTAAGAAACCTAGAACATGATGCAATCCTATTCTAATGTGTAAGAATATGATGCAAGAATGGAAATATGAAGATGAATGACTCATGTACAAAGATCTCTAATCACCTCAAATGAACTCCAATGATGTCTGCACCTTCCTTAGGTTGAATGCAGAATGATAATGGGTGATGGAATCACTTATGAAACAAGTATTTAGGCTTGGATTGATGACTAGTTGCATCTCCTCAACGTAGAATCAATCATGATTCACCATAGACAACCATGATCAACCCTTGACAATGCTATATTTTGAATGAACGTGAGACTGAAGACCTATAAAAACACTTTAATGTTGTGCCAAGACTTCAACTTTATTTTCTTTTGAAACTTGAATACTCTTGTGAAAGATTGCTTGAAGACTATTGATGCTTGTCTCTTGAAATGCTTGCTCAAAATTGCTTAGAATGATAAAAATGACTTAGAAACTTTCTTATATAGGCATTAACACCTCATTGACTATTCTTTATATCTCAAAGGCTGACATCCACCAAAATATTGAATTAAAATGATGAATTTCCTACTCCAATTTGAAAAAGACCTCAAATGGGACTCATTCACCACCTTGGTGAATGGGTCCCAGGTTATGTTCAGGATCATCATGGAAAAAACAAGCCCTTAAGTGACAAAATTTTTAGAAAAATTAGAGTTAGGCAACTTCATGTAAAAATTTGAATAAGTTATCAGTATTATTTCAAAAATATGTAAGAATAGAATCTATAGCAAATTAAATGTAGTTTCTAAACTACTACGTTTATTTTAAAAAAAAATCTATTTGGTGAAAATTTGAAATTTCAATGCAGTAGTACTTAAATTTCAGGGAAAAAATAAGTAGGTGTCTATCTGACCACCCTAACCACAATAAAATGATAATATTTTTTATAATATTTTAGATATAAGTAGAGGACTCATGTCTTGATGTGATGCATATTTTTTGTAATTTTTTCCAAGTAAATAATTAATTATGAATTTTTAATACAAATTTTAAAAAATATAAAAACTTGTATGTCTACCCACCTTAGCTTGGTCAAAACTTCATGAAATTCATTTTTTTTTTTAATTCTATAGTATGAAGCATAGAATGTGACACATTTCAGATTCAAAAATGCGATCATTTGAAAGCTATAGATGTTTTTCAATTAGTCTATCAATCGGGACTTTAGTCGTAATTCAAATAGAAAATAAATAATAATTATTTATTAAATTCAAATTAAAGCATAATTTATATGGGTGGAAAGTGAGAATCTCCTTTAAAAACCCTTTTCATTTCATCAATTTTGGGTAAAAAAAGTTGTCACCACATACCCTACACATACCCATCATATTGCCACTTTTTGGTCCATCATGATCCTGCGCATGCCACCCACCTAAGGGGACTCATTTTCCCAAGGTGGCGAATGAGTCCCAACTTAGCTTTTTGAGGTGGGTTTTCAAGATTTTTGGTGGTTTAAGTGGTTTTATGGGAATTTTAGGTGAAATAAGCCTCGAGATCCAAAATAATGGGTGTCAGGAGCCTATTAATGATTATTTTAAAGGGGATTAATGGAAGGGTAGAAAAATAGATCCAAATTAAGTGTGAAATTACCTCACTTTCAAAAGCGTACAATTTTCTACACTAAAAATTAATTCTTTCAATTGTTCATAATAATATTTGTAAAGTTCATACACAAATAAGAATTCCTCAATGATCACATTCTCTAGAAATATAAGATGAATTAATATCCCATTTGTAGGCTTTTCACTAATTCTTTTGGCTATGTAAAGAGGACCATTGAGTGCATGTTTAAGTATATCACTATGTGAGAAAGAGATTTCTATAGACAAGTGGATTTTATCCTTATGAGGTTTAACGTCAATGAATCCAATCATGGTATGTACAACATCCTCATTATCGCTCTTGTCACCATCAATTATATCATGTATGTTTTCAACATTCATCACATCATTCTTAGTATCACTAGCTTTAACAAATGAGATGGAGTGGTTTGGCATTGGATTGGTAAATATTTGTAAATTTTGATTGGGTGTGGCAGGGTATGTGTAGGATCATCATGGAAAAAATAGGCCCTTAAGGGGCAAAAAAATCAAAAAAATTAAAGTTAGGCAACTTGATGTAAAATTTTGAATAATTTATCTATATTATTTCAAAAATATGTAAGAATATAATATGTAGAAAATTGAATGTAGTTTCTAAACTACTAGGTTTTTTTAAAAAAAATCTATTTGGTGAAAATTTAAAATTTCAATGTAGTAGTACTTAAATTTCAGGGAAAAAAAAATAAGTAGGGGTCTGTCTAACCACCCCCAACCACAATAAAATGATAATATTTTTTTATAAGATTTTAGATATAAGTATATGACTCATGTATCGATGTGATGCATATTTTTTGTTATTTTTTTCCAAGTAAATAATTAATTATGTTTTTTATTACAACTTTTAAAAAATATAAAAAATTCGTATGTCGACCACCTTAACTTGGTCAAAACTTCATGAAAATATTTTTTGTTTTTAATCCTATAGTATGCAAAGCATAGAATGTGACATATTTTGGATTCAAAATTGATACCGTTTGAAAGCTATAGATGTTTTTAAATTAGTCTATCAATTAGGACTTTAGTCGTAATTTGAATAGAAAATTATTGATAATTACTTATTAAATTCAAAGTAAAGCATAATTTATATTGGTGGAAAGTTGAGAATATCCTTTAGAAACCCTTTTCATTTCATCAATTTTGGGTAAAAAAAAAGTCACATACCCATCATATTGCCACTTTTTGGCCCATCATGATCCTGCACATACCCAGCAATAGATTTATTTCCTTGATCATTAACACCACCCAAATAGATGTGATTATAATTAATGAGGTCTTGCACTAAATGTTTAAGATGCCTACATGATTTTGTATCATGTCTAACTTTTTCGATGATATTGACAAAAGGAATTAAGATTATTGATTTAGAGGTAAATTTTTACTGGTGTCAAGTGGTCTAACGTGAGGTAAGGTGATTATGTTTTTGCACAAGAGTTGCAACATGATTAAATGGAGGGTATCAGGTAGTGGGGTGAATGGGTATGGAGTTGTTGTTTTAATGGAAGCCACTTGAGGTTCAACATGATGGGTTGGTTGAGGTTGACCTATCTATATAAAGCTCTTATTTGGTTTCTTGAATGGTTAAAAATTGTTGTGATGTATAGTTTCAAATTTTTCAAGACGGGTTGAAGGAGTTTTGTCTATACATTGGTTAAGTTAGTTCTATAGTGAGTTTGAGCTATGCATAAATGTGTAAAAGGGAAATTTCATCATCCCAAACTTGTCTTAAATATATTTTATAATTTATCAATGAACATCCTTTGAATATTAGCATCGAGAAGCTTAATGTTGATTTGTGAGTAAAGTAGTTGATAATGAGCTATAAAATCAGTGACCTTTTTATTAGCTTGTCATTTACATTGCATGAGATTAGGTAAAGCCATATTAGAACCAATGTGCACTTGGAAATGGTTTAGAAAGGAATAAGCAAGCTCATTGAATGAGTTTATTGAGTTATTCAATAAGGAACAAAACTATTCCAACCCTATGTCTTTCAAAGACCTAGGAAAAAATTTAGCAAAGATTTTATCTTCAAAAATGAAGTCACTACATAAGGATTTGTATGATGAAATATGGTTGCTAGGATCTCCTTTACCACTATATTCCTAAAATTTAGGAATATCTATACCTTTTGGCATTTAAATTCTCAATATCTCTACTAAAAATGGTTTCTTTTGACATATTGTGAAGGTTGGCCATTTTTATTTTTATTCAATATTGTTATTTATTGTTGGAGAGTTGTGATGTTTTGAAAATTCTGGTTTATGATGGAATCATTGGTTATGTTTTTAGATGGATGGAAATATGGTCGAGGTGTATATGTGTTGGAAGGAAAAATTAAATTCAAGTTTGTGAGAGGTGGGGAGTTTGAAGATATGATATTTGAATTCAAAAAGCTAAGAGGATTTCCAATGGAAATACCAAAAGTTTGAGTGATATTGCTGGTTGGTGGCATTGTTGTAGTGACAATTGAATTAGTATATGTAGTGAAAACAAAAAAATAGGGTTCCACCTTTTAGGAGATGGAAATATGGGGATAGGACCTATTTCACTGTTAGTTCATTTAACAAAACCAAAATCCCTCAACCAATTAACTTGATTGAGGAATGGAATAGGGTTAGGATGGTTTCCTTAGGTGTGATTGAAGGGGATTCACCACTAATCAAATAGTTAGAAATAAAAATATGAAAGCAATATCAAAATATAGCTATGGAATTGGAAAGCATGTAATCATACTAATAAATAGAATAAAAAAAAGTACCTAGATAAATGAAGATGACTAAGTAAGGCTTGAAAACCCTGAAAGTTGTTGTGTTTGATGTGTACTTTGACTCATACACTAGAATAGGAAACTTAATCCTAGTATAGGGTTTTTGGGTAGGATCTAGAATCTTTTGGTGACTGATCTAGATCTCCTGAAATCTGGTAAAAAGGCAATACTGAGACTCATACACCTAGACAATTGCAAAGTTTCCCATTTTGTCACAAAGTGTCCTAGGAGAAAAATTCTGAAGCAAAACTTTGTGAGCCTCTAAAGATGGTTCCAATAAGCACTTTCACACTGGTTTCATGTAAATATTTTGGATATCTTGATTTAGATCTGAGTTTCTATGAGCCTTGACAACTTTTCATGATAAATTTTGCAACTTTTACAACTTTTACATTTTGGTACTTTTGAAGGCTTCAAATCCACTTTTTCTTCAACCTATAAATATTCAATCACAGAGAGAGAGAGAGATTTTGTTAGGGAATGGGGGTTTTCCTTGGTCAAACCCCCTTTTTGTAATCAAACCTTAATGAGAAGTGAAACATGAAATATAAGATAACACAATATAACTTTGTTTGAAACCTTGTAGATTTTCAAAAAAGCATGAAGTGGCCTCAATGGATGTAGATCTTGATCATGATTCGTGATGAAGGATAATTCCTTTGAAAACTTGAATTGATCTTGGACAATACATCACAACATTAGCTCAAAACCACATGCATGATGCATCAAGACTTTGACATGAAAATGGATATTTTTTGCTGCAATAATCTTCTACAAAGCTGCCCTTGAATGTATTTTTGAATGATCTTGAATACTCTATAATTCCCTTGTGAAATATTAGGATGCTTGACTCAAACTTGCTAAGTGAAATAATGATTTAAAACCTTAATTATATAGGCACTCCATCTAATTTACCATTTATTAGATTCCAATCACTGAAATTCATAAATTTGAATTGAAAACCTTAATTTCCCACTCAAAACCCTAAAAATTCCCCAAATGGGACTCATATGCCCAAGGTGGTGTATGGGTCCCACATAGGGGGACTCATACACCCAAGGTGGCATATGGTTTCCACCTAGGGGGACTCATATGCACAAGGTAGTGTATGGGTCCCACCTAGGGGGACTCATACACCCAAGGTGGTGTATGAGTCCTACCCTATATTTTTGGGGTGAGATAATGTTGGGAGGTTACAAAATTAAATGTATTTGGTGAATACGTCTGATTTTTGGTTGAAATGTACCTTAGGATGCATAATAAAGGGTATTAGGGGCCTATTAGTGATGATTTAAAGGTTATAATTGCAATAACACCCAAAACTTATTGTGAAGGTATAAACAAATACACTTTACAACACTAAATTAAGGAAAAAATAGGTCTATTTAGCTTGAAAGGGCCCTAAAGTTAATGTGAATGTATAAAACACATTACAACATCAAATCAAGGCATCATTAGGTTCATTTTAATAAATTAATTATTCCCAAATTATGTTTGAAAATGGGATACATTTTTCTACACTACATGTAGGAATAGAGGTTATGGTTGAAGGGGGAGGAATTTGATTTCCTCCTTGACTTTGGGTGTAACCCAAAGTTTGTGTACAACTAGCCACTATAGGAATATGGTAACGAATAATATGAGCTAAGATACATTCCCAATCTCTATTCCATGTTCATTACCAAGAATTTGTTTCATGTTATCAATGATAGGAATGACATTAGCAACAATATATTCTATACTCATAAAATCTTGAAATTTTTCTAAGGTTTTATCCATTTGTTTAATTTTCTCTCAAGGGATATCAATAATGTTTTCAAAATCATTATAATTAGTGGTAATAGTACATGTAATATCAAGGGTGGAATCCAACATGTGTTGACTAGTGTCAAGACTATGAGTTAAAGAGTTGGAAAACCAAAAATCCACAACTAGTGTACTAGCATGAGATGCCATGAGTCTCAAACTACATCTCAGTAAAGTATTAAAAATAGGCCACCAGGTTGTAGTACTCATACAAGTTTCACCAAACCAAAAGTGTACCCAAAATGGATAAAACACACTAAATAGAGATAGTAAACACAAAACTAGGAAGCATAATCCACATATTGAAGAAGATAGTTGTAGTCTTCAGATCTAAAAATGACAATTGATTGATTTTAAATCCAAGGACTTGGAAATGATTATTTTTAAATGCCAAATTTAGTTTTTAAAAATGTACTTTTTCTCACTAATTAAACTAGATGGAAACAATGACACAAAAATACAATTTTTGAAACTAAAATAGAGATCTATAGGTACAAAAAAGTAGAGCAGATAAACACTGATAAATGTGCAAAAATTTAAAAAATTGCTTGTACAAGGATAGGTTCACCCTAGTCCAAATGTGTCCTTAGACATTGGTTTGAAAAAATTAATTTACATGTTTAATATGATATTTAAGCTCATCATTCCCAGTTGCAAATAGATTCTCTAGTGAAAAAATCTCTAAAAAATGATATGAAATGAGGGTATGTGTAGGATCATCATGGAAAAAACAGGCCCTTAACTGGCAAAAAATTTAGAAAAATCAGAGTTGGGCAACTTGACATAAAATTTTGAATAAGTTATCTATATTATTTAAAAAATATGTTAGAATAGAATCTATAGAAAATTGAATGTAGTTTCTAAGCTACTCAGATTTTTTTTTCAAAATCTATTTGGAGAAAATTTGAAATTTCAATGCAGTAGTGTACTTAAATTTTAGGGAAAAAATAAGAAGTATGTGTCTGTCTGACCACCCTAACTACAATAAAATTATATATATTTTTTATAAAATTTTAGATATAAGTAGAGGACTCGTGTCCGATGTGATGCATATTTTTTGTAATTTTTTTCCATGTAAATAATTAATTATGAATTTTTTATTACAAATTTTAAAAAATATAAAAACTCGTATGTATAAACACCTTAACTTGGTTAAAACTTCATGAATTTTTATTTATTTTTAATCCTATAGTATGCAAAGCATAGAATGACACATGTTTTGGATTCAAAAAATGTGATACCGTTTGAAAGCTATAGATGTTTTTCAATCATCCTATCAATTAGGACTTTAGTCATAATTCAAATATAAAATAAATAATAATTATTTATTAAATTCAAAATAAAGCATAATTTATATTGGTGGAAAGTTGAAAATCTCCTTTAAAATCCCTTTTTGTTTCATCAATGTTGGGTAAAAAAAAAAGTTGTCAACCACATACCCTACACATACCCATCATATTGCCACTTTTTGGCCCATCATGATCTTGCACATACTTATGAAAATACAACTTTGTGATAATGTATGAACAAAATGACAACTTTTTTTAATGTAATTTTAATCTAAATGACTGAAACACACTTTTATAAAATCTACTATGCAAAAAATATGCAATATTTTTTGATTTTTTATGAATTGAGAGGATAGAAACATCCAAATTGTAAACCTAAATCCAATGAAAATCTAGATAATGCAAAACCTAGATCTAGGATTTTAATGATCTCCAAATTAGAAAAAATGTACAATGTCAGGTTCACCAAAATGAAAAGATGAAGAAGAGGGGAGATCCCAAGATTAGGGTGTCTTAGGTCTTTCAGACAAAGAATTGAGACACTAAATGTATCCCTCTTCCAAAAATTTCATTAAACCTAAGAGATTGCAAGGTATAAAGATTGACTATTAACCCTAAGGCAAGCCAATTAAACCTGAATCTCTAGATTCCCTAGGATTGTAGGATTTGGAACTAAATGAACAATGTGACCAAAATGATAAAATGCAAGATCCTTTAGCTACATAAATAAAATTTATAGTTTCTAGGAAGATTTGAGAAGGGTTTGGACACACGTATCTAGCATTAAAATTTGGTTCTGAGTAATGTTGAAGGACAAGTTCACCTTAGGGAAAATGAGTCATGTATATGGTGTCTAGAAAAGGATTTGATAGTCCTATGATGCTAGATCTTGGATTCAGTTTGGCACAAGTCCCATTATCGAAAATTCATAAATAAAAATTACAATTGAGTATATGTGGCTTGACAACAATTATGACAAATTCTGCAAAGTTGTAAAATTTCTCTTTGAGATCCTTTTAGTCCTTCTTTCACCTATAAATCTGCACATACAAAGAGAAGAAAATTGTTTGTTTTTGAATGGGTGTTTTCCTTAGTCAAACCCAATGTTAGGTAATTAAACCTTGATATAATGGTAATGGCAAATGATAAATGGGAGAAATGATGAATGAAAAATTTCTTGCTACAACTCACCAAACCTTTAATGGCATCCCTTAGAGGAATAATGTTAAAAACATCACTCCAATGAATATTAGCCTTCACAAGATGACATGAACGCACATAAGCTTGAACATGATGATAGGATCTTGAATGCTTCAACAAATGACTAAATTTTTTTCTCTTGAATGCTCTGGACAATAATATTTTCTCATATAAAGTTGACATCTTTCTTGTTGATGTTGCTTAGATTATAATTGATAAGAAGACTATGTATTCATAGGTGTTTATCTAATTTCCTAAAAATTAGATTCCAAAAGCCGACAATTGCATATGAAATTTGAATTATTAACATACCACCAAAAACATATTAAAATTTGGGATCTAGGAATTAAGGAGGACTCATTCACCCTTGGTTGAATGGATCTTGTCCAAAAAATCTAGGACACATTCATTTTTGGGTGATTAAAATATTAATTGCATTAATCAAATATAGGTTTCCCTTTTAGAAAATAAGAAAAATAAGGCATTAGAATGCATAATTTGGAAAACTAGAAAATTAATTAAGTCTAATTAATTTAGGGACCCAAACATAGTGTGAAATTGTAAAGCTATAAAAATTCCTACATGACACTGAATACTAATGCAGATCAAAGGAATTGGAAATAGTTAGTTGCACTCAAAAAAGCAACAGACACTATTTTGATAAGTGATTAGTGTAGTGTCAAAAAATGTTGTGGGGAAATTTTCACACTTGTTTGGGCCCTCCTTGTTGATTTGAGCCTAGTGTTGCCTTGATTTAGTGTTGTAATGTGGTTGAAACATTTAGATTAGGTCTTGGTCCCCTGTTAACTAATGAATTTAAATGGTACCTTGCTAAAGTGTTGTGAAGTGTTGTAACTCACTTTCACACTTTTCTAAGGTTTTATTAACTAAACCTAATAAACCTATTTTTAACCTTATTCATACCTTATTTCATAGTCATGTGATGTGTTGTAACTTACATTCACACTTTTCTAGGCATTTCATTGAAATGAATAAAAATGATGGAGATGTGCTTTCTTTCACTTCTAGGGTTTTGAACCTAAAAGGAGAGAGACACTCCAATTTTTCAACCTTTCACTCAAAAACAAACCCTCGATATTTCAATGCAAAGGAGATTTAAATCTAACAAAGGGAAGGTTCTATGGAAATGATAACAACAAATGAGGGTTCACCACCAAATTAAACTTGGAAACAATAAAATGTTGGAAAACATAGTGTGGTATGCAAAATGACCTGAAAATGCAAGTAAAATGTAACAAAAAACTGCAAAACTAGAAATGTGCATGTAGGAAACTAAAGGAGGTAGAATGGAGGTCTGGCTAACAATGAACTCATATGCTAGTCTAGGCGAATCAGTCCAGTTTTGGGTAAACTGTGCTAGAATAGGTTTTGGACAAATGGGTACTTAGATATGCAAAAATATTTGATAGACAGGTGCAGTGGGACTCATTCACCAATAGTGGTGAATCAGTCCACTTTTGGATTTCTAGAAATTCAAAACTGGATTTTGTAGCTCTCAGGCTGCTCTTATGTTCTTGATTCAGACACGGGTCTGAAAACTACAAAATTCAGCCTATAGACCTTCTCCAAGGTTTGTTTGCAACTTTGATGACTTTGAATTCTTTTGAAAACTTAATGACAACTTTTCCAATATTTCTCCTTGATAAATCTATAACCTAGACCTGCAAATCACATGCAAAGAGAGGGGAAAATGTTGTGGGGTTAGTGAATAGGGGTTTGCCTTGGTCAAACCCCTTGTTGGTAATTAAACCCTTGAAATGAAATGAAATGAAATAAAATAGAGAATAATGAATAAACCAATAATTATATTGCAACTCACAAAACCCTTGTAGTAAAGAGTTGCAAACATGTAAGTGATGGTTCCAATGCATCTAGACTTGGAATCTTGATTGATGTTGATACAATGCTTGCTTGAATCACACATTCCTACACCACAATTGTTAGCTCTAAAATAACATAATGTAAACAATCTTTGACATAATGAAAGACACTTGAAGAATGCTCTTAAATGCTTGATAATTTTCCCATGAAATTCCTTGCATGCTCTTATGAATGTTCAAATTCTCTTATGAACAATATGCATGAATACTTGATTGCTTAATAGGATAAAATGAGAGAAAGACCCTTGTATTTATACTAACTTATGCAATAATTCTTGAAATTACAATAGTACAGGTTGACCTTACATCTTGGAGAATAAAAACCCACCAGAATTTTAAATAAAATTTGAATTTTGAGTTAAAGGGGACTCATTTGCCACCCTGGGATAATTCACCCATAATGGAGAACGAGTCCCACCTTAGGAATTTGAGGTGGGTTTCAAGATTTTGATATTTTAAATGATATTGTGTGAGTAAAATATGTGTAATGAATAACAAACACAATCAATAAGACATTATATCAATAGATTTAAACTACAATTAATCTAATTAAATAAAGAATCTATTGAAAGCATCATATTGCTCTCTATCTCCAAATATCTATTAAATCACAGGGCTCTTAGATTTTGTAAGCACTGTGACTATTAAAATGTTAATCTAGAGAATGAGAATGATAAGCTATATGATTGCTAAATGATATGCAAGCTATATGATGTAAAAACTACGATATTGATTGTTGATAATGAGCTATATACTGTGATATGATAATGGAAGCTATATATTGTGATTTGTAATGAAAGACATGATTATAAACTAAATGATTAAGATGATTCTAAATTGATAAATTCCAAATTTCTCAAAAGCTATAAATGTATTTCTTCAAGGTAAGTTTTCACAAAGTTGGGATCCATTTCTTGTAGAAAGAGGTTGTATTTATAGATTCCTGACAACACATTTGTGAAGGGGCAGAAAAGCAAAGGTCTGGATTTGATCTAAAGAATTGAATGGCGAAAGATGAAGAAGCCTGAGATGATTATGGATATTGTTCCTACCCACAAAAATATTCAGCTAGAGGATAGGAATGATCAATGGAAGAAGTTTTCCTAAAAAATATGTCTTCAATTTGTCTCAAAATTTTCCTGTGAAGATTGAGTTGAATTAATTACATATAAAATATCTAATTTGGTAGGTGGATATGATTAGTTGTAGAAAATTTCCTTTATTTGAATATTTGGATTTATTCTATTTAGCAAAAGAATATATTTAATTTTAATAAAACCAACTATAGAAGTCTTATTTATTAAATTAAGATAGAATGATGTGATTAAAATAGGAGAATTTAATAATTAAATAAAACAAATAATTAAATTTGTTTATTTAATTTAGATGAAATAATAGAAGAATTAGATAATTAAATAAAACAAAGTATTAAATTTATTTATTTAATTAAGATGAAATAATATGATAAAGATAGAAGAATTTAAATATGAACTATCTAAATAAATATTTCTATTTATTTAATAGTAGATGAATTAAAGGAATCAATTAATCAAATAAATCGTATTTGATTAATTAGATTATTCAGACCATTTTTAGGTGTATACATTTTGCCCCTCTTTGAAGTGATTTGTTTACACATTGTTTCAAAGAAAATTTTGTTGCTACTACCAATATTGACGAAAGTTTTTTTAGTATGCCCCAGATGTTGGTTTTTAGGTGATGATGGATATATGCCCCCTCGGGAGATAAATCGATGAATTTTTTTAATTTTTTGATTTTTATGAATTTTTTTTTGTTTTTTTATGATTTTATGATGACTCAATGATTTATCTCCCAATAAAGAATATTGATTCCACTAGTTAATTAAATGTCACCCTACTTTGCCTGCTTGTGTTTGATGATTTTTTATCATGTTAGCCTTTTATTTCATATTGATTGATGATTCTGCTAGATTAGAAGATTATTGATCTCAGGATAGGTGAGATTTAATGATTGATTGATTTATTGACCTCATGATAGGTTAGGATCAATGATAGATTGATTGATTGACCTCATGATAGGTGAGGTTCATTGATAGATTGATTGCTTGAGCTCATGATAGGAGAGGATCAATAATAGATTGATGTTTGATTGACCTCATGATATGTGAGGATCAATAATAGTCACTTAGGAGACTTGATCAAATTCTCACCAAAGCCGATTAGATTGATAGGCTGATTGATTTTTAATTGATTGATAATATTGCTGATTTGCGATATGTTATGATCATAGGAGGATTTTAGAGTTATTCCCAAAGACGGGCATGATTCTACATCTGGTCCAAGTCAATATGGATATCATCAGTCGATTTGGTTTATCAGCTTTCACTGATATGCCCTAGTATATGATTGATTAGTATACTGAAACTTGATGATGTATACTTATTCAATTAGAGATTTTATGATTGCTCTATCATGTTATTGATTCATAAGCTTTGGAAAATCTATAATGTAGATGCAAAACTAATATGAATGCAATCTAATTTAACCATGCAAATCTACATATGCAAATGTTGTCATCTTAAGAGTCCTTTTATCATGCTTTTATCATCATTGATCTTTTTAAAATATTGAAAGTGAGTACAAGCATCAATGGTATGAGTTAGACCAATGATGACCTAAGTACTACTTTCATGATTTTTGATAGTGCAAGTTAACACAAGAATCTAGGTATAATTAAATTGGGATGTCCTGAGCATTTCTTGCATAAATAGACAAGAATCAATCATTTTGTTGTGTGAATTCTGAATGTCATTAGTGATACTTTGTAGAGCACGTCTCGCAACAATTCACACAAAAGTAATGATCAATTCACAGAAAACAGACAAAGAAAATACCATTCTCTATCCTAGCTTCTCTAGTTCAATACATCATTGATTTTCTCCAAAGAAATGATAACAAAATCAAAGTATAACATCTGAACATTCATGCCAAAGTGATATAAATCACTACTCAAAAGAATATCATCCATCTAGAATTTTTTTGATTGATTTGATTTCACCTATTTGATTTGGATGGTTTGATCTTTTGTTGATTGATGATTGTTCAATGTTGGATTTTCCTATGATCATTGTGTTTGCTATGTTGTCATACTATTTTTTTGTCTATTTGGTTAAGCTCAAGTTTATTTCCCCTAGTGAGTTCAAGATTATTTTTTTTCCCCCAAGTTATGGTGAGACATGACCACATTGCCAAGATATGTAAATGAGGTTCTCTTTTCAATGATAGGTGGAATGATGGAAAAAGAGAACGACCAAGACATGTGAACTAATAGATGGAAAAGTTATTTTAAATCACAAGTAGTACCTATTTCTAGGTTTTCACTACATGTTTTTATTGCACTTTTTCAAATTTTCATATTTTTTTGTGTTTTTTTCTTTTTCAATTTCTTTTTATTTTTGTTTTTGTGTATTTTTCTCTTTTTGTATTTTTTTTGTTGTGTCACCATGGTGCCTATTTTCTAGGTATTCATCAAGATGACCATTTTACCAAAACTTTAACCGTGCCCTAATGATTGAGGTGTAGAATTTCTTGAGATGGATACTATTGATAGGTTCATCGAACAAATCCCCTTCAGGTGTAGATAGTTGATAGGATCCAGATCCATAAACTGATATGACAATAAAGGGAACTACCTAGTTAGGTTCAAATTTCCCTTTCTTTTATTTGTCTTGTTGATTTCGAGGATCTCCTTTTAGGACCAAGTCACTAACATGAAATACTCTAGATTTTACTTTCTGATTATAGCTTCTAGATATTCTCTATTGATATGCCTTTAAATGGTTCATAGCTTGCTAATGACGTTCATCCAATAGTTCTAGCTCTTGAAGTCTAGACACTCTATAATCCTCATCTAAAATAATTCTCTTTAGTGGCACACAGAGTGATGGTATCTCAACCTCAATAGGTAGTATAGCCTTTGATCCATATACCAAGGAATATGGTGTAGCTCCTGTAGGTGTTCTAATGCTAGTTTGGTGTGCACAGAGAGTAAAGTTTAATTGAACATTCCAATCACGTCCAACATCATTGACATTCTTCTTTAGGATTTTCATAATGGTTTTGTTGGAGGCCTCTACTTAGCCATTTCCTTGAGTATAATATGGTGTTGAAAAATGATGTTGGATATGAAACCTCTCACATAGTTCCTGAACATCCTAATTCTTAAAAGGTCTACCATTTTCAGTGACAATGGACTATGGAATACCATACCGACAAATGAGGTAATTTAGTATGAAATAAGCAATCTATTTTCTAGTGATTTTTCTCAAGGGAACAACTTCTATCCACTTTGTAAAGTATTATGTGGCTATGATTATGAATTTGTGTCCATTGAATAAATGCAGATTAATCTTTCCTACTAGGTCCAGTCCCCACTGACAAAAATGCCATGTTGAAGTAAACAGTTGTAATTCTTGTGCTGGTACATGGATTAGGTTGCCATGGATTTGACATTTTTGGCACATCTTAACAAACTAAAAGACTTCTTCTCCATGTTCGGCTAGTAATACCCCAAACAGAGGAGTTTATTTTCTAGGGTTAGTCCACTTGAATGAGTTCCAGAAATACCTTCATGAACCTCATGTAAGGCTATCTCAGATTTGTTATGTTTGAGACACTATAGAAGAGCACCATCCAGACCTCAATGGTAAAGTATGTTGGAAATTAAGATATGTCATGTAGTTTGGTGGATGAAGTTGTGTATTTGGTTTCTGGAAAGATCAGGAGGAAGGATATTTTCTTTTAGGTAAGCATAGGTCTTTCCATAGATTGAGGATTCAATGTCAACTATATGGCATATGGTTTGAGATTTGGGATTATCATAAGTAGGATTAGACACTTGTTCTACCATAAACTCATAATGACCTTATTTTTTTGGAATTTGCAATAGAGAAGCAATTTTCACCATAGCATCAACGACTTTGTTTTTTTTCCCTTGGAATTTGTTCAAATTTGATATCTACAAAGTACTTTTTGAAATCATCTAACATTCTTTTATACGACATCAAATTCTCATCTTTGGTTTGATATTCATCATTTACTTGATAACTGACTAGTTGTAAATCTCCATATGGGTATGTGCAGGATCATCATGGAAAAAATAGTCCCTTAAGTGGCAAAAAAATTAGAAAAATTAGAGTTAGGAAACTTGACGTAAAAATTTGAATAAGTTATCTATATTATTTGAAAAATATGTAAGAATAGAATCTGTAGAAAATTGAATGTAGTTTCTAAACTACTAGGTTTATTTATTTATTTTTAAATCTATTTGGTGAAAATTTGAAATTTCAATGCAATAGTATGTAAATTTTAGAGAAAAAATAAGAAGTAGGTATTTTTCTGACCACCTTGACCACAATAAAATGATTTTTTATAATATTTTAGATATAAGTAGAGGACTCATTTGGATGTGATGCATATTTTTTGTAATTTTTTTCCAAGTAAATAATTAATTATGAATTTTTTATTACAACTTTTAAAAATATAAAAAATCGTATGTCTGACAATCTTAACTTGGTCAAAACTTCAGGAAATTCAAATTTTTTTTTTTAAATCGTATAGTATACGAAGCATAGAATGTGATGCATGTTTCAAATTCAAAAAATGTGATACCGTTTGAAAGTTATAGATGTTTTTCAATCATCCTATCCATTACGACTTTATTCGTAATTCAAATAAAAAATGAATAATAATTATTTATTAAATTCAAAGTAAAGCATAATTTATATTGGTGGAAAGTCGAGAATCTCCTTTAAAAACCCTTTTCGTTTCATCAATTTTGGGTAAAAAAAGGGTTGTCAACCACATGGGCCATCATATCACTTAAATATTGCCACTTTTTGGCCCATCATGATCCTACACATACCCATATACTTGTAGTTCTGTGATCTTCCACCCAACTGCCACTTTGATGCTAATGATTAATGCCTCATATTCTGCTACATTATTTGTACATGGAAACATGAGTCTTTAAGAGTTTAGGATGGTATATCCTTAAGGTGTAACAAACAAAATTCCCACACATGACCCATGTGTGAATGAATCTTATCAAAATAAAGTAACCATTGTTGTGTTGTTATACTAAGAATGTATGCATCAGGAAACTCAATGGTCATTGGATGATTATCTGGTAGTGGAGCTTTAGCTAACTGATCGGTTATCACTTGAATTTTGATGGCTCTTCAATCTACATACTGGATGTCGAATTCACTTAGGATCATGACCCACTTGGCTAGTCTTCCTATTAGGGAAGCCTTGTTGAGTAAATATTTTAATGGATCAATTTTTGCTATGAGTTTAAATATGTGGGTTAACATGTAATGCCATTATTTTTGGGTAGCAAATACTACCGCCAAACAAGCTTTCTTGATAAAGGTGCAATTTATTGCATAACCATTCAAAGTCTTGCTGATATAATATAGAGTATATTTTCTGTAGGTGGCATTAGTATGGGTGGTGACATCAGGTATTGCTTTATTTTATTGAAATTTTTTTCACACCATTGATCCCACTTGAAAGAGACATTCTTATGCAACAAATGATTGAATGGATGGATTTTGTCTGCTAATTGAGAGAGAAACCTCCTGATTGATTGTAGCCTACCTTGTAGAGACCATAGTTGACTAATATTATTTGGTGGAAGCATTTACATTAAGGCCTTGACCTTGGTGGGATCCACTTCAATACCCTTTTCTGACACAATGTATCCCAGGAGCTTTGCTGATGTAACACCGAACACACATTTCTTAGGATTTAATCTAACATTGAACTTCTCTAATCTAGTAAAGATTTTGTCCAGGTTCTCTAGATGTCCTCCTCTAGTATATGACTTTGCTAATATATCATCCACGTAATCCTCCATAAAGGTATGCATCATGTCATGAAAGATGGTGGTAATTGCTCGCTGATATGTGGCCCCTGCATTTTTCAACCCAAAGGGCATGACTTTGCAGCAAAATGTGTCCCATGGACATGTGAATGTTGTTTTCTCTTAATCTTCTAGTGATATTTTGATTTGATTATATCCTAAAAATCCATCCATTAGTGATAAAATGGTGTGTCTTGTTGTTAAGTCTACAATAATGTCAATGTTTGGTAAAGGAAAATCATCCTTTGGGCATGCCTTGTTGAGATCTATGAAATCAGTACATATTCTGATACTGCTATCTGGCTTAGAAATAGGTACAACATTAGAAATCCACTCCACATAATCAGTAAATCTGATGAATCTTGCATCTAACAACTTTTCTAGCATGACTTTACTAACAAGGTGATATGTGGATGCATTTTCCTTAGTTTTTTCTTCATAGGTTTTATCCAAGATGGTAGAGATAAATTATGCATCAAAAGATTTAGATCTAGCCCTAACATATCAAAGTATGACCAAGAAAAGTTATTGTGTCTATCCTCAAAGAATTTGGTGAATTTAGGCTTCTCTTGTTCAGTCATAGATGCTATCAAATGTAGAATTTTTTCCTTTTATGTTGTGCCAAGATTGATAGACCGTGTAGGCTCCACCAATACTGATGATCTTTCATGATAGTGTTCTAGAAGGGTTTCAAATCTCCCATTTTTCAATTCCTTAGAGAGGTTTTCACCATTAGATGCGTTCTTTATTTTTACTTTTTTGAGATCTAATATTTATGTTAAACGGTTTTCACCATTAGATCCATTATTCCTATTTTCAATTTTGCAACTGGAAGATTTCACACCCTCTTGACTCAACGTTTCATTATGAGATTTATGATTATAATTTGTGTCAAGGTTGTCACAACAAAGGAAATTAATGATAGCATCATCATTTGGAAAGATAGGTACATTGATAGGTTTAGTAGGTTCCTAGTCAATAAGTTCAAGATGTATTAAGGGAAAAATGTCATTAGACTAGCTAAGGTCAACGGTAGTGAGGGTTCCAATAGCCATGTTGTCAAGGTTGTCAATAGCGATGTCAAATTCTATGATATTAATCTCCTCCAAGTTATCTATCTTACTTGATATTTGTCCATCCTCACTTGAGTCATCGATATTTTGTGATTCAAATACAAGGGGTCTAGTCCTTGAGCTTTGTCCCTCTTCACATGTGGGTGGATACTCTTTTATGATGTCAATTTTTATGTTAGTGTATGATGATTCAAATAAATTATTCCACGCATACTCACTGGAATCTATTTCAGAACTATCATGTATTTGAAGGATCCTTTCAACAACTCTCTAAGTCATTTCTTCTTTTGTTTCCTCTGTATAACCTAGCCCTTTTTTTTCCTTTAATTGAAGTGTGAGAGGTTCAATAGGTTCCACAATGCCTTATTTTCTTTTTCCAATAGGTCCTTGTCCTTCATACCCCATTTTCTCTAATATTGTTTTTCCTTTTCCATATTGATCCATCTTTATGCTGATAGTTGATAGTGTAGATGCTTCCTCATCTTTGTAGAGCCAATTAAGGATGGCCTAATCTTCAAATTCATCTTCTAAAGTACCTTCCTTTCTAGAACCATGGTAGGTTGTGATGATTGTTGTGTTAATGTTGATGGTTTCCCATATGATCTTGGAGATGGTAGTAGCTGTGAAAGACATAAAGATTATTAAATGGAATACTCTCCCATGCCTTTGTATTTTAAATGTATATTTTCCCTAAATTGTTGTGATAGAGAATCAAATTGACCTTCATTGTTTGATGGAGTGATGTCAGTAGCACTTTTATCTTTTGATTGGTCCTTTTTATCAACCCACTTAGATACAACATTTAGTTTCTTTTCACTATTGGATGAACTAGAAATGCTTGCTTCCCTATTATGGGGCACAAAAGTGTCTTGAGTTGTTTTAAGCATGTTACAATATTGGGGATTTTTCTAATTAGTTGAAATAGTAACTTCTTATCCATTAATAGGAAACTTTAAGCATTGATGATAAGTTGAAGGTACTGCTTGCATTTTGTAATCTAAGGATGTCCCAAGAGTATATTATATGTCATCTCTTTGTCTAGCACTTGGAAAACTATATTCTTCACAATTGGTCCTACTTGAATAGGCAACATGATCAATCCTTTGGAGGATCTCTCTTCTTCATCATAGGATTTTATTGTTATTTTCCTTCTGGAATCAATAGCATTATTAGAATAACCTAGTGCATGGATTAGTTTTAAAGTGAAAATGTTTAAACTAGCTCCACCATCTATTAGGATGCGTTTAACATGGTGTTTATGGATTAAGACTTCAATATGAAGGGTTGTATTATGTGGATGATTGAGTGATACATCATCCTATTCAAAAAATGAAAGACAGTGTGGCATGGTTACACATCCCACCATAGCCTAGAATTGACAAACATCTAGATTATTGGGTACTATGGTGGCCACAAGAGCTTGTTCCAAAACCTCCTTATGGGATGGTGAGATTTTAAGGAGTTCTAACATTGATATCTATGTTGGTATCTTCTGCAATTAATCGACTATGTTGTATTGATTTGAAGGGGTAGGAGTGGTTTTAGGTGCAACTCCTTTCAATATTACCTTGGATTTCCCCCTTGTTGTCACATTGACCAGTTGGTAATCTTTATTTTCCCTAATTTTTATGACATTGATCTAGTTGTTGGATGTGACCATGTTCGAGATTAGATTTAGTGATATGATGTCATTGATTCCAACATTATTAGTTTGATCATTAGTGACACCATCCTTCTCAACCTCAAAAATACAATGAATAGTGTTGTCATAAACGTAGTTTACATTTTTACCTTTCTTATTGTAGAAGAAGATTCTCCCTTTTCATAATTGGGTAAAGAATTTTTAAATGCACCGTGATCATTTTATTTTTTATTTCCTTCTACGAATACTTTCTTGTTCTCAATCAAATCTTGTACATGACATTTCAACCGAATACAATCATTCATTTTATGTCCTTTGTTTTTATGAAAGTCACAATAGTCTGTGTCATTCCACCAAGATGGTTTTACTTTTGGTTCCCAATTTCTTGCTATAGGTAGTTTGATAAGTCCATGTGTAAGAATTTCTCTCATTGTTGATTCTTGTGTCTACCCCAATGGTGCGAATCTTCTTCAATTTGATGGTTTTTGATCACATCAACATGATTATGGTTTAGATTCTCCATTGTTCAGATTGTTGTTTTGATTGACCCTTTGATTGGTCTTTGTAGTAGTTGCTATCAAATTAAATACTAGTTTTGCATTTTGTGTTTCATTTGTAGCATCATTATTACCAATATTTCTATTATTTTTCCAAATCTTGGGTTTATCATTGTTGCTATAGTGATTTGAGGAATTTTTATTATTTGATCCTTCATTGTAATGTTTTATTACCCCTCTTTTAACTTAGGCTTCTTTGATTTTCAGCCTTTTTTCCATCACTTTCTCAAATGTAGGTGGGCATTGTAGTTCAAGCATGTAGCTCATCTCATCAGTTAGGTTGTCAATGAATAGCTCCATCTTTTCCTCTTTAGGTATAGAACAAGGATACCTAGAAAACAACCTCTGCCATAATTGTAGAAATGAGATGAACGTTTCACCTTTCTTTTTTTTGGTATTGTAAAGGTCCTTTATTGTTATCTCTTGTTGAATATTATAAGAGAATTGTGAGATAAACCTATTGACTAGTTCTTCAAAAGATCGAATTCCTGGTTGTAGTTTCGAGAACATTCCATACATTGACCTCCTAAGCTTCTTGGAAATAACCTCATTAGATAAGTTTCCTCTTGTGCAAATTCAAAACTCGTGGTTCTAAATTCCCTCACATGATCAATTGGATCAGTTTTACCATTGTACTTGTCATATTTTGGGAATTCGTAGTGTCTAGGAAATGGTATCATGTCCACACTTGGATCAAAAGGATAGGGACAATTTTCTTGCAATGAGTATCTTTTTTTGGTCCCTTTTCGCATATCTTGAAGCTATTGTTGCATGTTTTGCATTTTATATGTTAGGGAAACCACTTGATATGTGTTTTGTGGTTTAGTTTCAATTCTTACAGGTGCTTCTTTTAATCAATTGATATCAAAGTCTTTTGGAAGTTTTGCACCTAGTTCAACTAGCATCAAAAGGTATTTTTCCATATCTTGTTCTAAAACTTTTTCCATAAATTTATGGAAGTTAGGATCTTGTTGTGTCATTTGGATATCCTCATGGGTTATTTCATTAGCATCATTTTGGTGGAATCTATGAAAGTGATTTTCTTCTCTATCACCCATGTTGCAAAGTGGATTCTCTCTTTCATCTTCTTCTCTTTATTTTTGGGATCTTGTGAGAATAGGAATATGCTTGAATCAAATTTCTGCTAAATTTAGATCACAAATGGGAGTCCAATTTGTTGGATAATTGATGCCTTAGACAAATAGAATGATGGATCCTATTAATATGACTAAGGAATTTCTAATTTTCAGATTTTGATTCCCTGGATGAAGGATGGTAGATCTTATTATGGGAGTTAAACTGAAAATTAGAAATTGATTTGAAATTGATGCACTTTAATATGTTTTGATCTTAGTTTGAAAAATGATGGTTTTTGCAAAAATCCTAATGTTTCCAATTTTTTCTCTATTGTAACAATTGATTTGGGTGGTGGGAATATTGTATTGCTAGTTGTGGGATGAAAGAATGATGAATGGGTTGACTATGATTATGCCTTTGTGAAAGAGATCTTCGTTGGAAATAAGCTTGTGAATATAAAGGATCTAAAGCAAAATCATCAGTATATCCTCTAGAAAAGTCATGATATCTATGGATGAAAGTTCAATGTTCAAGCAACATTTTCCTGCTTTGATATAAGAAGTGTCGCCTTTCCAAAAGTTTCTTGTAGCTAAGTTTCTTCTTTGGTTTCTTGATTCTTTTTGCAAGGGATTTCTTGAAAAATGTTTTTGATTTCCAATCCCTTAACATAAATGTCACAGTTTGATTTGTCAAACTCTTGTGTTTTTCTGGATGATCTTATTTGAATTAATGTTTTGAAAACACAAGTAGTTATAAAATAGTTGTTTTTAAGTCCTAGAATCTACAACATTGAGTGTATGTTCAAGAATAGAGCATGATCCCTTTTTATTTTCACTAGCATTTGAAAAAGAAGACACTTCAATAAGACTCACTCTTAAGGTCAAAAATTCATTATTATCATCACAACCCACATCTTAAAATTGTGTCAACTCACACAGCCATGTCACCCCCTAGAGGGTGCCCTTGTTTTTGTCTTTTCCAGGCATATACTCAAAGTTATATTTCTCGATCCTTTGAGAAAACAAACCTTGGAAATTATATGGTGAGTATTTTAGGGGAAATTATTTCCCTCCCCTTGCACTGTGAGTACTATAAGGTTTGGCTAATGACTTAGTTAGCTTCTACACTAAGGCTCATAATAATGGTTTCTGTTCACTGCGGTAAATGATAAACTCCCTCAGGAGACCTCCCAAACTTTAAAACAAATGCTTTGGGGATGGTTATCTTGCACATTGTCATCAAGTGGATTTTCATCAACAACTTGCTTTTGATTATAGTGGGTTGGAATTCTTGGATTTAGGAATTCCCACTTAGGTCATTCCTCTTGGGTGAGTACTTTTTCCCACAAGAGTAGGACTGCTAAAGGTTTTAACAAAGCATAAAGTGCATGAAATTAAAAGATGAGTCTGGAATTTTGATCACCTAGTTAAGGGGAGAGCATAGGCCTATCATCGTCCAATCACAACAAACAATGTTCAGTTTTAAAGCCCAAATGACAATTTTCTATTCTACGTGAAGATATTGCTTCACAAAAGACAAGATGTTCATTTTAACCGAGATAGCAATGTATGATGACTACCCTAATATTGGTGTATTTTAATCCAAATGAATACCCTAGGATTGGTTCATTTTAATTCAAATAGCTACCCTAGGATTGGTTCATTTTAATCCAAAAGTAGCAATAAAACCACTAGCCATGGTCGCATTAGATCTAGACAAAAATTTAGACAAATTGCAAATGCACTAGAACAAAGGTCATATGGGCTAAAAAAATAGTCAAATGCATTGGAGAATCTATCATATGCACTAGAAAATCTATCAAATGTGTTGGAGAATCTGTCATATGCACTAGGGAATCAATCAGATACATGAGAATAATCTTCAAATGCACTAGAACAGGTGTTGTATGCGCTAATATGTGTCTCCAGTCGTGACCTACCAGAAAACCTACAATAAAATATTAAAAAATGGGGCAAGATCCCCATGGTGGGCACCAATTTATGTGTGAGTAAAATATGTGTAATGAATAAAAAAAAATCAATAAGACATTATATCAATAGATTTAAACTACAATTAATCTAATTAAAGAAAGAATCTATTGAAAGTGTCATATTGCTCTCTATCTCCAAATGTTTATTAAATGACGGGGCTCTTAGATTTTGTAAGCATTGTGACTTTTAAAATGCCAATCTAGAGAATGAGAATGATAAGCTATATGATTGCTAAATGATATGAAAGCTATATGTTGTAAAATTTATGATATTGATTGTTGATAATGAAAGCTATAGACTATCATATGATTATGGAATCTATATGATGTCATCTATAATGAAATAAATGATTATAAACTAAATGATTGAGATGATTCTAAATTTCTAAATGCCAAATTACTCAAAAGTTGTAAATGTATTTCTGTAGAGTAATTTTGCACAAAGTTGGGATCCATTTCTTATAGAAAGAGGTTGTATTTATAGATTCCTGGTAGCACATTTGTGAGGAGGCAACAAACCAAAGGTATGGATTTTATCTAATGAATTGAATGGTGAAAGATGAAGAAGCCTAAGATAATTATGGAGATTTTTCCTCCCCACAAAAACATTTAGCTAGAGGATAGGAATGATCAATGGAAGAAGATGAAGAAGTTTCCCTACAAATTTGTCTTCAATTTGTCTCCAAATTTTCCCGTGAAGATTGAGTTGAATTAATTACAAATCAAATGTCTAATTTGGTAGGTGGATATGATTAGTTGTAGAAAAATGCCTTTATTTGAATATTTGGATTTATTCAATTTAGCAAAAGAAGATATTTAATTTTAATAAAACCAACTATAGAAGTCTTATTTATTAAATTAAGATGGAAGAAATAAATAATTAAATAAAACAAAATGTGTGAACTTGTTTATTTAATTTAGATGAAATAATAGAAGAATTAGATAATTAAATTTTTAAAATTTTTAAAAAATTTTATTTAATTCATATTAAATAATAGAAGAATTAGATAATTAAATAAAACAAAGTATTGATTTTTTTTATTTAATTAAGATGAAATAATATGATAAAGGTAGAAGAATTAAAATATGAACTATATAAATAAATATTTCTATTTATTTAATAGTAGATGAATTAAAGGAGTCAATTAATCAAATAAATCGTATTTAATTAATTAGATTATTCAGACCATTTTTAGGTGTATACAGATATTTGTTGGGATTATTCTAAAAAATACACATAAATAAGGCATGTGGATGTAAAATGGAGCCAATTAAAGCATAATAAAGCCCAATTACTAATGAAAAACCTAGGAAAGTGTTAAAGTGTGTTACAACACTATAGAACATTTTGAAATAAGACTTGGTAAATGATGAAAAGAGGTTATTTTATTATCAAGACCTTAGAAAAGTATGAATTTATGTTACAACACTTTACAATACTTAAGTAAGGTACCATTTGAATCCTTTTAGTTCACAAGTTATTCACATTACAATAGTAAATCAAGGCCATATTAAGCCAAAATCCACAAGAAGGACCCAAACAAATGAAAAAAAGTCAAAGGGTCCTTTTTTTGACACTACATTTAGCCCCCACTTTATTGAGAGGATGAACCTACTTTAAACTCACACTAAAGTAGACAAAAGCACACCAAAATGGGTTCCAATGAACTAATTCTAGCAAGATGAGACAACAACAATCGAGGGGTGATCAAGCCCTAATCAAGATTCCATGGCAAACCAAACAAAGCACAAAGAACACACATGAAAATTACATAAAGAATGGTGACAAGGCCAATCATACACTATCAAAGATGAAAAAGAGAAAATAAAAGAAAATAAAGAATTAGATCAAGGTTTGACCATTTGTGCAACCTAATGTGCATCAGATCTAGGTTATTTTTTTAGAAAAATCCATGCTCACTCTAAGGCGATGAAACTCTTGGTTGTTCACTAGGTGAGAAACATACACTCATGGCTAGTATGCACTCACACACATGCAAGTTTCTATAAGGAAATTCATGCCTTGATTTGGCTCTAGACTCACCATAGGGTGATCCCATAATAGTGGTTTACAATTTTTGGCCAAACTGGACACTGAAATTATTATTTTTAACTAAATCTTCACATTCGGGCACCTATAGCGGCTAAACTGTGAGGAATTTGAAGATAGTGCAAACTAGAGTCTCATCAAATTTTGTCTGTAGATTCTAAAAATATTTTTTTCAAAATTTTTGGAATCAAATTGCACTTCTTTTTCCATCTCCCATGAAAATAGATTTTTTTCAGAAAACAACATTTTTAAAAAGTGACGCACACCGTATAACGCATAACTTTTTTTCCATGAAGGATAAAATTCTAATTCTTTCAAATTTAGATTTGTAACTCTGATATCTAGTGCTTCCATGTGGTTAGATAGTTTTTTATTGAATATTTTTTCCTTAATCAAGTTTCAAAGTTAAACAAATTACAATTACAAAGACAACGCGACTGTATAACGCAACTTTTTTTGTATATGTCAAAATTTAATTCTAATTTTGTTGGATCTGGACTCAATATCTAGTGCACTCATATTTTCAAATTTTGTTTTGATAATCTTCTATTTTTCCACATGTGAAGAACAAAGAAATTCATTTTCGATGAAAACCTATGTTTAATAAAACTTAAAAAAAATAGATAACAAAACCAAAACATATTAAAATTATATTCATTGGATAGCTTGTTCTAAGGAATACCATAATCATTTGAAATAAATTTTAAATGAATTCATTTGATTCCCCAAAATCTAAATCAAAAGTGATTTTTATCAGCATTTGATAGGTGTAAAGGAGACGCATTTATAGGTATGGTTTAAAACTAGCGAGGTTCTATCCAAGGGGGTTTGATCTAAGGTGATTTGATCAAACCCCCTTCAATTGGAATCCTTAAAATGGAATTTTTAAGGCTTAAATCATTATATTTTCTAAAAATATGTGATTTCAGCTAAAATTGCTCCTCAGAATTGTAAACCACTATTATGACAAAGACCCCATACCAAAGTTATACCTCTTGATAACTTTAATAAGGTTCCACATAAAATTGAATTTTTTGCGCTTCATGAGACAAGCAAAACTTTGTATGCTTGGAGCTCATGAAAAAGGAGGATGGAACCACAAGAATGAAAGTTGTGTTATGAAAGGTGGCCATATAATATCAAATGTGCAATGCAAAAATAGGAAATGGTCAAAGGATTCTTGCTTAGTTTATGCGAGGTATTTAACTTAGGAAACATTGTTCCTAATGTCTCCAAAAGAGGACCAATCAAAGAATAGAAAATTCGCAACTTAGGGGATGTAGTGTGTCACATCAAGCCACTAAGAGGAATGCAATATGATAAGAAATATCATTCTCATGAAGGAAATTACACCCAATGTCATCCAAAAAGAGAAAAAATGCATCGTATGAAGTAAGAAGGCTGCACTAAGAAACAAAAAAGGAAAATGAAAAAGAATAATGCCAATGTCTACCCCTACTTTAAAGTAATTTCTAAAAACCATACTATGAGAAATTAATTTAAAGTAGAAAATGAAAATGCAAACAAGAAAGAAGACATGAGAGCCAACTTGGAAATCCCTATGCCAAGTCATATGTTTCCAAGTAAAGTTGCATTGTGCAAGAGAAAAAGAAAAGAAAGGGTTACCCCCAAAATGAAAAAACCAAATACATAAGGGATCTATGGATTTGGGTTTAGTATGTTCTTTGTTGCAATGATTTTATTTTAGAGAGCTTAGAACTATCATCATCCCCCAAATACACATAGAATTGGAAGAATGATAGAAAGAGAGAAAAAGCAAAGAAAAAACTTTTGGGTCAACATGGAAGAGACATAGGGTGTCTCGAAGCCTTGTGTCATCTCAAAAAGGAAAACACAAGACATTGAACAAAAAGGAAAAGGAAAAATAAAAAGGAAAAGCTTTTGGGTCAACATGAAGGAGACATGAATGTCTTAATTCCTTGCATCATCCCTAAAAGGAAAATACAAGAAAATGATAAAGATGAAAAGGAAAAGGAAACTAAAGAATTTTCCATGGGCCAACATGAAGGAGACAGGAATGTCCCAATGCCTTGTGTCATCTCCAAAAGGAAAAAAAGATAAAAAAGATAAATATGAAAAGGAAAAGGAAAAGGAAAAGGAAAAGGAAAAGGAAAAGGAAAAGGAAAAGGAAAAGGAAAAGAAAGCCTTTTGGGTCAACATGAAGGAGACATGAATGTCTCAATGCCTTGCGTCATCCCTGAAAGGAAAACTCAAGAAAAAGATAAAGATAAAAATTGAAAGTGATGCATGACATAGAGAAGAATGAAGGTACAAATAGAGGAATGTCACAAAGAGAGAGAACATCAAAAATAACATTGTGGGAGATCACATTATGCACATGTAATCACACAAAAGAAAAAGAAGGGAAAAAAGAAAAAGAAAATGCAAAATACTAGTAAGTAAAATGTGATTCAATCTATGAGCAAGCCATTTTCATCCTAATCATGTTCTATGTATGCCGAGGGATAAAAAATAACCAAAGGGACAAGAGAATGTGTCGAACTAGGAGAAGCATTAGGTTCAACACTTTTTATAGGAGATTTGTTGTTTAAGCTGATGGCAGAGGAAAACAATGTGTTCAATTCATTATGAACCTCTTAATCAGTTTTAGTTGTTTCCTCATGGTCATCCAAGTTAATCACAATAGGAGGATGAATGATAATGTCCCTCAAGGAGTTCAAATATTTTTTTGATTATTGTATTGGATCATTTTCTTTTGGTTGGGGAGGAGGGTTTCCATGCATTGCTTTGGTCAAGTTCATATTTTTATTTTCTTTGTTTAAATCTTCATCTAACTTGTGAGCAAGGGCACAATGTCTACATATATGCTCTAGCACCTCTGTTTCTTTTGGTTTTATTTTCTAGTTACATTTGTGTAGGAGTGGGTTCATCAACCATAGGTTTCTTTTCTTCCCTAAGGGGAGGAAAAGAAGGAACCATAGGAGGTTGTTCATCCACTTTCTCTTTTTATTTGTAAACTTGTTTTATTCTAAGAGATGTGGCAGGGTTGTTTTCATTGTCTCTTGGTCTTTTGGACAATGTAGGTGAAGTTTTTTATTTTTTGTTGATCTTTCTTGTTTGGTTCTTGTTTAGGTTGAAGCATAGTTTCATCTATGATGGGAGGTTTAGAGGTACACGAGGACATGTTTGAGAGAGATAGTTTTTCTATTTTCTTTGGTTTGAATTTTTGATAGGACAAGAAAAATAAGTCTTCTCAAGGTCTTATAGGTTCCATGGGTTCAGGAAAAAATGCATCTAGTGAAAAGTTTCCTTTGGAAGAAACGGGGTTAAATCCGCTATGGTGGACAGTAAATATTTCATTGTCAAAGAGAAAATTTAAGCATTTGTGCAAAAACTAAGTGACAACTTTCATGGAGCAAAGCCATGGGTAGTCAACCTTCACATTAAATTGGTTCGACTGAGGGATGATGGAGAATGTGTTATCTAATATTTTGTCCTATTTGTAATGGTAGGGTGATCGATCCTATCATAAGGCACACAAAGCCATTGTGTGTCTTGATCCATTCTTTTTGTCTATCATATTCATCTTGATAGAGTTCATGCAAAAGTAATAATTTTTCAGTGATCACATTCTCTCCATAGGCAAGATCTATTAGTATCCCATTAGTGGGATTATCATAGATTCGACCAGCTATGTAGAGAGGACCATCAGGAAAATGTTTAAGTATATCCTTAGAGGAGAAAGAAATGTCAAAAAGATTCTTAGGTCAGACCTTAAGAGGGATTGCATCTATTGCCCCTATCATTTGATGCATATGATTGATATTAATAGACTTATTTATAATAAGAGCATTATTTTCATCATTTATATAAACATTCATCACATCATTATTTGTAGTTTCAATGGCTTTAACAAATGAAACATTGTGTTTTGGCATTGGGTTGGTAAAAATTTGCAAATTTTGGTTCAGAGGAGCTACAGACTTATTGCCTCAGTCGCTAACAACTCTAATAAATAAATGGCCAGAATCAATGAGGTCTTGCACAAGATGTTTAAGATGCTTAAAGTGTTTCATGTCATGTCCATTTTGTTGATGATAGTGGCAATAAGCATTGTATTTAAGACTTGGGAATAGAGGCTTATTAGGGTCAAGTGTTTTAATGAGTGGCAAGGTAATCATTTGTTGTTCTAGCAGTTGGGACATTGTGTTATAAAGGACATCAGGTAAGGGAGTGAATTGTCTTTTTGGATCATCATAAGTAAAGTGCACTACAGTTTTGACAAAAACTACTTGGTTGTTGACATTTTGAGTTATTTGTTGAGTAGGGTTGAATTGAAGGAACCCTTTATTTTTCTTTCTAAAAGGTTTGGTATTGTTTTGGTTTATGGGTTCAGATTTCTCAGTTCAGGTAGAAGAAGACCTTTTATCACAACTACGAACCAAAATTTGATAATCACAAAATGCAGTGTATAGGTGCATGAAGGATGGGAATTTCATCATGGTTTCTTGATTTTTTCTCTATAAGTTTTCTATGAACATCTTTTGAAGGTGTGGGTTGGGAACTTGGATGTCTATTTGGGAATAAAGTGATTGATAGCGTGAGATAAAGTTAGTGATTTTTTCATCTTGTATCTCATTGAATCAGATAGGGTCATCTTGGGAGTCATATGCATTTTGGAATGGTTTAAAAATGCATCAACAATTTCATTGAATGAATGAATTGTATTGTTCGTTAAGAAGAAAACCATTCCAAGGAAGTATCTTTTAAGGACCTTGGAAAAAATTTTACCAAAATTTATCATCAAGGACAAAGTCACTATATAAGGTAGTTTAGGAATTAACATGGTTAGAAGGATCTCCCTTCCTTCCATATTTCTCAAATATAGGCACCTCTACACCTTGTGGCATCAGTGTTCGCAATATCTCTCCAAAGACAATTGACTACTTTTGACATAGTATGTGAGTGGGCCATTTTGGTTTTGGTTTATAGTGGAAATTTTTTTTTGCATGGATGAAATAGTTTAGAAAAGTTTTGTTATGAGAGGATCATTACTTGTGGTATGATATGGAATTGAAAGTGGTGATGTAGTGTGTGTATTATTAGGAAAAGTGAATGGAATTCTTATAGGTGGTAATGTGGTAGAAGATAGAACATGTGATGCCACAGGAAATAGGGATGCTAGAAGGAATACCCAAGGAAGGAATCACATTACTAGCTTGTTACATTTTTGTTGTGACTCGGGGAGTGGTATAGGTAGGTATTGATGCTATGGTTGTGGGAGGAGAATTTGAGTTCCCCCTTGGCTTCTGACATTGTTTGTTGGTATAGGAACATTAGGGGTTGAAGGAAGCTGTTTTCCAAAGATCTGAACTATTTTTTTTGCAAGGTCAAGGCCCTCCTCACTTTCAAGCATGCGATCAATGTTTTCAAGGCTTATTTGATGTTTAATATTTACTAAGTCCTCGTGAATTTGGATTATTTTCTCTTATAGGATATCATCATTCTTTAGTTCAACTTGCATGCTACTTGAAGGCAAAGAGTTGCTAAGGATTTTATCCATGCCTAGTGTAATAGTGTTAGTACTACGAGTGGAAGCTCTAGATAACCCAAGATCCACAACGATTGTGCTATCATGAGATGCCATGAGTCTTGAACTTCTTCTCAATAAGGTATTAGGAATAGGACACCAAACACTCATACAAGGGCTATTGAATGTGGGGTGAATGCAAATGCAATGTAAGCTAACAAGAATGAATTGCTTAAAATTGAAATTTTGGAAAGTAAAAATGAACAACAAACAAAAACTTAGAAACTGAACTGTAAATGAAGAAAATTCAATGAAAATTTTGGAAAAGGACCAATTCGCCCAAGGTGGAAAATGAGTCCAAGTGCTAATTTTTAAAAAAAAATTCAAAAAAATTTAATTGAATTTTATGTTTTTTATGTTTTCTAATGTAGATATAAGATGTAAATGTAGGATTTTATGGGTTTTCAATGAATTTAAGTGCAAAAATGCAAGCTAAATGAGCTTTTCACTAATGCAAATTTTGAAACCCTATAATGCAAATTAAACAATGCAAAACCCAATGTAATTCTAATGCAAGTTAAATCTAGGATGTAAATTCACTCTAGATAAGAAATATGATGCTCTATATGTAGGCTCACCAAAATGAAATGAAGAAAAATGGTGGAGATGTGCATTCTTTCACTTTTAAGGTTTTGAACCTAAAAGGAGAGACACTCCAATTTTTCAACCTTTCACTCAAGAACAAACCCTTGAGATTTCAATGCAAAGGAGATTGAAATATAAAAAGGGGAAGGTTTAAGGGAAGTGATAACAAAAAATTAGGGTTCACCACCAAGTGTAAACTTGGAAAAGATAAAATGTTGGAAAACACTGTGTGATATACAAAATGACCTAAAAATGCAAGTAAAATGTAAGAAAAAATTGTAAAACTTGAAATGTGCATTTGGGAAATTGAAGGGAGAAGAATGGAGGTCTAGAATCTTGAAAAATCCACTTTTAATGCTGACTAGGACTCATACACCAATCTAGGTGAATCAATCCAGTTTCAAGTAAACTGTGTTGGAACAGGTTTCAGACAAATGGGTACTCAATTCTGCAAAAATATCCAATATTCACCAATAGTGGTGAATGAGTCTATTTCTATATTTATGGAAATTCAAAATTAGATTTATAGTTCTCAATCTTCCCTTTCTTCTCTGATTCAAATCCAGGTCTGAAATTGAAAAATTCAACCTATAGACCTTCTCTAAGCTTCTCCAAGGCTTGTTTGCAACTTTGATAACTTTGAATTTTTTTGACAAATTGATGAAATTTTTTCGAATATTTCTCCTTGATAAATCTACAACCTATACCTGCAAATCACATGCAAAGAGAGGGAAAAATGTTGTGTGGTTAGTGAATAGGGGTTCTCCTTGGTCAAACCCCTTGTTGGTAATTAAATCCTTGAAATGAAATGAAATATAATAAAGAACGATTAATGAACATATAATGATGTTTCAACTCACCAAACCCTTGTAGTAAAGTGATAAAAACATGTAAGTGATGGCTCCAATGGATGTAGACTTGGAATATTCCTTGATGTTGATACAATGTTTGCTTGAATCACACAATCCTACACCACAATTGTTAGCTCTAAAACATGATGAAAACAATATTTGACATAATGAAAGACACTTGAAATATGCTCTTGAATGCTTGATAATCTTCCCTTGAAATGCCTTGAATTCTCTTGTGAATTCTCAAATGCTCTTGTGAAATATATGCATGAATACTTGATTTCTTGATAAGATGAAATGAGAGAAAGAACATTGTATTTATACTCACTTATGCAATAATTACTAAAATTACAATAGTACAGGCCAACCTTAGATCTTGTAGAATAAAAACTCACTATAATTTTAAATAAAATTTGAATTTTGAGTTAAAGGGGGCTCATTCGCCACCCTGGGTGAATGAGTCTGACCTAAGAGGACTCATTCACCCATAATGGTAATGAATCCCACCTTAGGAATTTGAGGTGGGTTTTGGGATATTGATATTTTAAATGATATTAGTTGGGATTATTCTCAAAAATACACATAAATAAGGCCTGTGGATGCAAAGTGGTGCCAATTAAAGCATAAGAAAGTCCAATTATTAATGAAAAACCTAGAAAAGTGTGAAAGAGTGTTACAACACTTTACAACATTTTGAAATAAGGCTTGGTAAATGATGAAAAGAGGTTATTTTATTAACAAGACCTTAGAAAAGTGTGAAAGTATGTTACAAAACTTTACAACACTTAATTAAGGTACTTTTTAAATCCTTTTAGTTCACAAGGGACCAAGACCTAATGTGAATGTTTTATTCACATTACAACTCTAGATCAAGGCCACATTAGGCCAAAATTGACAAGGACCCAAACGAGTACAAAAAATTCAAAGCATCTTTTTTTTGACACTATAATCATTAATAATTGGGATTTCTTATGCTTTAATTGGCCTTATTTTTCATCCACAAGCTTCATTTATTGCATCTTTTCAAGGATAATCCTAACACCAATCATTACCCAATAATAATTTAGGTGTTTCAGGCTTGAATGGTCTAGATTTAGTGATCTATGACTCATTCATCACCTTGGGTGAATGAGCCCCACCTAGTTTTTTGGGTCCCAAACCTAGTTTCATGCCTTTCTAAGCATTTTTAAAACTGGTCCCAAAATTTAGGCCTAGTGGGACTCATTTTCCACCTTGGGAAAATGAGTCCCATGTGGCCCAAAATTAAAATCAATTCAATTTTTTGATGGGATTTTGTTCTCCTAGATCTGATGTCAGCTTTTAGTGTTGTAATTTTAGGAATTATTGCATAATTAAGTATAAATACAAGTTTCTTTCACTCATTTTCACCCCAAGAATTCAAGTATTCTTCCTTATAGCAAATTTGAGTTCACAAGTGTTTACAAGAAGCATTCAAGAGTATTCAAGGGAATATTATCAAGAATTTTATAGTAGCATTCAAGCATCAAACATCATGCATCATGTTTGTTTTTGAGCTAACAATTGTGATGTAGGGTTTTGTGATTCAAGAAAGCATTTCATTCAAGATCTATCCAATTCAAGCAAGAGTAAAGATCCACATCCATTAGATCCATCTCATACATGTTTGTAACACTTAATTGCTAGGGTTTGGTGAGTTGCAATATCTTATTTTGTTCATTCATCATCCTCCATTCATATTTCATTCTATTTCAATGTTTGATTACCAAAAAGGGGTTTTACGAAGGAAAACCCCTATCCACTAATCCAACAACATTTTTCCCTCTACTTTGTGTGTGATTTGTAGGTATACATTGCATATTTCCTAAGGAGAAAGATTGGAGGAATTTTTCAAATCATTCCAAGTTTTCAAAGTTGTCATCAAGCTTTGGAGAACATTGGAGAACACCTACATGTTGCAAATTAGGGTTTCAAATCTGGAAACCAATCAAGAATGATAGATTAGATAGAGAAGAGTGCGATCAAACTTTTAAGATTTAGAAAACCCTAATTAGATTGACTCACCACTTCTAGTGAATGAGTCCCAATTTTAGTCAAAATTTAGAATTTTGCAGATTTGGATACCCCTTTGGAAAATTCCTATTCCCACACAAAAACCTAGATTTTGGACTGATTCATCCAACTTGGTGAATGAGTCTCACTCAAAATTAAAGTAATATTTTCTAGTGTTTCAAAGCTCCATTCAACCATCTCCATATTTTAAGGTGCATACCTTCCTTTCTGTAGCTTTATGTTGTATTTCATTTACATTTCATGGTCATTCAATAAGTCATTTCATTGAATTACGGTTTAGTGTTGCATCTTGAATTTCATTTATCTTTCCAAGTTAGATTAATTGGTGGTGAACCCCTAATTACTTTGTATTCAACTCCTAGAACAACCCTCTTGTAAGATATCTTTCTCTTTTGCATTGAGATCTCAAGGGTTTGTTCTTGAGTGAAAGTTACTGAATATTGTCATTCTAGGTCCTAAACCCTATAAGAAGCATACAATTTTCCACCTTTCAATTAGTATGCAATGGGATGTACATGCATTTAATATATGATCTTGATAAGTTTAAATATATAATCAAGTTATATATAGATATAAATACTAATTAATACAAATAATTTATTCTTATATATATAGATATATATATATATAAGAATATCAATCAATATAAATAAAGAATATTGCATCCCCTTAATTAATTGGACTTAATTAATCCTTTAATTGAGAAAATTATGCATTCCAAAGACTTATTATTCTTGTTTTGCAAAAGGGAAACCTATATTAAAAAATTTCCAACTTAATTAAATTACATTGGAAACTAAGTGTCCTGGAATTAGGTCCTATGACCCATTCACCCAAGGGTGAATGGATCCCATTTAAGTCCTAGAAAAAAAATTCTAATATTTTTTGGTCGCATTTTAATGATTCAAACTCAAGTTTCAGGTGTTGTATTTTTGAATCTCATTTTTCAATAAATTAGATAAACACATACATAGATTTTTATCAATCGAAATAGAAGGAGAACTAAGACTTTAAGAGATCAGTCCCAAGAGAAAATATTATTGTCAAGAGCATTAAATATCATAGTTATCAATCATCTATAGTAACAATCAAGATCATATCATCATTTCAAAATTCATGTGTGTTCATGCCTTGTTATAGAGCCAACATTGTGATGTAAGTTTCAAGCATTCAAGCATCAATAAATCAAAACAATTCATGCAAGATCTAAGTCTTAGAGTGATTTGTTTGAATTTAGTCCTCTAAGGAGAACCATTAAGGGTTTGGTGAGTTGTAGAAATATTTTTTCATTCATCAATTCCTTCATTTTGTCATTATTACATTATCAAAGTTTAATTACCAAACATGAGGTTTGACTAAGGTAAACCCCCATTCACCCAAAACAAGCATTTTTGCTTCTCTCATTGTATGTGTTGATTTACAAGTAAAGAATGATTGAAATTTAATCAAAGGAGAAATTTTGAAAAGTTGCATAAGTTACCATCATTGTTATCAACCTATAAAAACTCACAAATTTTATTTCTAGCTTTCCAACAATAAAACTTAGAGAAACTAGAAGCTTGGATCCAATGACTTTTTAGTGGCTAATATTTACCAATTGGCTAATAGTTGAAATTTGGGAATCCAAAATTGGCTAATAGTTTGAGCTATAATGTGACTTGAATTGCCACATTTTTACAAAATTCTATTATAGTCTTATTTAAATCACCAAAGAAATTATTTTCTTAAAAAATTAACTCAAAAATTTTCCACAAAATTGGATACATGATTAGATCAGATTCACCCAAATTTTACAAATTACAATAGGAATCTATATTAATTCACCAATAGTGTAGTATTATTATTAGTTTCTTTAGAACCATATTTATAATATTTAGTTTCCACCATTTATTTATAATATAATCTAATGGCCCTTGTTGTATTCCATGAGGTAAAATGTACCCATGATCTGTAATGCTCATTTAGCCTACAATTTTGGGTCTCATGAGCATTAAAGATTATGGGTACATTTTACCTCATAGAGTACAATGAGGGTCATTAGATCAATGATATAAAAGCAATTTTGAGATCCATGAGAATTAAGAATCATGGGTACATTTTACCTTACAAAATATAATGTGGGACATTATATTATATTCTAAGAACAATGGATGACAAGTAAATATTATAGTCTACCTCTTAAACCCATCAATAATTTCCACCCTTGGGCCCCTACTTTTCCATGACAATTATTTTTAGATTGGATGGATTCACCATCATAATTAGTTTATTTTCCTATTATTTTTTAAGATTCTCCAAATTTTCTACAAAATTTTAGTGATGTAAAAAATTCGCTAATAAAATCAATATATTTCTTGAAAAAAGGAAAGATTCATCAATAGAAATTAATATTTTTTCCTAAAAAAATGAAATATTTGTCAAGATTTTATATCTTTTTTTGAGGGGGGTTTCTTAAAGTTATCACTTCTTAGATCTAGTATCAAAGGACTGCAAAAATAATTTTGGACCCCTACACTATGACCCATTCGCCCTTGGGCGAATGAGTCTCTTATAAGAGCTCAAAACCCACTTTTTATCATAGGTGCACACTATCAAGCCCTTCTCATATTTTCCTATAAATTGTCATTTCTATTTTTGTTATCATATCATTTTTCAATTCATGTGTTAGTTCATATAATTCATTTAGTTAATGCACTTTAAACCATTCAAAAAAATTACAAATCAGTCATTACTATCATAAGAAAGAAGAGATCCAAGGTCCAAAATAGGGTTAACTCACCTCAACATTGAAAGTCAATCCTATCCCTTTGTAATCTTCTCTCTTTCTAATGAAATTAGGAAAAAGGTGTGTTTGAATCCTAGGCCATTTCATCATTCCACATTGATTGAATTCATTCCCCCACCTTTTCCTTTCATTTCATTTTGGTGAACTTGGCATTATACATCATAAATTATGATTTGTAAGTATTTGAAACCCTAGATCTAAGTTTTACATTAGCTTGTTTTGAATCTCATTTAGGGTTTGAAAATTACATTTTGCATCATTTTAATTCATATAAATTCAAAAATATTGCATACATATTGCATATTTTTTTAGAGTAGTCTGCACAAGGGTTTCTTTCAGTCATTTACATCAAAAAATTAGTCAAAATTGCATCTCAAAAGTTGTCATTTTGTTTTCTTTTTTCCATCAAATTGTATGTGAATTTAATCATCAAATTTTGGAAATCTATAAATGAAACAATCTATTTGAAATCTTAAATAGAGAACTTAAACATTAACTCATAAAATCAAATTATAATTTTTGAAATCCTTGTATAAAGACCCATTTTCCCTTGGGAAAACCTATGCTTGTACAGGTAATTTTTCAAATTTTTGGGCACAAATTTTAATTTCTCTACTTTATTTCCTTCTATTTACAGATCTTAGTTTCAATTTTATAAGTTGAAGTAAATTCTATTGTTGTTTTCATTTAAGTTAATTGATCAAAACAAGTGCATTATTCAAAAGTAAAATTTGCATTCAAAAGACATCATTTTCATGTTTTTTCACTCTAAAATTAGTAAATCTCATATGCTAGATCAAAAAATTACAAGATATTTTCTTGTAATTTCTATTTTGTGTACAATTTTGGTTTGGTGAAATTTTTATTCAAGTATTACAACTTGGTGTCCTATTGCCAATACTTTTTTGAAACATGGTTTGAGACTCATTGCATCTTGTGCTAGTACATCCACTATGTATCATGGGTTTTCCAACTCTTTTACTCCTAGTGTTGACTCTAGTCAACCCACTTTGGACTCTATCACTAATTCTATTATTGGATTCATTGACATTCAACCTCATAAGGGCCAAACCAAATTGTCTCTTGACATTGGTTTCTCACAAAATAGCATAATTAAGCATGCACCTGATAGTCCTCTTTATAGATCTAGAACAATCAATGGCAAGCCTACAAATGGGATATTAATTAATCTTGTGTGTGTAGAGAACATGATCAATTAGGAATTCTTATTTATTCATGAACTTTGACTTGATTCTTAAAAATAATCGAAATCCTGGATCAAAACACATGATGGTTTTTCTCACCCTATGATAGGTTTGATCACTCTGCCATTAAATGTTGGACCAAAATAATTAAATGTCTCATTCTCCATCATCCTGTCATCAGACTGATTATGTCTGATGTTAGGATACCCATGGCTACACTCCATGGATTTCATCTTGTCAGTTATTCATAAATTCCTAAAATCTTGATTTGCAATGAAAGTTTTACTATGAATCATAGTGGGTTTAATCCTTTGTCTTCCCATGGGAACATTTAATTGGATTTATTTTTGCTTGAACCCATGGAACCTATTAAGCCTCATGAGGAATTTTTATTCAAATATTATAAACAGCTCAAGGGAAAGAACATAGTAGAATTATCTATGGATTTTTCTTGAGGTTCTTTTTTGGCTTAAAATTTGCTTGAGGAACCTATTGTTATAGATAGAAGTATTTAACCTTCAAATTTTAGTGTAGAAAAATGTAACCCTTTACATTTTCTCACTTTTTTTGGGCCCTCCCATTTAAATTAGACTTAAAATTTCCTTAATGTATTATTGTTAACTATACCTTATTAAATTTGTTAAATATATACCTTATTACGTTTACACATTTATTTTAACCCTTTTAATTAAATGAGCTTAATTATTCCTTTATTGGCCCTTCAATTTATTTTACAAGCCTATTTAATTAAATTTTTTGAAAGGGAAACCTGACATTTATTATTTCCTAAACATAACACTTCACAATGTTCAATGTGTGTCCTAGTTTTATGGACCTAGGACCCATTTTTCCAGTGGGTCCTCCCTAATACCTTAAGGACCTATATCTTTGTAGCGAATATAAGTTTATGTGTTTTGGTGGTATTTTAATGATTTCAAATCTATGATTCAATGTTTTCTTGTGATCATTTATCAATTGAATAGATTTAGGAAATTAAGGGATCAAATCCAAAGTCCTCAAATAAATATTAAGGTTATTTCACATTATGTTAAAACAATCACCTCAACATGACAATCAAACAGGACATTTATTGCTGTTTTTCCTTGTCCCCCTCTCAATATCAAATTTGAATTCAAAAGCACTCTTCCCAAATCGCACACACATCAACTAATCACATGATGACAAGTGTCCTTATCTCATTGCTTAATCTTTAATCCCACACCTCTTCAACAATAGCATTTGAAATCATGGCAAATCCTTCACAATCTTCACAATTTCATACAAGGTTACTCTCTTTGAGATTTGATCTTGTTCATCATCATCACTCCACCATATCCATAGCATTTTATCATTCGGCTTATCAAAAAGGGGTTGGGAAAGGGCTACTTTCCACATCAAAGTAGCACCAATCCCCCTATGAGATAGTGTTTGAGTAGTTTAGGAATGGATGTCATGCTTATGTTGCTTATGATTTTATGTTAGTTTGATGTCGTTATTTCCTTTATGCTTGCTCAATAATTTCATAGGGAGAGGGATTATCTCATTTATTCAACGTTGACAAATTTATGCCATATTTGTCAATCATTTGATAAATGAAAGGTTTTACCTCTCACACATATACTTGGCATAGGGATTTCCAAATAAGCTCTTATGTCTTCTTTATTGTTAGCATTTATCATTTTCTACTTTAAAGTAATTGCTCATAGCATAGTGTTGGAAATTTCTTTGAAGTGGGGGCATACATTTGTATTATCATTTTTGGATATCTTTGGACTTTTCTTAGGTTTCATTGTGTGGTTTTCTTATTTCTTGTGATGTGTCTTCTTCTTGGTGGCTTCATTGGGTTTGATGTCCTCTAAGAGTGTGACCTTTCTTAGTATATGACTTTGTCTTAGTGGTAATGCTATGCATTGCATTCCCTAAGTTGTCAATCTTTTAAATCCTAGACTTTTCCTCTCTTGGAGACATTAGACATGATGTTCCCTTAGAGAAGACCTTACATGAACTAAGTGAAACCCCTTTGAACATGTCTTATCCTATTTTTATTTTTTTCATAAGTGTTTAGCATAACATAGCTTTCTAAACCTTATGAAGCTCAAAGTTAAAACCATTTTTATCGCCACCAAGCATAATGCATTGTGCTTTCCAGTGGAACCTTGTTTGTTCATAAGTGCTTAGCATAGCACATCTTGATAAGCCTTATGGAGCTCAAATTTTATATTTTTTGGTGCCTTATTAAAGTTATAATAGGTATATCATTGGTATTATATAGGAGCCTAATAAGATTCTCTCATTTGCCACTATTGGGTGCTCAACTAGTGGACATCCAAAGTTCCACCAGCCATGTGAGCGTGAATTCTTTTTTTCATAGTGGAAAGTGAGCTCCACTTGTAAATTCTTTTGGTTAAATAGCTAAGGTGTGTTCCACATCATGTTGGACAGTTGAGGCTTGATCCACCCTTTGTTTTGTTTATTTTTCCTTTTTCACTTTTAGCAAGTCTTTGGCATTGTATGATTGAGTATCTTGTCATTTTTGCAAACATTTGTTTTTATTGTCTACCTTGTTGTGATTTTGATGTAGGTTCATCCTCTCACTAAAGTGGGAGCTAAATGTATTGTAGAAAAATGTAACCCTTTACACTTTCTGACTTGTTTGGGCCCTCCAATTTAAATTGGACTTAAAATTGTCTAAATTTAGTGTTGTTAAATGTACCTTATTAAATTTACATACTTATTTGGGCCCTTTTAATTAAATGAGCATAACTATTCCTTAAATGTCCATTCAATTCATTTTCCAAGCCTATTTAATTACATTTTCCGAAGGGTAAACCTCAAATTTATTAATGCCTAAACATAACACTTAACAATGAAAAATGTGTGTCCTAGGTTTATGGACTTGGGACCCATTCACCCATGGGTGAATGGTTCCTCACTAAATCTTAGGACCTAAATTTAACTTATGTTTTTGGTCGGATTTTAATGATTTCAAATCTATAATTCAATGTTGGCTTGTGATATTTGAATTTCAAGAAATTAAGGATACATACCTATAAATATAAGGTTATTTTACTCTGTTCCACCTAGCAATTTTATGATATTTCAAGAGCACTTTTAAGATAATTTCACAAGTGATCAAAGAAATTCAAGAGAAAAAATATTAGAGTTGTATTGTAGCATTCAAGATCCATTCATCATGTAAAATTCTTCCTACATCATGCATGTTTTTTGGAGCTAACATTGTGATGTAGGTTTCATGATCAAATCAAGAATTCAAGCATTATTTCAAGCAAGATTCAAGTGTCAAGATCCACATCCATGGAAGCCATTTCATGCAAGTTAAATTTTTTTGAAGATCTACATTCAAATGTTTCTACAAGGGTTTATTTAGTGATAACATAGATTTTTTCATATTCCATATTTCATGCTTTATTTCAATTCAAGGTTTGATTACCCAAATGGGGTTTCACCAAGGCAAACCGCCATCCACCAAAAACAAAAAAAAAATCCCTCTTGTGTGTATCTTGCAAATTTAGGTTGAAGAAGACTTTAAGACCTCTTAAAGTGCAAGATTTACAAAGTTTTCAAAGTTGTAAAAATCATTTTCATCTTACAAAAACGAAGTGATGAAAAGGAAAATGGATACCTCTTAGGTATCACACTTTTTCCACTCAATCATTCACTAATGTCCTAGGAGTCCCAATTGGATTGACTAAAAACCTCACAAGGTGAGTCAATTCTCAATTATGGACCTAGGAATTGGTTCTTTGAGTTCTAAGGGGTTCACCACCAAGCAAATACTTGGAAAAGAAAATGTGGAAAACACATTACAATATGCAAAATGATCTATAACTAGAAATGTAAGCTAAATGAAAGATGAAAATGATTAAATTATGCAATAGGGAGATAGTATGCATGCACCTAGGAAATTAGGAGATGTTATGAGGATTCTGGAAATGTAAAGAAGGTTCAAAAATATGTTGTGGAGGAATATGACACCCAAAATGGCATATTAGCCCCACTGCTATTTTTCAAGGAAAATATAGAGTCTTCGAATCTTGGAACTAGATCTCAAAAAATCTTTGAAAAATAGACCTAGGAGGACTAAGATGCCCAACATGGCCTATTAGTCCCATTCTAAATTTCTGCGAACTCTGAATAGGATCCTGAGCTCTTAGGTCTGCATTTTCTTCCTTTCTGATCTCAGGTTTTGAAACTTCTAAATATGGCCTGTAGGTGAGTTTCCATGAAGACAACAACTTTTTGATGCAACTTTACAACTTTTGCAACTCTCCCCTCCAAGTGATATTCAAGTCTTCAATCTAGATCTACAATAAAAAATATGCAAGATGGAAAAACCTTTTGTTTGTTATTGAATGGGAATTTTCCCTAATCGAACCCCTTGTTGGTAATTAAACCTTGAAATTAAATAGCAATAGGGTGATCCCACAATAGTGGTTTACAACTTTTGGCCAAACTAGACACTAAAATAAATTTTTGTAACTAAATCTTCACTTTTGGGCATTTATAGCGGCTAAACCATGAGGAATTTGAAGATGATGCAAACTAGAGTTTCGTGAAATTTTTTCTATAGATTATAAATATATTTTTTTCAAAAATTTTGGAATTATATTGCACTTCTTTTTCCATCTCCCTCGAAAACTAGTTTTTTTTCAGAAAATAGCATTTTTAAAAAGTGATGCTCACCGTATAACGTATAACTTTTTTCCCATGAAGGATAAAATTCTAATTCTTTTTAATTTAGATTTGTAACTCTGTATCTAGTGCTTCCACTTGGTTAGAATTTTTTTTATTATATATTTTTTCTTTAATCAAGTTTCAAATTGAAACCAATTATAATTCAGACATAGCGTGACTGTATAACACGTAACTTTTTTTGCATGTATCAAAATTCAAATTTTTTTTCTTTGTTGGATCAAGGACTTCAATAACTAGTGCACTAATATTTTTAATTTTTTTTTTTTAATAATCTGCTATTTTTCCACATGTGCAGAAAGAGCTTGATTTTTGGTGAAAAACCTACATTCACGAGAAATAAAAAATAAATATAATAATTAAATTAAATTTATTTAAAATTATACTTTTTGGGAAGCTTATAATAAGGAATACATACTTGCAAAAAATTAATTTTAAATGAATTCATTTGATCCCCCAAAAGGTAAATCAAAAGTGGTTTTTTCTCAACGTTTTGATAGGTGTAAAGGAGACTCTATTATAGGTATGGTTTAAAACTAGCAGGGTTCTATCCAAGGGGGTTTGATTTAGGGTAGTTTGATAAAACCCTCTTCAATTGGAATTCTTTAAATGGAACCTTTTAAGGATTAAATCATTATATTTTCTAAAAATATGTTATTTCAGCAAAAATTAGTTCCTCCCAAAAATTGTAAACCAGCTTTGTGGGATCACCCAATAATGAAGGAAATGGTGAATGAGAAATATGCAATGCTACAACCCACCAAACCCTTATAAATTCTACAAAATTGTGTGAAAAGGTTACAATGGATATGGATCTTGAACCAAAGGAATGATCTTGAAAGATATGGACTTGAATTGCTTGCTTGAATCAAAACCCTACATCACAAATGTTAGGAAAACAACACACATGATGCAAGAAAACTCTTTGATATGATACTTGAATCTAAAAATGGCTCCAAATGCTTGATAAATCAACTCTTGAATTCTCTTGTGAACTCAATTTGATATTAGGAATGCTCTCACAAAAGACTTGGATTGAAATAAATGAATGAACCTTGTATTTATACTTATCTATGCTTAATATCCTAAAATTATATCACAGCAAGTCGACAAATGAAATCATTAAATAAAGAAGGCTAAATCCCACTAGATTTTGAAATTAAATCCCTAAAATGACTCAAGGAGGACTAATATTCCCTAGGTGGCGTCTTAGTCCCATTTCCTAAAAAATTGAGGCATAAACACCAAAAAGAGACCCAATCTAAATATGCCAAAATCAAGGTCCCAAGAGCCTTGGGGGACAAAGATGCCCTAGGTGGTGTTTTAGTCTCAACCCAAAAAATAGGAACACATTGATGGAGTCACTAAATTATTGTTTATGCATTGGAGAATGGTGGGATTAACCAAAAAAAAGATGTCATTAATAGGGCTTGTGGATTGAAAAAAAGACCAATTCAGCCATAAAGAAGCACAAATAAATCAAGGCTGGCCCAACCAAGTGTGAAAATGCAAGGGTATGCATTTTCCTACACTGCATTTAGTTCCCACATTAGTGAGAGGATTAACTTGCTTCTAACTCACACAAAATTAGCCAACCACACAATCAAGAGGGGTTCAAATGTAAAAATGTTAGCAAGATAGGATGAAAATAATCAAGAGGATGGCCAAGCCTCCAGGATCAACATCCTATGGAAAAACCAACATAAACATTGTTCCATAGAAAAAAGGAAACTTACTTCATTTGATGATAAATTGGACTTAATGAGGCCTTGATTTGGTGTTGTGAGGTGTTTTCCACATCCACACTAGGTCTTGGACCCTTTCAAATGCATTTAATGATGTCTTGTAAAGGTGTTGTAAAGTGTTGTAAAGGACTTTCATGCTTTTCTAGACTAAATAAAACCATTTCCCCCTAATTCAACATTATAAAATATTTTTAATGACATTATCACATAAATCTATAAGGCTTGTAAAATAAACTTCATGTTATTCTAGTGTTGTAATGTGTCTTGCACATTCACATTGGATATTATGCCTTCTTAGGCTATGTGGGCCTCATTTTAGTGTTTAAAGTGTATTTAGTCACACTTTCACATTGAATTTTGTGTCCCAATCCTTAATTTACCTTCACATCATCACTAATAGGCCCCTACTACCCCATATTGTGCATCCTAAGGCAATATTTGATGAAATAACTAACATAGATATCATATAAACCTTATTTTCTTATCTCCTAAAAACCTAGTTGTTAGTCTTCGTGATCAAATTAACATCCATTAACTCATTTTCACAATTCATTCATCATCCATCTTCTCTTTTATGTCAAGCAAGTTGGGGTTTCATCATTACAAGTCAGTAAGATTGCTTCCTAAGACATTCAAGGCCATATTCTTTATGTTTTGTTGCAGAATTTCAAGATCAAACATCCTGGAAAGGTAATAACTCCATTATTGCATGCTTTATTACATTCTTTCATCATTTTTGTTTAATTACCTAAATGGGGTTTGAGCAAGGCAAACCCCCATGCCCTAACATCCTACATTTCACTTTCTTGTCTTATGTGTTTGTAGATTTAGACATCTTGGAAACTTAAAAATTATTAAAGATTGCATTGCAAAGTTGTTCAAGTCATTTCTTCATTGGATAAGGAAAACTAGCAACAAAAAGTCACTTTCAGGCCCAAATCTAATAATTTCAGAATAAGAAACCTAGAGAAGCAGAAAGTGCAGGTCACCGAAGGCTCCTATTTCCACCTTTGAATATTCAAAAATTAAAAATTGGACTCATTTTTCATGGGTGGTGAATGAGTCCCACTTCTAGGACTGATTTTGGTTTTTTTGCATTTTTGGATACCCATTTGTCTAAAATGGGTTCTAGAATAGTTTCAAAGAACTAGGATTGATTCACCCAAATGGTGAGTGAGTACCACCAAGCCTAAAAATTAGGATTATCAGCATTCCAAAAGTTATTTCAAGCCTCTAACAATTTTACAAGTGCACTTCTTTAGTTTCATTTATTTCTATTGTAGTTTACTTTCATTTCTAGGTGTTTTTGCATTACACAATGTGTTTTCAAAAAAATTACATTTCTTAGGTTTTGCATACTTAATCAATCAATTTTATCAATTTATTGCATCTATATCATTGTATTTAGACATAATTACATCATACATTCCTTAGTTTTAGTGAACCACTAATATTTTAGGTGTGTGATCTATCTCTTTCCATTAGGTGAAAGACCCTAATTGAGTAAAAAAGACTTAGCATTCACACTCCAAAAATATTTGGTTCATTTTGGTGAACCTTCATTTTGAATAGTTTTATTTTCTGATTTGGATTCCTTCATCATAGATCTAGCTTTTCATTGACCTTGCATTAGGATTTTCATTGATTAATTTGCATGCTAGGTTTCAAATTTTGCATTCATGAAAAGTGCATTTAGGTTGCATTTGTGGCATCTAAATTAAATCAAATTTTCTAAACTTTTGCATTTTCATCTTAAATTTTTGCATCTTACAACCCAAAAAACATAAAAATCCATCAAAAACATTTGAAAATTCTAAAAAAATCCCTCAGTGGGACTCATTCGCCACCTTGGGGGAATCAGTCCCTTTTCACCCCTATAACTACCCTTTACAGAACTGGAAACCTTATTTTTAAGATTTTATTTGGTGTCATTACCTAACTGTATTAGTTGGTTGTGTTTCTATCACATACATTTCATTACATCTATCCTAAATTAGCTCATTTCATGCATGGTTTACATTTCAAGTTTGCATTATCATATTATCACATAGCATAATTAGTCAATGTACATCCTTAAAATCTAAAAAATTACATTCCTCTTTTGCATGTTTGCTTTAACATAGTTACATTTCAAATTTTTAGAATAACCATTCTATCATGTTTTCATTACAAAGTTCTATAGTGATCATATTTCATGTTCTATATTTAGATATTATTGCATGTTGTAAGAGAATTTTGTTAAGTGCATATGAATATGAGGTCCTTTCCCCTTTCTTTTTGTTCATCACAGATCCCTCTCCTAGTTTCCCTTTTGTGGATGAGGTTAGTCTAGTGAAAGAAACCTTGGATAATCATAACAATCACATTTTTTCTTCTCCTATTATCTCTCACACTTGTGACAGATATTATAGTGCTAGAAGAACCAATTGATGAGAATTTTGACAATCTAAGTTGCTTATCTCCTCTTACCTCTCCTATTAGAAATAGCATTAATAAAGAAGAGGACATCACAATAATTAATCATGACGATCACAAAAGACAACAATAAGATGAGATCATAGACACATTTCTAGACATTACCTTACCTAGTCTCCATAATTATAATAATCAAACATGTTCTTCTCCTAATATCCCTCCTTGATGCAAAGAGGATAGGTTAGTGTTAGAAGATATATCTATTTGGGATCATGAGACTATTTCCCCTCTCTTTCCTAATGTCCATACCCTATGGGAATATCTATTTGGAAATCATAATGGTCCTTCTCTTGATGCCTCTTGTTAGACCCCCAAAAATACTTGATATTTTGAGGTCTTTCATCCTCAATATCAAAATTGTATGTTGATTACACACAGGGTTTAGGGTTCTATTTCAATAAACTTTTCATCCAAAATTCCCTTGTTTTCCTAAGATGTCTTATTCTTCAATTGACTTGTTGGTCTAGTTGCTTGTGGTATAATTTACCTCTCGAGTCATGGTTTCACGTTTCTTACCAGCCCCTTTGTTTAGAGCTCTCTGATCATTCCCGATCACAAGGTGTCTTAAAATATTTTGAAAGTTGACCTTTAATCTTTTTACACAAATGACTTATGCTTAAGTCATAAACTCTCGAGGGGTAAGATCTTGTCAACCTATTCGGGCCCCTTTTTTAAGATTAACTATTGTTTGTGCATGTAGATTTGATGATTAGGAGATCATAGGATTCAATCTAGACCGTTCCCCACTGGCCCGCCCATTTGAAATGAGTGCAATTTAATTTTTGCGGGGTTAGAAAAACAACCACACATGTATGTGGGCCCAGCCGATATTTCTTGTCTCAACGTTCAAAACTTTGAGATCAATGGTGTTAAGCAAACAAGGAGATATGATCACCTTCCTTCCCTACTGGCTTGTGAAGGAAAGATGCAAGTTTTTTAAAAGTGGTCAGACCCATGAGATGCTACCACGTGCATTCTACAACTACCAATGTGTGGGACCCTCTTGTACACAAAGAAAGTCTTGTTAGTGATTCCCTATTAGATGTTCATCTAAGCTATAACTATATTCTAAATTCAAATCAGTTTGACTCAATCTGAGTCATTTAAGATGCCCAACTCAACTACGGATCAATGACATGTATTAAAAAATGAAAGTATGCCCATTGCAATTGTTTTGCTTCATGCGAATTAACATTAATGTCGGAGGTGACTTGTAAATTTATTTAGTTCCCTTAAAAATTGTGTGTCCGACCAACACTTGCTTCTATGAGATTTGAAGACGTGTCCAAGACAATACAAGGAGCTAAGAGGAAAATTTTAGGAATTATCTAAGCTGGTATTAGGGTTTGTCACGACTGAAAAGTAGTAAGTACCATAAATGCAATTATATGCCTTTTTAGTTTTTTGTGTTAGGGCTTGCTTTTAATTTTCTTTAAAAAATGAGTGTGTTTCATCATTTTTCTTTCATTGCTTTAAATTTAGGGTTAATCTTTGTATTTAAAAGTCATAGCCCTGTAAATTTCCCAAACTTCCTCCTTGTCCTAAGTCGTAAACTACAATTAGGAGTTGAATAGTTAAAATTAAAATTCCTTTAATGGAATTCTTGTATACCCAATTCCATGGTTCCCAAAATTCAAGGTGTTTCTTCCTCTACCTAGTCTAGAGCCCTTTCTCAAGATGTAATTGACTTATTACCCTAGTCTACCAGTAAAAAAACCAAAAGGAAGGGCCTTATTTCATGGCCCCACTGTAAAGGAGGGTTTGATAGATAAGGCTTGCTTGATCAAGGATGCCGAGGTACCCTACATGGGATGGAAAATGTTTCAACATTGGTTTGGAAATAGAAACCTCGGGTCTCCTTTTAGCAACCCATTGAATTTGAATATGGGGAGATTGATTGTCCCTAATGTTTACATGGATGTCGATCTCTTGAAGTAAATTGCATCAAAGTATGATCCAGTCTCTAGGGAAGTTAGGACATATGATGGGGTGGTTATGTTAAAAATAACTAGCAAAGAAATTGAAAAGGTTTTTGACTTGCATGAAAGAATTAAAATATGCTTTCTATGGATAGGGATACTATCAGAGAAGAGTATAACAAGACCAAAGTATTCATTAGGTCAAAATTTTTGACTCTACATACTCCAATGGTTGGAACTGGTAAACAATGGAGGAACGTTAAGATTGATGACCGAGAGCTCAAATGTTTCCCAACGAGCTATTTTTCCAGTTACTTCAAAAATATTGTATACTATTTTTACCAAATTATGGGTGTCGGCCCACTTGACACACTACAAAAAGAGTATACCTACCTGGTTGCACATATGCAACATCCACCATATAGTATGGTTTATGATTATGTAGCCTATTTGGTTGATCACATCCATGAGGGTTTAGTTGAATTTCAAGGAGGGATACAATGGGTAAAGTTCTGGTGGTACTCATTTTTAATGCATATGTTCCTATATAAGGGACAAAAAACCTTTGAGAAGGAGATCACATTGGAAAGGAAAACAGATGATGTTGACTTTCCTATTCATTGTTAGACCTGTATCCTGGATAGAGATGATAAGAGGTACAAATTTGTGACGTTGAGAAATGATTTTACATCTAGGATAAGGAGGGCCTTGGTATATGAACAACCTAGGATTCCCAAGGAGATCCATGAATTCTTGAGACCTAGAGAGCTAAGGCCAGATTTAAATTAAGTCATAACTGGGGTGATTTGATTTTGTATCATTATAAGACAATTTTTAGAATATAGGGTAGTGGTTTTTCCCCGTATTTTTTTCCTATAGATGTTCCTTTGAGAATAGGTTTCCTTCAGATCATGAGGTAGTTGGGAGTAGCACAACAAGCACATCTACCTAAGTCAGGAAGGAAGGGGTCATTCTTCCCATAATGGATTGTATTCGCAGATTATATTGTGACAAAAGGGGTGGTGAAGGAATTAGAACATTTGCTAGCTCTTTATGAACTGATGATTGTGATTCCAAGGAATCATGACCCTGAAGGATTCATCAATAAACTAAAAACAAATAAGAAAATGGGTACCTTTGTACATGCCTTTGATTACCTTGAGGCTATCGTAAGGAATCTCTTCAACTTTGATGAGTAGGATGAAAGAAAAGCTAAATACCTGGCCTATGGAAAGATGGTGGATGCTAAGAAGAAGAATAATCCTTGATATGACACTCTACCAAATGTATAAGATGATTTAAATAAGGCCATGTATGTCATGGATAATTTTGAGAATGTTGTTGGTGTTTTGAGAGAACAGAGGGAAGTTCTTGATAAAGGAAAGGAAATGGTGGTTGAAAAGAGTCCTGAGGTAACATTAGAAGAAAGACCTACATATCAACCACCCAAATAGTTGAGGATTTATTCTAGGAGGAAGAAAATAGCAAGTGAGGAAAGAAGTTCAGTGGCCCCTATTGCCTCTGAAGAGCCAAAGGCAGACTCTCCCAAGAGTGCAATTTCAAACTTCCCCTCAACAGGTCTCTTTACCTATAATTGATATTGATTCACCTTCTGAAAATGTTTCCCCTCTTGAGTAGCCACCTCAAAAGAAGCAAAAGAGTAAAACAAAAGGAGTGGTTGATTATTCTCATACCGATGAAGATGATATCCTTGTTACCCCTAAGGAAATGCAAATAGGGATTCCTCCTCGTGAAAGAGCAAGTGCTTCAACTTTAGAACAAACCATCCTTAGGCTAGGGAAGCTAGATATTTGTGGATTGAATAGTGCATATGACTTAAGGGTAGAGGCTAGTAGAGAGTTCGTGGAGGATGATTCATTCATTGAAACCTTCACATTTCAAGACTTCTGGTGGAAATCCAAGATTGCAGATTATGTAGAGAAGGTGGCTATTGAAAGGAGCCTACACCTAGAATCACCTGAAAGTGTCATTGAGGTGAATGTAAGAATCATTATGAAAGATGAATTCAAAAAGATTCATACCCTGTAGGACAAAGAACTTGTGAGAAAAATTGGTGTGTTGTTGTTGCCAAATTGGAATATTGTTTATACCATTGTTTTAGATGCAATTAGAAGGGATAAAAGATGTCTTGTACAAATAGAAGAGGAGTTGGAAATGGTACTCTGAGGTTTAGCTTTCAGTGAGGATTGGGAGGCATTGGTGATATGGTCATTATCCCTAGCATCTAGGAAACCTATCTTGGTTGAGCCATCAAAGCTTAGTGGACAACTGCTTGTAAAAGGAGTTGTTGATACTCTAGCATTAGAAGCTACAGAAATGGTTGTTAATGTTGCTAGGCTTACCCGGTCAACTTTTGAGGGTCTTACCTTGGAAATAGATAATCTCATAGTTAAGTATAGTGAACTCTTGAATGATTATGACAACAACCAACAAAGAGTGGCCACACTAGAAACTGAACTAGCTTTCTATAAACAAAGAGAGGAAGTACAAAAGGAACGAGGTTATCCTAGTTCAATCCATCTACCTTCAGTCTCTCCAATGACATCCACTTCATAATGAAGCTCTAGTGATAGTACCATATCATCAAGGACAAAAATCAAGTGCAGAGGAAGAAATTAGTGGACTATGCCTTGATTCATTTGACAGAGATCAAATCCTTATGCAAATTGAGGTATATAAGAAGTTGCAAGAGATATTTCAAGATGCAATGTATGAGAACATATCAAAGGTTTTCAATACTACCTTAAAACATTTAAATGAGAATATTCAAGAAAGACTCAATAGTGTGCATGACAACTATGCTTTGATGGTGCGTGCAATGAGGTTGTCTCAAAAGGATAAAATACTAGCTATACCAACCTTGAATAAATGGGTCCCAAGAGCTAAGAAATTGAAGTTAATTTTAGTGGGAGCTTCCAAGCATGAAGATAAGTACCCTGTCGCGCATCTAGTTTATGATTTTGTGTGTGAATTGAGCGAGCAGAAGTTTCAGGGATATGCAGCCCCACTTGAGCAAAAGATAATAGAATTATTATCTTAATATACTCATGTTCATTTAACACCACTGCCAGATATTGAGGTTAAAAATTATGAAGTGAAACCATTACAAACATGGAAAATGGAACTAGATGAGGTTATCAACTCCCAGTTTGGTGAAATTTGCAAAGAAGTTAATATTGATGTCTTCAATAACACACTAGAAAGGTTGACATTTCTTATCAACTTTCTGGAGGATTTCGATAGGGAATCCAATGTAGTTGTAACCAAGTATTCCCCTTACAAGAAAGCCATGAACAAACTTATGGACTTTCATTGGCCATCGAGGAAGAATACGAAGAATGGGGAAGGTTGTATGTTGGCAGGGTTGGTTTGTGAAACATATACTAGGTCATGTATTGTATAGGTTTGGCCTCAAAGATTGCAAAGATAAAACATATTTTTCACAAAAAGATATCGGCTATTAATGATGTGGAGTGTTCATTGAGATGTTGCCTCACCTATTGTCCACATTATTTTTTCTTCTGCTCAATGAATTGGAAGCTTTCTTTTGAAAGGGTAAAGTTCCTCCTTATTGCAAATGTAAATATTCTTTGTCTTATGTGTATTCCCTCCAATTTTGACAATTTGCAAATATAACTAAATTTGGAATATACTTCCTTGCAGTCCAATTCGATATTGACATGTGTACACTTGGCCCAAGGCTTTTTTTTGCTCCCTTGTTCTATAAAAGGGAATTCAGGGCCATTTGTGTGGATCTTTTGTTGAAATTTTAGAGCTACATTGAGAGAATAAGAAAAATGTGGAGCAAATGTGTTGAGTCTTTATCTAATGTTTTGATTCTAGAAAATAAATTTGGTAAATGTATGGTTTATGAGCATATTTGAATGATAATGGATATTTTTTTAGTCTCTAGTCTCTCCTTTGGTGGTGTTAGAATTATTAATGAAAATATTGATAAACGATCATTTCATTAATTTTCATCATGTTACTGTAGACATGCAAAATTAACATTATGCATTCGATCGGATTCAGTCAAATTAGATGTCACATTAGGACCATTCATCAATTAATCAGGTGCACTTTCATCCATTCATTAGGTAATTTCATCTCCTAGGATCATTTATTTAAAATAAAATAAACATTATCATCAACCTTTTAATAAATCAAAAATCCATTTAAATCAAATCCTAAATCATATTCCATCATTTTCTAAAATTCAAATAAATCAATTATCAAAGTCTTAAAAGTCAAATCACCTAATCAGCATTAAATCAGCATAATCATCATCTATTTAATCTAACCCATTAAATGTTAATCCCATCCCACTTGCATTATCTAGATCTAGCCACTTGCACATATAAATCAATTTATTGATTTATTAAAAACTTATTTTCCCTCAACATGACAAGTCAAACATTGCATTTATTGTTGTTTTTCTTGTCCCCCCCAAAATTTATTGCAAATTTGAATTCAAATTCTCCCTCTCATGGGCACTCTTCCCAAATCTTGCACAACCATTGACCACTCATCATTTGACAAGTGTCATCTTCTCATTAGAGGATCTTTAGTCCCACATTCACCATCTTGGCCAATCTCTCATCAAGAAAATCTATAAAATAGGGCCTTCATTCTCATTCATGGATCCACAATTTTATGCAAGGTTACTCTCTTCATTTGAGATTTGATCTTGTCCATTTCACTCCATCATCTCCATTTGCATTTTATCATCTTGAGCATTGATCAAGGACTGGGAAAGGGTCACTAGCACATGTGACACCAATCCACTATGGAATAGGTAACTTGTGATTGCTTTCATGATGCTTGTAGCTTTCTTTTATCCTTTTGTTGCATGTTTTAAGCATTTTGCAAGGTATTTCATAGCAGTGTTCTTGAAGGATTTGTAGGTACTAACCCTTGTTTGAGTTTAGTGTTTGCAGATTTTGAAAAGCATGCTCATAGTTACACTTTGATATGTGATCTAGTTTTGGCTCTCATTCATGGAATGAGTTAAGTTCTTAGATTAGATCATGAGCTCCTATACAATGTCTTTTGGATTTGGTAAGAAGTCTCTAGTATTCAGTCATTGATTTGTGAATTGCAAGGTGATATCACTAGATCGTAATTACTTAGAATTAAACATGCCTTATGTTTCAATTTGTGCAAACTCCAAACCCATAGATTATGGCACTAATATTTAACCCATATAACCTTTCTTGGGGTATTGGTCTTTTGACATAAAAGAAATATTTTAAAAATAGTCATTGACCCACCTGTTATTTGTTGTTATTTTGAATTCTCACCTTAAGATGCATAATTAACTCCAAGAATTGCCACCTTTGAGATTGATTTCATCTTATTTGCAATTAATCATAATCTGTCTGCCTTGATTTACAATGTATCTATAAATTGTTAAAATGAGTTGTCTATTTAGCATTGTGGGAACACCCTCAAAGGTTTGGAAGAACCTGAAGTGCAAGAGATAAAGAGATACATAGTTTATCTCATTTGTTGGCCACTCACCTAGAAGTATTCAAGAATTGAGTTTGGAAAACTCATAGATATTTGTTGAGGCATGCTTGGTTCATTAAAAATAACCAACACCTATCCCACTTGTGATGAAGCTACTTTGCAAATTTCAACCTTAGCTAAACATATTACATGCTCTCCTAGTAGGGTAGATAATACATAACAAGAGAATGAGACCTTACAGATAACAAATGATCACATAGAGTCTTCCCCTAATATTCCCACTATCAATACTCAAACATGTTCAACCATTAATAAATCCCTTCATTGCGATGAAGCTAGTTTTGATGAACCAAGTCTTAATTTTCACGAACATGTGGCTTGTTGTTCTCCTAAGAACTCTCCTTCTAGGAAGGATATCATGATCCAAGACAAAGATAACATTGATAATAGTATTATTCCCTTGAAAGAAAATGAAAATACCCTATTAGACTCTCATTCACCAAGGGATATTAATATTATTCAACCTCAACTCATCCTTTACCCATCCTCACATAAACCTTTACCTCTAGCTAAACCCAAGTTTACTCTTTATCCACCTCAAACTAATGTGTTGTAGCAACTGAGTCATAATACCATTTCTCATAAATATAACACTAGATATAATTGACAACCACAACAACCCATACCAACACCCTTACCTTTTCCAAATCCCATTTTTCCTAGAGATCCTTGCTTAAATTCACACATTCAAGAGTACAATCTTGTTGAAAAACTAAACAATACTCCTGCTAAGATATCCTTGTGGGATCTTATTCAATCATCCCCTCACTATCACAACATGATCCAAGTAGCCTTCCAACAAGTTCTCGTCCCTTCTAATGTGCAACCAACAAACATAACAACCATGATCCAAGGAATAAATGCTAACATTATTTTCCACCAAAGTGAACTCCCCCTCTAGAAGTAAAAAAACAAAATGAAGCTTTCATGATCATTTCCTAATACAATCAGATTGGGATAAAGCAAACCCTTATTGACAATGGCTCAACGCTTAATGTGTGTAGCATAAACCTTTTGGATAGGCTTCTTGTGGAAAATTCAAAAATTCAACCTAAATCTTTACCTATTAAGGGCTTTGACAATGTCGAAAAGGCACTGCTTGGTGTGATCACTTTACCTATTACAGTTGGAGAATTCACATTGAACAGACTGATCCAGGTTATTCCTCATGATCTTTCATATAACCTTCTTCTAGGAAGGTCATGGATTCATGCTATGAATGGTGTGCCTTCCACTCTTCATCAAAAAATGAAATACATCTACAACAGAAAAGTGTGCACACTCGATGTTGATCATTAGCCTTATAGTGTCTTGCAACTTGAGAAAAACAAAGAGAACCCCTTGAACATGTTAACACCAACCACACAACAAAAGAAAAACAACAACATATTGAACAAGTCATGATACTATTAGAAGATGATTGGGGTTCCTTGGATTTCAAACATGACTTCATGGGTGAGTACAAAATCATCCAAAAAGATTAAAATTAGGGAAAAGAAACACCAATAATGTCAACACAAAATTCAGACGACCTTTCAAAAGCATCTGCCTCGACCACTTTAGAAAAATACACAAACTACACAACAACCTTTAGTGAACACAATAATGAACAACCACCTTATTCAAAAGCAATGAAAAAGCTTTATGGAAAAGGTTATGAGCTTATGAAACAACTTGGATATAGTGGAAAATGATGTGATGCTAATGAACAAGGTATTCACAACCCTATAGACCTTATCACACAAAAAACCACTCATGTTCTTGGTTATTATCCTTTAAAAGAGATCACCAAGCCTTCACTCAACATCAACAATCTCACATAACATACTCCTAAATCATCCTTAACAATCGTCCATCCTGAACTCCTCAACACTAGTGGTATTGAACATCATCCTTTACACAATATGACACAAACAAGAAACCCTTCGCTTAATGTCAATTCCATCTCGCAACACACCAATTATTTGCATTCAATATATTTTCCATCCTTTGGTAAGAGAGAAGAAAATGTTGCAATGTAGAGAAACTTGTGTAAGTATGACATCTACTACTAAGCAAGATATATCTTTAACGCAAACCACAAGACCACCTTCTACGTTGATCAAGAGGGTATCTTTTCGAGACTCCTCCAAGATCATTTCATCACCCTCCCTCCTAGAACTCGTAAGGAGTGCTATTACAAGACTTAATTTTGTGCCTATCATAGACTTCATGGTCACTTCACTAATGAATGTAATTCTTTGAGTCATATAATCCAACATCTTAAGGAATTTGGCATGCTTCCCTATGTGGGGGCACCTAATTCCTCTAATTGATACCGATTTTCACTATTTCTTACATTTCATCAATCGTTTTGGCTCACCTTTTTCCTACACTCAGTGGGGGAAAGGGGTTTACTAGCCTTTTCCTCATATTTCACTTGTTGTTGGATCTTTTGACTAATCATTAACATTTCATGAACATATAAGAGCAAGCTTGGGATGTGGATGAAATGCCTTAAGTTGACTTGCATGTGACATACTCCCATTTTCATGACGTAGCTTCTCAAAAACATATGACTTGGAATAACACTTTTCGAGTAATCTCTCATGTCCTCTTCTTCTACTTTAAATAAATTTCTCACAATACTGGTGTTCGCAACCACTTTAAAGTTGGGGCATACATCACCATTCACATTTCATTGTGCAATTTTCTTTTTCTTGCGATTCCATCTCTTGGACACATTTTGCACAATGTTCCCCGAGATGAGACCATTTGCACTTATCCTCTCTTGCAGACATTAAGCATGATGTTCCCTAAGATGATACCTTGCACGAATTAAGAAAAATCCCTTTGAAAAAATCCTTGCACTATGTTTCATTAACAATGTCTATGAGTGTCAAGCAATACGAAGTTTTTCTTACCTCATAAAGCTCAAAAATTATTTTCCTTTGTGGCACCTTCTTAAAGTTATCAGGTGGTATAACTTTGGTATGGTTGAGCGAGAATGCCATTCCATAGCAGGACTTTCCCCATAGCCACTTGTGTGTTTGTGAGTTCATACTATCCAAGCATATGTTTCTCACCTTCTAGGCTTTCTCACCAGACGGATAGCCAAGAGTTATGTCACCCCAAAGTGAGTATGCATTTTGGACAAACAACCAAGGTCCAATCCACAGCTAGCTAGATAAATAGTCAAATTTTTATCATCCTTTACATTTTCATCTTTCTCTTCTTCCTAGTTCTTGCCATTGCATGATTATGTATCTTGATGGCTTGACATAGGATCTTGTATCCTGGGTGCTTGACTACCTTCTTGATTTTTGTCATTTCTCATCTGCATCTATACACTCAGATCTCTCTTGAATGTCTACTTTAGTGTTAGTTTGAAGCAAGTTCATCCTCTCACTAAAGTGGGGGCTAAATGTACCATAGATAAAAGGAAACTTTCTTTCATTTTATGATAAATTGGACTTAATAAGGCCTTGATTTGGTGTTGTGAGGTGTTTTTCAGATCCACACTAGGTCTTGGACCCTTTCAAATGTATTTAATGATGTCTTTTAAAGGTGTTGTAAAGTGTTGTAAAGGAATTTCACACTATTATAGAATTAATAAACCCATTTTCCCCTAATTCAACATCATAAAATGTGTTTAATGACATTATCACATCAAACTAGAAGGCTTGTAAAATAAACTTGATGTTATTCTAGTGTTGTAATGTGTCTTGCACATTCACATTGGATATTGTGCCTTCCTAGGCTATGTGGACCTCATTTTAGTGTTGTAAAGTGTATTTAATCACACATTCACATTGAATTATATGTCCCAATCCCTAATTTACCTTTACATCATCACTAATAGGCCCTATTACAACATATTGTGCATCCCGAGGCAATATTTGATGAAATTACTTAGATAGACATTATATAAACCTTATTTTCTTATCGCCTAAGAACCCAATTGTCAAATGGGCCCCACTAGTACTAATTCACCACCTGTGGTGAATGAGTCCCTACTAGGTGGGACTGATTCACCCAAGGTGGACAATGAGTCCCATTTGGCCCATTTTTGAGTTTTGAGTGGGAAAAACTAAAATTTAAGTTTATTATTTTGACACGCCAACCTTAGGGATCTAATTAATAGGAAAATAAGGTGAATTTCCTATAAAATCTAGTCTCTAAACCCTAATTTACATCCATTAACTCATTTTCACAATTCATTCATCATCCATCTTCTCTTTCAAGTCAAGCAAGTTGGGGTTTAATCATTACAAGTCATTAAGATTGCTTCCTAAGAAATTCAAGGGAAGATTATTCATGTTTTGCTCTAAAAATTCAAGATCAGACATCATGGGAAGGTAATAACTTCATTATTTCATGCTTTATTATATTTTTTCATCATTTTGGTTTAATTACCTAAAAGGGGTTTGAACAAGGCAAACCCCCATGCTCTAACATCCAAAACTTTTCTTTCTTGTCTTGTATGTTTGCAGATTTAGACATTTCAGAGACATAGAAATCATTGAATATTGCATTGCAAAGTTTTTCAAGTCATTTATTCATTGGATAAGCCAAAATAGCAACAAAAAGTCACTTTTAGGTCTAAATTTGACAGTTTTAGAACTAGACACCTAGAGAAGTAGAAAGTGCAGACTAAAGGCTCCTGTTTGCACCTTTGAATATTCAGAAATTAAAAGTAGACTCATTCTCGATGGGTGGAAAATGAGTCCCACTTCCAGACCTAATTTTGGTTTTTTTGCATTTTTGGATACCCATTTTTTTTAAATGGGTTCTGGAATAGTTTCACATAATTGGGACTGATTCACCCAGAATGGCGAATGAGTCCCACCAAGCCTAAAAATTAGGATTATCATCATTCCAAAAGTCATTTCAAGCCTCCAAAAAGTTTATAGTTGCACTTCTTCAGTTTCATTCATTTCTATTGTAGTTTACTTTCATTTCTAGGTGTTTTTTCATTACATAATTCATTTTCAAGCAAGTTACATTTCTTAGGTTTTGCATATTTCATCAATCAATTTTATCAGTTTATTGCATCTATATCATTCCATATAGACATAATTATGTCATACATTCCTTAGTTTGAGTGAACCACTTATATTTTAGGTGTGGGATCTATCTCTTTCCATTAGGTGAAAGACCTTAACTGAGTAAAAGAGATTGAGCATTCACATTCAAAAAATATATGGTTCAAGCACAAAGGAGCACGCTTGTGGATGATAGATGAAGTGATAAATAGATCATAAACATACACCATTGAATACAAGAAAAAGGAAAAATTTTAATGGATCAAGCTTCAAATAGTTGTCCAATGTGGTGGACTGAGTGTAGGTTGTTTGTCCAAAAAGAAGTTTACAAGTGGAATGCATTGTCCACTATGCAAAAAACACACACAATCACGAGGGCTAGTTGGAGCTAGGTGTCCACTAGGTGAGCCCCAAGGGACCATATTAAATCCATACCTCCATGACTTTAATAAGGTACAAAAATATATGCTCACATGGGCTAGTGAAACTAGGTGTTCACTGGGTGAGCCCTAGGGGACCATATTAAATCTATACCTCCATGACTTTAATAAGGCACAAAAATGCATGCTCACACAGGCTAGTGAATTTAGATGTTCACTAGGTGACCCCTAAGGGACCATATCAAATTCATACCTCCATGACTTTAATAATGTACAAAAAATGCAAAAAGAAAGAGCGATGCTCAAAGGGATTTTTCTTAGTTCATGTGAGGTCTTACTATTAGGGGACATCATTCGTAATGTCTCCAAGAGATGACCAATCATAGGATAAAAGATTCACCACTTAAGGGATGTAGTGCATCACATCACCACTAAGGATAATATAATATGCTAAGATAAATAACACTCTTGAAGGACACTACTCCCAATGTCACCACAAAGAGGAAAAAGTGGGTCATGAAATAAGGGTATGTGCAGGATCATCATGGAAAAAACAGGCCCTTAAATGGCAAAAAATTCAAAAAAATCATAGTTAGGAAACTTGACGTAAAAATTTGAATAAGTTATCTATTTTATTTCAAAAATATGTAAGAATAGAATCTGTAGAAAATTGAATGTAGTTTCTAAACTACTAGGTTTGTTTAAAAAAAAAAAAATCTATTTGGTGAAAATTTGAAATTTCAATGCAGTGGTACCTAAATTTCAGGGAAAAAATAAGTAGGTGTCTGTCTGACCACCCTAACCACAATAAAATAATTATAATTTTTTATAAGAGTTTAGATATAAGTAAAGGACTCATGCCCCGATGTGATGCATATTTTTTTGTAATTTTTTTCCAAGTAAATAATTAATTATGATTTCTTTATTACAATTTTTTTAAAAATATAAAAACTCGTATGGCTGACCACCTTAACTTGGTCAAAACTTCATGAAATTCAATTTTTCATTTTGTAATCCTATAGTAACCAAAGCATAGAATGTAACACATGTTTTGGATTCAAAAAATGTGATATCATTTGAAAGCTATAGATGTTTTTTAATCAGCCTATCAATCAAGACTTTCGTCGTAATTTGAATAGAAAATTAATAATAATTACTTATTAAATTCAAACTAAAGCATAATTTATATCGGTGGAAGGCTGAAAATATCCTTTAAAAACCCTTTTCGTTTCATTAATTTTGGGTAAAAAAATAGTCGTCAGCCACATACCCATCATATTGCCACTTTTTGGCCCATCATAATCATGCACATACCTATAAGAAAATTGCATCAAAGAACATGAAAAGGAAAAAAAATGCAAATGAAATCATGCTAGAATAATGCCAATGTATGCCCCCACTTTAAAGAAATTTCTAACACCATGTTGTGAGAAATTACTTTAAAGTAGCAAATAAAAATGAAAAAAAGAAGGAAGACATGAGAGCTAACTTGGAAAGCCCTATGCCAAGTCGTATGTTTCTGAGTAAAGCTACGTCATGCATGAGAAAATGAAAAGGGAGGGGTTACCCCCAAAAAGAAAACACCAAACATATAAGGGATCTATGAATTTTGGGTTAGTATGTTCTTTGCTGCAATGTTTAAAGAAGAGCTAAGAAATTCCATCATTCTCAAAATACAAAGAACTGGAAGAATGAAACAAAGAGAGAAAAAACAAAGAAAAAGAAATCCTTTTGGGTCAACATGGAAGAGACAAGGGTGTCTCGATGCCTTGTGTCATCCCCAAAAGGAAAACATATGACAAGTGAAAAGGAAAATGAAAGGAAAAGAAAAGATAATAAGAAAGCTTTTAGGTCAACATGGAAGAGACATAGGGTGTCTCGACGCCTTGTGTCATCCCCGAAAGTAAAACACAAGACAATTGAAAAGGAAAATGAAAGGAAAAGAAAAGATAATGAAAAATATTTTGGGTCAACATGAAGGAGACATGAATGTCTCAATGCCTTGTGTCATCCCCAAAAGGATAACACAAGAAATGAAAATGAAAGTAAAGAGAAAAGATCGATTAAAAGGAAAAAGAATATGACATATAGAAGAATTAAGGTACAAATAGAGGAATGCACACAAAGAGAGAAACATTAGAAAAAAATCATGGGGGATCACATTACACACATGCAAGCAAACAAAAATAAAATGAAAAGGAAAACAAAAGAAAAATAAAAGATAAAAAAACTAGTAAAGCACATGTGAGTCAACCATCTAGCAGGTCATCTTCATCCCAGTCTTGTTCAGTATATGCAGAATGTAAATCACTAGCGACAGGGACAACATCAAGTGCTATACTATGAGAATCACCAATTTCAACACATGGTGAATCATTTGGTTTAATAATATTTTCATGGTTTTTATCATTTAAGCTCATAGAAGAGGAAAATAACAAATTCAACTCATTATGCACTTCCTCATCAATTTTAGTTGTTTCCTCATTGTTGTCCAAGTTAACCACAATAGGAGGATGAATGATAATATCCATAGAAGTTGTTGGTCCTTGTTGTGGTGCAGATATAGCTTTTGCTTGTTCCAGTAAAAGAGGAGGGTTATCATTTATTGTTTATGTCAAGTTCGGATTTTGATTTTCAATGTTGTTATCATTATTAATATTTTTAGCAATAGAAAAATGTCTATGCCTACATTCTCTAGCATTACAGTTTCTCTTATTATGATTTTCAAGCTGCATTTGTGTAGGAGTAGGTTTTTCAACCATAGGTTCCTTTTCTTCTTATGAGGGAAGAACAAAAGAAATTATAGAAGTTTGTTCAACCACTTTCTCTTTGGCTTTATAAATTTTCTTAGGAGGCATATTAGGACTTGTTTTGTTTTCTCTAAGTCTCTTGTAGGAAATAGGCAAGGGGTTATTCATGGATGGGTCTTCGTTTTTTGTAAGGGTTTTAGACTTAGCATTGTTTTCTATAGGTGGAAAAGGCTCAATCATGGGTAGAGTTTAGATCATGAGTGGAGGTAAGTTTTGAAGAGATAGTTTGGCTATGCATTTTTCTTTGAATTTTTGATAGGATAAGAAAGGGATGTCTTCACAGGATCTTATAGGTTCCATAGGTTTAGGCCAAAAATAATCTAAGGAGAAATTTCCACGGGAAGACAAGGGTCTAAAGCCACTATGGTTCACTATGAATATTTCATTGCCAACTGGAAACTTGAAGCACTTATGGACAACAGATGGGACCACATTCATGGAGAAAAACCATTTGTAGCCTTACTTCACATGAAATTGGTCTGAATTAGATATGATAGAGAATGATACATTTGATTTCTTTGGTCCTAATTGTAAAGGGAGTGTGATTGAGCCCATCATAGCACAAGCAAAACCATCATGTGTTTTAATCCATGCTTTCAGTTTATCATATCTATCTTTAGTAAGTTCATGAACATATAAAAGTTCTTTTGTTATCACATTCTCTGCACATATGGGATCAACTAAAATCCTAGGAGTGGGCTTATTATTTATTTTTTTGGAGCTATATAAAGAGGACCATTAGGTGCATGTTTGATTGTTTCTTTTGAAGAGAAAGTAATGTCAATGGTTTGTTGTTTACATGGTTCAATGTCAAAAACTCCTATCATTGTATCAATAGGACTTTTTTCATTAGTATCTAGAGGACTCTGTTTATAATCATCCATAGGAATTTGTTTATGATTTCTCAAATTTTCATCATCCATGTCAACATTCATCACATTGGGCTTAGTTTCACTAGCCTTAACAAATGAAATATTATGGTTTGGCATGGGATTAGTAAAGATTTGAGAGTTTTGGTTGGGGGAGCCATAGAATTATTACCTTTTTCATTTACACCTCCAATTTGGATATGATTGGAATCGATGAGGTCTTTCACAAGATGTTTAAGATACTTGCAATGTTTTGTATCATGTCCTTTTTGTTGGTGATAAGCATAATAAGTATTGTGTCTAAAGCTAAGAGGTAATGGCTTGCTATGGTCAAGGAGTCGAATGGGAGGTAAGGTAAGCATGTTTTTGTTTGAGAGTTGCGCCATAATGTTGTGAAGTGTTTTGGTTAAGGGAGTAAACTATTTTTGAAAATCCCCAAAGATATAAGGATTACTCTTCTTTATAGTAGCTACTTGGGTATCAACTGATTGGGTAGGTTGAGAGGTAGAATTTAGTTGAAGGAAACTTTTATTTTGTCTTCTAAAAGGTTGGTAAGTGTTTTAGTTTGAAGCTTCAGTATTTTTGGGATATGTATGGGTGGTTTTTGGTTCACTACTGGTTAGGTAATTATGATAGTCTTGAAGGGCAGTGCATAAATGCATGAAAGAGGGAAATTTCATCATGGTGAGATTATCCCTTATCTTGCTTTTTAAGTTTTCTACAAACATCTTTTGAAGGTTGGAATCAAGAATTTTCACATTGATTTGGGAATAAAGCAATTGGTAGCATGAAATAAAGTCAGTGACTTTTTCACCCTCATTTTGTTTGCATCTCATCAAATCATCCAATGTCATTTCAGAGACCATGTGCACTTGGAAATGGTTAATAAAGGCCTCAACAAGTTCATCGAATGAATGAATTGAGTTATTTGTTAATGCAAAAAACCAATCCAAGGCAATGTATTTCAAGGATCAAGGAAAAATTTTAGCAAAAAGTTTGTCTTCAAGGATAAAGTAACTACAAAAAGTAGTAAATGCATTAAAATGAGTAGCATGATCTCCCTTTCCTCCATATTTCTCAAATCTAGGGATTTCTATACCTTTTGGCACCAGAGTTCTCAATATCTCCAAGGAAAATGGATTTCTCTTGACATAGTATGAAGGTGGACCATTTGTATTTTGATTTATGGTGGAAAATTGACATTGGATGGATGAAAGGCTTTGTAATATGTGGTTAATGATAGGATCAATGCTTGCAGTATGTGATGGAGATGAATATGGTGGTGGCATGTATGTGTTGGGAGGACTAATGAATGGATTTATTACTAGAGGAGATATAAGATTAGGTGCCACATAGATATAAGGAGAACTAGTGGAAATGTTTGAGGTAGGAAGGATGCTACTAGTTGGTTACATCGCTGTGGTCAATTCAAGATTGGTATAGGTGGGAATTGAAGTTATGGTTGAAGAGGGAGGATTTTGATTTCCTCCTTGGATTTGCACATTGTTTGAATCTTGAGCACCATTAGTGGTGGAAGGAAGATGTTTTCCAAATATTTGAGCTATGTTTTGCACAACTTATAGGGCCTCATCAATTTTCATCATGCAATGAAGGTTATTTATGGTAGGTATATTAGTGTTTAAAATGTTTTCATTACTTATGCAATCTTGTAAATGAGTTAAGTCTTCACGCATTTTCATTATGTTTTCTTGAGGAATATGGTCAATCATTGTTTGGAAACTCGGAATAGCACTTGTAGGTAAGGTAGGAATTGCAAAATAGGTGTCAAAGGTATGGTCCATACCTAGTGAACTAGTGCCAACACCGGAAGTAAGAGAGCTTGATAACCCAAGACCCACAACAAGTTTCTTATCGTGGGATTCCATGAGTCTCACACTTTGTCTAACCACAATATTAGTAGTAGGACACAAAGTACTACATCTCATACAAGGGATAAACCACAAAAAGTGTAATGAACACAATATCCTATCCTTACAATTACACTTGAAATGAAAGAAATTGGAATAACAAAAATATGGAAACTGAAACTAAAAACTAAAGGTAGCCAAAAGAAACACAGAAAAGCAATTTCATATCCTTAAAACTAGAGATCAAATTCAATAGGGACTAAGACACCATGAATGGTGTCTTGGTCCTCCTAGTGAGATTCTGAAGTTCTAGAGGCTGAAACACACATCAAACAGTAAAGAGATATTTCTGAAGCAAAAATCTAGAGAGGGACTAAGACATTAGGAAGGGTGTTTTAGTTCTAGTAGATTTTTTTTGCAAAAAAATAGTGAATTCTAGAATATTAACAGTGTTTATACGTTTCCTATGCAAGATACTGATGCTAAGAAATAGAAAAATGTACAAATAAGTGCAAGAAAAAGTAACTAGGAACAAGCAATTGAATGCAATATGAAATATTTTTTTCACTTTTGAATGCAATAAGAATACAATGAAGATGGAGAACAATGCACTTTTCAAATTTTCAATGAAATGAAAGGATGCAATAAAGTAAATACGCAACCTATATGCACTTTCACTAATGAAAATATAGGAAACACTAAATGTAATTTCACTAATGAAAAATACAGAGTTAGGAAACTTAATGTAAAAATTTGAATAAGTTATCTATATTATTTCAAAAATATGTAAGAATAGAATCTATAGAAAATTGAATGTAGCTTCTAAACTACTAGGTTTATTTTTTTTAAAATCTATTTGGTGAAAATTTGAAATTTCAATGTAGTAGTACTTAAATTTTAGTGAAAAAATAAGTAGGTGTTCGTCTGACCACCCTAACCATGATAAAATGATACTATTGTTTTATAAGATTTTAGATATAAGTAGAGGACTCATGTTTTAATGTGATGCATATTTTTTTGTAATTTTTTTCTAAGTAAATAATTAATCATGAATTTTTTATTACAAGTTTTACAAAATATAAAAATTTGGATGTTTGACCACCTTAACTTGGCCAAAACTTCATGAAATTCAATTTTCTTTCTTTTTAATCCTATATTATGTGAAGCATAGAATGTGATGCATGTTTCGGATTCAAAAAATGTGTTATCGTTTGAATGCTACAGATGTTTTTCAAAAAGCCTATCAATTAGGGTTTTTGTCATAATTCAAACGGAAAATGAATAATAATTATTTGTTAAATTCAAATTAAATCATAATTTAAATTAGTGGAAAGCTAAGAATCTCCTTTAAAAATTATTTTTGTTTCATCAATTTTGGGTAAAAAAAAGTTTTCAACCACATACCCTACAAATACCCATCATATTGCAACTTTTTGGCCCATCATGATCTTACACATACCCATATGCAAAATGATCTATAAATAGAAATTTAAGTTAAATGAAAGATGTAAATGATGAAATTTGGCAACAGGGAGATAGTATGTGTGCACCTGGGAAATTTGGAGATGTTGTGAGGATTCTGGAAATGTAAAGAAGCTACCAAAATATGTTGTGGAGGACTAAGATGCCTAGAATGGTGTATTAGTCTTGCTATTGTTTTTTATGGAAAATACAGAGTCTTCAGATCCCGGAACTGGAACTCAGAACTAGATCTTGAAAAATAGGCCTGGGAGGACTAAGATTCCCAAGATGGCCTATTAGTCTTGTTCTGAATTTCTACAAACTCTAAACAAGATCTTGATCTCTTATGTTTGCACTTATTTTCTATCTGATCTCGGGTTCTAAAAATTTCAAATATGTCATGTAGGAGAGTTTTTGTGAAGATGACAACTTTGTGATGAAACTTTGCACTCTAAGCGATCTTCAAGAATTCAACCTAGATCTACAATCACAAATATGCAAGATGGAAAAACTTGTTGTTTGTTAGTGAATGGGGGTTTTCCCTAGTCAAATCCCTTGTTGGTAATTAAATCTTTAAATGAAATAGCAATAATGAAGGAAATGGTGAATGAACAAAATACAATGTGTAGCACCCCTCCATTTTGGCTCTTTTGTTCAGACAGCGTTTTCTTTGCTATGCTTTGTTCTGCTATTACTTTGACTTTGGTACTTGGTTACTATTTGATCACAAACTGTTAAGTGATGCATATGTTATATTTTAATGTGATGGAATTTTACTCTGATGTTATCATTATGGCCTATTTTGAATTAGCTTAGCAGATATTTAATTAATGATACTTTATGCTTTTGAGTATATTATTGATGCTAGACTCATCAGTTAGAAATTTTCTATTGGTGAAGGGGACGGGATTGTATCACTTGCTTGAGAGAGTCCTATGATTTCGAGATTTCCTCTTCATAGTGTGTTTTATTATATCATATATATGCATGTTCGATATACTCTTTGTTCGCAGGTTGATAGGTACAGGACATCGACTCCACCTGATTTCAATGTTTTGAGCATGTCCATTTACCAACGGTAATCGATTGGGAGATAGTAGCTAGGTTTTCCATGCCAAGTCATCACCCTGTTCATAGTGTGTTGTTGGGTTGTAGTCGGGTTTAGTTGTTCTAATTTTGTCCATTTCACCTTGGTTTTTATTTAATTTCAAATTATAAAGGTAAATAAATGGCTTGTGTAGTTAAATTGATGATTAAATATATCTGGTTGTAATGTTAGAAATGTTAGTTATTTTATTAGTTAATTTAATTTAATTAATAAAATAATATAATCTTGGATTATATTTATTTTATTGATTAATTAAATTAATTGTGAGTAATTGAATTAAGTTATCCATCTTGGAATTAAAAGTGTTAGATTCTTTTTGAAAATTTTTTTAAAAGTTTTAAATTCTTTTTGTGAAAAGAAATTCTTTTAAATGAAATATTTAAAAGCATTTAAATTCTTTTGAAATAGAAATTTAGAAAAATGAAATAATGAAATAAAGTCATGTTGAAAGAAATTTTGGGTTTTTAATTTTTAAAAAAGAAAATCAAATGTCTCCAAATTTGCAATAACTATGGTGGATGGGATATTTTAGGGTATTTGACCAAATTTGGGAAAAAATAGAGAAGGCTTTTGATTCTTAAAAAATTTTGGTTGTGAGAAAAAAGGAAGGAGAGCTCTTCATGTTTTGTTGATGCATTTTGGATTTTGGGAGAGGATTTTGGAAAAGCTTTGGAGAATCTTCTTGTAGGGAAGCTCAACTATTTTCTTCAAACTCTCCTTCAAGCTTCAAATCACAGGTTTTCTTTGTTTATTTGTTTAGAAATTTGCATTTTCAATTTAAAACTTGCTTGTAAATCTTTGTTTTGAAACCCTGTTTAAATCTTGAAGAAAGTTAGAATGTTTGTTGAAAATCAAAACTTGCAACAAAAATCTTCAATTTCAACAATAGAAAATGAGAGAAACAAAATGAAATTTGAAAACCTCTATTTTGGAATTGAAATGGTTCTTATCAAATTTGGATTTTAAACCAAGAAATTGTGTGGAAAAAATTAGTTTATTGCAAAAATTATATTGGGAAGTTGCACAATTTGTCTGTAAATGGGATGTTAGGTTTATATTTAACATATGTCCGTATATATATATATGTACAAACATATATTATGAATGTATTTTGAACATTCTGGAAAACTTTTTTTTTTTTTTAAATATTCTACACAGGAAATTTCCTGTGCAAAAAAAAGGGGAGGGTATTTTATTTTATTTTGGAAAATAAATGATAAAAATAAAATTTTGTTTCTGTTTATTGGTGGGGAGGCCACAACCATGGCTGCCCAGCTACCCCATGGAGGGGCACTGTTGTGGCAACGCTCCCCACAACCAGTGCAGAAGGCGTTGCCATAGGCAGTGCCGACCTCCACAAGGGAGGATGGGCACAGCCTTGGCTATGTCCTTTCTTCCCTATGGGGGCCTGTGGGGCCAGGGGTTAAGTCATTTTTTAAAAATTGTTTTAAATTTCATTTTTATTTATTTATTATTTTATATTATATATATATTATAATATATATATATTATACATTATAATAATTATATATTATATATATATAATATTTTAATTTAAATAAATATTTTATTTTATTATTTAAATATATTATATATATGTTAAATAATAGGGAATTAGTTTTAAATTAGTTGGAATATAAAAAAAATGGTATATATTTTTTAGAGGCATATATTTAAATCGTATTTAATTATTTAAATATATGAATTTTAAATTGATTATTCTTTTATCATAGATTGAAATTAAATTAACTTTAAATGACTTTACTTGAAAAGTTGATTTTGATTATTATGGGTAATTGGAAAATAGGGAGATAAATTATTAGTTTTAAATTCCTCAATATTGCAATTGTAATTTTAATTATTTTTGAGTAGTTGCAAACAATTTTAATTATTTCTATTAGATTACATGCAATACGTCATTGTTTGGCTTGGATTTAGGAAATCCTAAAGTAAGTGATTAAATCATCAAATTTCCCTTTCGTTATGTAATCTCCCTCTTTTGTGATGTTGGGCAAGTAGAGTTAAGTGTTATGTAAGTCTTCCAGATTGGGTTTCCTTTTGAGTTTGAAGGTTGTCGTAATGTGTTAGTCAACCTTTGTTTTTCCTTGGGTAGTGTGTGTTGTTGGATCAAGTTATTTACCTGGTTAACATGAATGGGTTGTGTGTTGACTTTATGTTGTGGATAGGGAGTCATTCTCCTTAGGTCACACTTATGTACCCTTGGGTTGTGGAGTTATTCCATGTGTTGTCTTAGAGAAGTGGCTTGCAATGAGGGCTGATACACAAAGTGGTGTCAGGGAAACTCTTTGTAAGTTAGTTAATTTAGTGATAATATAAATAAACTTATTAGAAGTTTAGGTTGCATCAAACACTTAACAAGATTATTTTTTTCCTCACTCATGGACACAAGGGCTTGTACAGACTTGGGATGAGACGAGAAGGCCTGGAATGACAAGATCGTTATCTCATATTTACAAGAGATAACTGATTCCACATTGGTTTGCATGAGGGGTCGAGAGTTGTTAGAGGTTTCTAGGATATCCCGAGATGGGGGCTGGGACCTAAGAATACTTACCAGAATATCCCATGTCACAGTGTGATGACACTTCTCTTAATTCAGCAGTATGTTTGTATCAGTGATGCAATTGATTAATTAACTCTGGAAGAATTGTAACCATTGTGTTAAGTGATGTTGTACTTGTATTTAATTCAATTCAGTTTTGAGTAGCCTATGTCTAGAGGTAGATGGTCTTGCCTAGGAATCCTTGTTACTATCTCTTAGCATGGGGGGTGAGCCTTCGTGTATCACATGGCTGGGTGGAGTGTGCACCTTAATTGGTTGGGTCATCCTTTTGTTCGTGTGGATGAGATTTCCAGTTGGAGAGCTCATGGGATCCTGATCATTTTCTTGCTTTATTCATTTAAGTTATTACTATAATTTTATTACCCCCCATTTGTATCAAGGTGGAAGATGTAATTTGTAACCATGTTTATTGGATTTACCTCATTCAGGGAATGAGATTTGTAATCGTATTGTAAATTATATTACTGGAAACATGTGGTATCGTTTATGCCTTTGAAGTAATTTTATCATGTATGGAATGTATGTGTATTTAATTTATTAAATAATTAAATGTTATGGTTTCTATTCATGTTTCTTCTTTGGGTTTAAGTAAAATTTGTCTTGTAACCTTAGGGGTTGTTGGCAATGGGTAGTGAATTTGCATGTTAATTGTCCTTAAACAAAAAAAATATGTTAAATTTGATTAAAGTTAATTGCAACTTCCCCTAGGTTTGTGTGGCAGGGCGTTACACAATGCTACAACTCACCAAACCCTTACAAAGTCTACAAACTTGTGTGTAATGGCTGCAATGGATATGTATCTTGAACCAAAGGAATGATCTTGAAAGATATGGACTTGAATTTCTTGCTTGAATTAAAACCCTACATCACAAATGTTAGGACAACACACATGATGCAAGAAAACTCTTTGATATGATGCTTGAATCTAAAAATGGCTCCAAATGCTAGATAAATTTTCTCTTGAATGCTCTTGTGAACTCAATTTGATATTATGAATTCTCTCACAAAAGACTTGGATTGAAATGAATGAATGAACCTTGTATTTATACTTATCTATGCTTAATATCCTGAAATTATATCACACCAAGCTGACATATGAAATCATGAAATAAAGGAGGCTAAATCCTGCCAAAATTTGAAATTAAATCTTGAAAATGACTAAAGGAGGACTAAGATGCCCTAGGTGGCGTCTTAGTCCTATGTCCTAAAAAATTAGGGAATGTACACCAAAAAGTGTTCCAATCTAGATATACCAAAATTAGGGTCCCAAGACCCTTGGGAGACAAAGATGCCCTAGGTGGTGTTTTAGTCCTGACCCAAAAATCAGGGACACACTGATGGAGTCATTAAATTATCATTTATGCATTGGAGAATGTCAGGATTAATGGAAAAAAAAAAAAAAAAAAAAAAAACCGTTCATAGGGCTTGTGGACACAAAATAGGACCAATTAATCCATAAAGAAGCATAAATAAAGCAAGTCGGGCCCAAACAAGTGTGAAAATGCAAGGGTATACATTTTCCTACACTACACTAAGATCTTGATGCCATTTCTAAAATTATGACTGTGAAACTTGGGAAATTTGGAAGATTTAGATTTGTATCAGAGGCCCCTCAAAAGCTACAGAAAAACCCTAATAGTGGACCCATTCACCCCTGGGCGAATGAGTCCTAGATCTTCCTCGGGTATGTGCAGGATCATGATGGTCCAAAAAGTGGCAATATGATGGGTATGTGGCTGACGACTATTTGTTTACCAAAAATTGATGAAACAAAAATGTTTTTTAAAGGAGATTCTTAGCTTTCCATCGATATAAATTATGCTTTACTTTGAATTTAATAAGTAACTATTATTCATTTTCTATTCAAATTATGACTAAAGTCTTGATTGATAGGGTGATTGAAAAATATCTATAGCTTTCAAACGAAATCACATTTTTTGAATCCAAAACATGTGTCACATTCTATGCTTCACATACTAGAGGATTAAAATAAGAAACATTGAATTTCATGAAGTTTTGACCAAGTTAAGTTGGTCAGACATATGAGTTTTTATATTTTTTAAAAATTTGTAATAAAAAAATCATAATTAATTATTTACTTGGAAAAAATTTACAAAAAGTATGCATCACATCAGGGCATGAGTGCTCTGCTTATATCTAAAATATTATAAAAAATATTATCATTTTATTGTGGCTAGGGTGGTCAGACAGACACCTACTTCTTATTTTTTCCCTAAAATTTAAGTACCACTGAATTGAAATTTCAAAATTTCAACAAATATATATATATTTTAAACAAACCTAGTAATTTAGAAACTACATTCAATTTTCTACATATTCTATTCTTTCATATTTTTGAAATAATATAGATAACTTATTCAAATTTTTACGTCAAATTTCCTAACTCTGATTTTTCTAAATTTTTTGCCACTTAAGGGCCTATTTTTTCCATGATGATCCTGCACATACCCCCTTGGAAAAGCACTTTTGGGGATTAGTAAACATCATTTTTCCCTTTTCTGATATGCTTTTTGATTTATGGTTATGTTAGTATTAAGCTTAATTTTGTTTTTTAAGTTTAATTTGGCATAATTGGGTTGATTTACTATTTTTAATATTTCTCCCAAAAATGATTGGTGAACCTAAATGTCATCCTTCAAGCATAAGGATATCTGAAGATTCCCACTTTGACTTGATTCATCTAAGGGTTGATAATTAAAAGAGAAATATAGTAGTTTGACTCAAGTCATGATTCTCATATATCATAGTTCATTCATTCTCTTTATATATATATATAGATAGATTACTTTACTATTGTATCTATAATATGTTTCTCTTATGATTCTTTTCTCTACATTTTAGTCTAGTAAATATTGTTTTCTTTCTATACCTAACAATTATTACATTTTTATTTATATAGAGTATCTACTTTGGTTGAACTTATATGATTTCCCAAGGTATATTATTAAGCAAATTTTAAGTTTGTTCATATGCATCTATAATGACGGATAATAGTACCCCTTTTCATTGCTTAATTTGGGAATAATTAATGATAAATTGGACTTGAAATCACCTTGATCTAGCCCTGTGATGTGTTTTACACATCCAAATTAGGTCTTGGGCCCTTTTGTACTAATGAACATAAATGGTACCTTGCTAAAGTTTTGTGAACTATTGTAACATGCTTTCACACTTTTTAAAGGTTTTATCCATTAACTAAACTCAATAAACCTCTTTTTAATAAAAAATAACCTTAATCTTGCCTTATTTGGAGTGTTGTAAAGTGTTGTAACACACTTTCACACTTTTCTAGGGTTTTCATTAATAATTGGGCTTCTTTATGCTTTAATTGGCCTTATTTTGCATCCACAAGCCTCATTTAATGCATCATTTGGAGGATAATCCTGACATAAATCAATACCCAATCATGATTCACGTGTTTTAGGCTTGAATGGCCTAGATTTAGTGATATGTGACTCATTCGCCTCATTGGGCGAATGAGTCCCACCTAGTTTTTTGGGTCTCGAACTAAGTTTCACACCTTTGTAAGAATTTTTAAAAATGGTCCCAAAAAAATTATTCCTAATGGGACTCATTCACCACCTTGGGAAAATGAGTCTTGTGTGGCCCAAAATTAAAATTAATTCAATTTTTTGGTAGGATTTTATCCTCCTAGATTTGATGTTGACCTATAGTGTTGTAATTTTGATAATTATTACATAATTAAGTATAAATACAAGGTTCTTTCACTCATTTTCACCTAATAATTTTGTGATAGCATTCATAATAGCAAATTGAAGTTCACAAGATCATTAAAGTGTTTACAAGAGGATCCAAGTGCATAATTCTTCATCAATTGTTGTAGAAACTCAAGATCCATCATCATGTCAAGAATATTAAGCATCAAACATGTTGTTGAGCTAGTGTTGTGATGCAACATTGAAGATCCAAGATCAAGCATTATTCTACTCCTATTTTCAAGATCAAGATCTACATCCTTCATGGCCATTTCATGTTGAGTTGTAGATTTACAAGGCATCATTTACAAGGCATCATTCAAGGTAGTATTTTCCATGATTCATTTTCTTTGGTTTATGTTTCATGCCTTTATTTCATTGTCTTATCATTTGGTTTAATCACCTATAAGGGGTTTGAGTAAGGAAAACCCCTATTCCCTAACAATCAAAACTTGTTATCTCTCTCTCACTCTCTGTGTAATTGTAGATCTAGGTTCTTTGAAGACTAGGTTACAAGATTGGAATTTTTTTTTGGAGTTATATCCCCATTTGCAAGGTTGTAATCTTCAATAAAAGGTCACCTAAAGCCCTGAAATCAAAGTTTCAAAGCCAAAAACCTAGAGAAGCAGATTGAACAGACTGAGAAGAATTGATTCAAACTTTGAATTATGAAAAAAGTGGAATGGGGCTGATTCACCACAAGTAGCAAATGAGTAGCACTATAGGTGTTTTTCAAATTTTTTTATAGATTTACATACCCTTTTTCTTGAAACCGGTTCCTATATAGAAATCTAGATCTAGGAATGATCCGCTCAAAATGGCGAATGAGTCCCACTAGGTCAAAAAATCAAAATTTCTAGCATTTCAAAGTGCCCTCCAGTCACCTTTAGATTCCCAAGTGCACACATTTCATTTCACAACTTGTTATTTTGTTTTATATGAATTTTTAGGTCATTTACTTCAAGTTTGCATCTGTAATACCCCTCTATTTTTCTTTATGGCTGGACAGTGTGTCCTTTTTTTGCTTTGATGTGCTTTTTGGTTATTGGGATGCTTTATCATGCGTGTACGATTTGACCACTATTTATAGAGCGATAGTTTATTTGTGTGAGGTGATGTATCTTATATGATGCTCTATTTGACATGTTTTAATTGGTGTAATGATGATTAGTTATTGTAACATGTTATTGCATGAGATATTTGTTTATGATGGAATTGTCAGTTTGTGATGAGTATATTGGTGAAGGGGACGAGATTGCATAACTCGCTTGCGAGTGCCCTATGATTCCGCAATTTCCTCTTCACGGTGTGTTTTATTATGTTATATATATGCATGTTCGATGTACTTTATGTTCACAGGTTGATAGGTACATGACATCGAATCCACCTAGTTTCACAGGGTTGAGCATGTCCATTGGCCAACGGTATTCAATTGGGAGATAGTAGCTAGGTTTTCCTTGCCAAGTCATCACCCTAGTCATAGTGTGTCGTCGGGTTAAGTTGTTTTAATGTTGTTCATCTCTCCCTGATTTTATTTAATTGCAAGTGGAAAAGGTAAATAAATGGCTTTATGTATTTAGGTTGCTTATTAAATTTACCTGGTTATGATGTTAGAAAGATTATTGAAATTATTAATTAATTAAATTTAATTAATAAAATAATCTAATCTTGGATTAGATTTATTTTATTGATTAATTAAAAGAATTGTGTGGAATTGAATTAAGTTATTCTTTTTGGGATTTTAAAAGTGTTAAATTCCTTGAAGAGAAATTTTAAAAGTTTAAATGTTTTTTGAAAAGAAATCATTAAAAGCCTTAAAGTCATTTGGAAATAGAAAATTTATAATAAAGTAAAAGATTTAAATATTTTTTGAAATTAAGTGGTATTTTGAATTATAGTTATTGTTTAAATAAATTGAAAAGTTAAAGCTATTTTGAAAATGCATAAAGTAAATGATGTAAATCTATTTGACATTTAAATTGTGCTTTAAAGTATTAAAATGCAAATATTTTGTAAATGCATGAAAATATCTAAAATGTTGAAAGATATTTATATTTGGAAAAAGAGAATATTTGGGATATATTTCTAGAGGGAATTGACTTATTTAAAGGAGGAAATGGAAGGATTGGGGAGGAGGGATGCTTGGAGAAAGAAATTGGATGTGAAGAGGAAAGGGGGTTTTCTTGCTTTGGATATGCATTTTGGATTGAGAGTGAAGTCTTTGGAAGAATTTTAGCAAATGGAAAATTGCAACTCAACACCAGAGTTCTTATTCATGCTTCAAACAGGCTCTTTCTTGTTTTATTGATTTGAAATTTAGGTTTTGCAATTTTGAAAACTTTCTTGCAAACATATGTGGAAACCCTATTGAATCATGGAAGAAATATAGATATTGATAGAAAAACAAAACAAAAACTTACAGCTGAAACCTTCAAGTATAACAATAGAAAATTTGAAGATGAAGAAAATAAAATGAGAAATCTTTGTTTGAATTTAGTGTTTTTGAAATTTTCTTGTGGAAAATTTGTCCAATTTGACTATAAAATGGAGATCTTAGGCACATATTCAGTATTTATATATGTGGATATACATATATTTCTTTCATTTATTATTGGATCTAATTTATGTTGTTGGAAAACTTTGTTCCTATTAGAATTTGGCACAATAATCATGTTTTGGAAATTACCAGAACAGAGGATTTAATGTGCTTTGTTTTTACTTAAAAAAAAAATTAAAAAATTGAAAGGAAAATAATATAAAATTATTATTTTTGTTTGTATGTGGGGAGGTAGGGGAAGCCAACCCCCACCACTGCCTAGCCAAAGGGGAGGCGGGTTGTGTGCGAAGCACACAAGCCACGCCCCAAAGGGAGGTGGACTGTGTGTGAAGCACACAAGTGACGAGGGAGCAAACCCGAGACACAAAACAATACTCACAAAATAGAGAATAATATTTTATTCAAAAATATGGAACTCTTACATGTAGAGGATCTCAAATCCTCAAGCTCTGAGATACATGCAAGCTACAAAAGTTTTAGAAAAAAATTACAGAATTATAGAAAATCCCCTTTTCGCAGCATGCAAACTCGTTTCCCCAAAAAGCTATCCAAAAGTTAGAAATTAGCCCATAAATAGCCCCTTTTTGGTTTGGAGCCAAAAACAACATTCGAGTTATGAGTTTTGGTGGTTTGGTGCCAAAATCACAATTTGAAATTCAAATTTAAATTCACATTCAAAATTAGCACATTTCTAAAATATGCACCAACTTCTAGAAGCCATAACTTTTAATCCGACTGTCGGATCTTCAATGATAATACCTTTTTGAAAGGCTCTTGAAAAGATGATTTTCTATAAAGTATTCCTATGGCTGACTACTTTGGGATTTTCGCAAATTTTTGGGCCCATCTGGAACCGTTTAGTGCCTCAAACTGGACTCGGAAGGTTTTTCAGAGCAAAAAGAAGAAACTGGAACTTGAATAACTTTCAAATCGTGAATGATCTTGACCTAATTCTTTCACCAAATTGCTCCTTTTTCCATCCTGAACCTTCCCACAAATTTCTATCTTCCCACGCCTTCAAATTCACACCTGCTAAACATAGCAGTTGAGTAGAAAAAGCAGAAAAATAGTTCTGAAAGTTGGAAACTCTTATTCGACGAAAAGGGTATCCAGAAATGCAAAAACATCTACAAAAAAAAAACAACGGGAACATAAATGGAAAATAATTTTTTGGGTGATGCAAGATTGCCCTCACACCACTGGATGCTCCTGCATCAACAGGTCGCGCCCCAAAGGGGAGGCGGGCTATGTGCGAAGCACACAGGCCATCGCCCAAAGAGAGGCAGACTGTGTGTAGCACACAAGTCGCTGCCCTTAGGAGGCCGACCTGCGTTTCCTAAATTGGGGTCCATGCCTTTTTAAAATAGTGTTTTTTTTATATTTAATATATATAATTATATATAATATATAATATGTATTTTATATATTATATATAATATATAATATGTATTTTATATATTATATATTATATATAATGTGTATATTATATATTTTAAATTTTATTTTATTTAAATATCTTTTTTATAATTATTTATAAATATATGTATATATATATAGATTTTATTTGTATTTTAATTGGAAATAATTGAGTTATTTTAATGAAGTAAAGGTTAAATTGAAATTATAAATTATATAATTAAATGTAATCAAGTTAAGATTATGGGCGGGTGCATGAAGTTGGTCTCACTTTTGTGGCCAAATGCGAAAAAAATGGGGAAACACATAACGTGCTCGCATTATAACATGAGCGCGTTATGTGATTTTAAAAGAAAAAAAAAGTGAAATGTGTATCATTCGCTTTTCACCGTTTCTCAGCTCTGCCCGTGGCCAAAAAACCTCATTTTCATGCTCGCATTCTATGAGGAATGACTTGTGCAAATTTCATCAAGAACAATTGTATTTTGTCTACAAATATGGTGCCACGATGACAAAGAGATGCAGGAGGTAAGTATTGTTTACTATTTGTTTTAAATTTGTTAGTTTGAAATTGATTTTGGTTGTTTTAGGTTAGATTTGATTTTTTTTGTAAAATCTATAGGAAATCCTGCAAATCCTCAACAAGAAGAGGAGGTAAATCCTCAACAGAAAAATCCTCAACAAAATCAACCTCACAACAAAATCAACCTCCCCCACCATTCTCTCAATTCCCTCGTGGCACTCAAGAAAATTTGAGGAGTGAAATTGAGAACAATAAAAAACAACTTGAGGATCTTATCAGTAGGTTGAGTGATCCAAATGCTTCAACCACAGAAACAATTCTTCTAGAAAATTCATTGAAAGACATGCTAAAAAATGTAGATGCAATCACCCAACAAATATTTGGATGGCAAGATAGGAGGTAGATAGCTAGGGCATATTATGCAGACAAATTATCATATAAACAAGTAAAAGATTTAAAAATTACTAAAGGTGATTTGTGCTCTCTATTCACTGACCCTAAAACAAATCGAAATCTTACCCTCAACGCAAAGAGGTTTCCTATTCATTGGTGCCACCACCAAGAGATTAAGAACCATTTTTATGAAAGATGGTATATGGTCTTTGATTACCCACCATGCAATAATTGTGAAGTCCCCCAATATTTTCTTAGGAAACTATACAGTGAGTTTGTATTGAACCAAATCCCAAATTATTTTAATATGAGGGAGTTCCAGGGGATAAGTGGGGGGTCAGCTCAGGATAGGCCCGGTGCATAGCCGGATCCTACGCAGCAAGGGAGACGACCTCTCGCTAGGCCGCCTCGTAAGTAGATTGTGATGCCTGTCATTGCAAAGGAGAGTGTTGACATAGAGACATTGTAGGCGATCACAACTTTGATCTGAAGTGCCATCCATCACACTAGCCCTATTGTACAACACCATCCAAGGGAGTCTTCAGGTGGTGGCCTTCGAACCCATGTGTGTCAATCTTGGGGGGCCACTTGTTCGTATGACCCTACCAGCACTCAAGAGGGTGCTACACATGATCCATATGCTACTACGCAGCCTGATCTATATGCATCTACGGGGATGGAGAGGATGGCTGACATTTTGCATGATGCATATGGCATTGACACTCATGTAAAATTCAGCATGTTCATTGAATTTAATTTAGTAAATTTAGATTGTGAAATGCAAGATTAACTAATTTAGTTTTATTATTTTAATAAAATTGTAGGGTCACAGTGTAGAGACTGGATACACCAGTCATCCACCTACTTATTTTTGCAGTACACCTATCGGTGGGGTATGTAAAGTTAGTAAAAAATTATAAATTTATTACATGTGTTAATAGCATTGTTTTACGAATGGTATTTTAATATGTGATTTTGGATGTTGAGCAAGGTACTGTTGGAGGTTTCAAGGAAACACCTCCGAGTGCCAATAGATTTGATCAAACGTTCACGGAGGTAATATAGAATTTAAAGAGAACTTAAGTAATGAATTCTAAGTTTAATAGATTTGTGTAGTTTATATTCATATTGTTGACCTTACGTTGCATTACACAGATCATTCAAAATCAAAGCATTACTTCAAATTCGATAACTAATAATCAGAAATATATCTGTTTAATACTTGTACTCAAAATTTTGTTCATTAGATCTCATACATTATAAGTCATCACATGGATTGCTATTGTAACTTTTTTGTGATTGAATAATTTGTTGTTTTATTTTCAGATGTTGGTGACAAAAACACAGCCAAATGTTATGAGGGCAATGGATATTGGTGTTTCCTCCACTATAGAATCCTCAATGGCTCTGATAGGGGAGGTATGAGGCAAATTACTAAATTTCAATTTACATTCATTGTTATAGATGAACTAGTTCTAGTGAAAAATCAAACCATTATTGATTCGTAGTTTAATTCCTATTTGGATGGTTTATACAAGGCTTGAGCATGCCCTCGGAGTATAGACATGCAAATATTTCCATCAAGGAGAGTGATCGTGAGGATGGCCAGAAGTGATTATTTTGTTAAATATATTAATTCTTTTATAATGTAATTTCTATATATTAATGT